>JAYGXS010000001.1:99722362-99757827 GCA_036362985.1 Ligula intestinalis
TACTACTACTACTATTACTACTATTACTAATACTACTACTACTATTACTACTACTATTACTACTACTATTACTACTACTATTACTACTACTACTACTACTATTACTACTACTATTACTACTACTACTACTACTACTAATGCTACTACTACTACTACTTCTATTACTACTACTACTATTACTACTACTACTACTACTACCACTAATACTACTACTACTAAAAGTAAAATACTAGTTTCAGGATCCCTCAAGCTGCAGCGGTATCAATTTTGTAAAGGATATGAATGTGTAGAAACCTGTTTGCGTAAACGGTCCTCTTCAGAGGAAAGACTGTTCACGTGTTGCAGGAGGTCGGTTGTCCCACTGGCACTGGACTGGTACTCTGCAATTTTACTTTGAAGAGCTTTCACACGCAGGGCCGTGGAAGCTAGTTGGGCGCGTATTTCACGCAAACGGACGCAATCCTGAAGCTCACGTTGGTAAATCTGAAAGGAAACGAAGGTGGTCAGCGGAGGGCCTTAGATAAAATCAACTTTTATGAGTTCACATTGTAGGCTTTTCTCCCAGGGTACTCCAGTCTGTTCAGTGCCGATTTGAGGAAAAGCAGAATGTACCGTGGCATCTTAGCGTGCAGTCAAGTGCAGAATGGGGCTTCTTCTCAAAATTACAGATACAAAGATACCGACAGAAAAGCCTTATGGCAAATCTTGCTTGCTGACCGTCTCCCAATAAAGTTGCTCAATCTGATCAAAGCCTACTATAGCACAATATAAGCCCGAGTAAGAGCCCCTGGGGGAGAGTCAGATTCTGTCCCACTGACTTGTGGGGATCGACCAGGGTGCCCTCTTCCCCCAGTTCTCTTAAATTTCTGTATCAACTGGGTGATACATTAATCAATTCTACCTGACAGTGGATGTGAAATGAAACCTGAATTAAGAGTACCTGACCTCGAGTATGCCCATGACGTTTTCGTACTTAGTAATACCCCGCAGTCACTGCAACCAACGCTAGACGGAATCACCAGCTTTGCTGCAACTGTTAGTCCGACGATTAATATACGTAGAACGAAGTTCTCGACTACGCATCTTTGCACAACACAACCACTGTTTATCTGTGGTCAGCCCATCGAAGAAGTTAGCTGCTTCCGCTATTTGGGCTCGAATATGCTAGCCAACGGACAGACCAAAGAAGAAATCAAGAACCGTATCGTACAAGCTGGAAATGCATTTAGGCTGCTGGCCAGACTACTCTGATCTCGCTCAGGCATCAGCTGACGTACTCAGCTGCTGATATACAGAGCATAAATTTAACCGGTATTAGCATATGCTTGCAAAACATGACAATCAGAGAGGCAGACATCCCATCGCTCGAAGTCTTCGACCGTTGGTGTCTTTGACGCCTCTTAAGAGTCTCCTGGCAGGATCGAATTTCTAAAGTCGAGCTATATCGCAGGTGTTTCAAACTACCAAATTAAGCATCATACAGCTAGCATCGCCGATTTCAACGGTTAGGCCATGTTTCGCGCAAACCATCGACGGACCTCTGCCGATTGGCTGTGAATCCCTCACGTAGTGCAAACTGGAGATATCGGCATGGCGGTCAACTTAAGACGTGGCTCAACACTGCCAAGTCGGATGTTGAACGGATATGGCTTCGTAACCGTTTACGGCTTGCGACACTGGAACAAACAATGAGGTAACATTTTCTAGAAGCTCGGATCAAATCGCCGCCAATGGGCCGCCACTAGCCGTGAAGCCAATTAATCCAACAACAGGAGCTAATCGGATCAAGTACAAGTAAGTAAGTAAGGAAGTATTTTAAAGTATAAGTCTTCTCTGTGGCCAAAAAGGCAAATTACCTTGTGATTGGCGATAGATTTGCGCAGGTCATCGAGTTGCTCCGAACTCTTGGCCACTTCATCCTTGAGGGAGGTTATTTCGGACTCTAATTGCAGGAGCTGCTGGACAATGTTATCGTAGGCCTCTGGGGATTGGCCTCGCATGGGCTGAGCTGCAGAACAGGATTCCTGAAACTCCCGTATGCGATCACGCCATTCTTGGGTCTGGAAGGAAGAAAAACAAAAGAGAAAAAAATTGAAAATGCTTACTTTCCAAACGTCAGAAGGCGCCACTGATTCTGAATACGGAGAGTATTTTAGACTTAATTTTGATTAGCTAGCGTGGGTCGCGACAAAGCAGGGCACGCTTGATATTAAATCGCGACATGCAAGAACATCCAATTATGAAGTAAGCCAAAGTTCAAGATCCAAAAGCTACCACACGTTCTGCGGATACAATAAAGATTAATGCCAAATAAAACATAGACGGCCTTAGCTGAGAACTTTAAAGGACAATACAGGACGATGCACGCAATAATATTGAAACTTTTTTGAATGACATTGGAAAGCTCTTCAATAGTTAATTGTGTTCCTACAGTGGCTGATGAACTTTGGCCCAAATATTCATACCGAATTTCGGTCTGAGTGTGTAAACGCTTCAATATATCGATCTAATCGAGGCCGTACTTAAAAACGACCTAGTCATTTTTAAACGTATCCTCCGAATGCGCTCTTCAGCTGCCAGTGCTTCCTGTTTTCTTGGCTGATATTATAATATAGCAACACTTTAGAAAGGTCAATAAATTTGCTGATCGCATCCCCAGTGAGGTCGCTCATCCTGTCCATTCTGAACTAATGGCTACGCAGTCTTCCCGTTCTATGCGCCGAAGCTTCCGTCATTTGTCTTTCCGTACATCGGCATATCAGAACTCCTAGCAGGCTTCCTAAAGTGTCCAGAAACGGAAGTAGAGAAGTTGAAATCCGACCAGTCTCTATAACAGATGTGGATATCATTAAAAAAATTTAAACTTTGAGTTTTATATGACCTTTAACCTTATTTTATCCCTAGCTCTCGGTGAATAGAGCCAATTTTGCCGAAATTATTGGCTATTTATCTTCAAAATAAAGCATATTTTTTCTTTCTGTCTACCGCTCTCAACTTACGGATTACTTTCTGTGGAAATTAAAAAGCTACCACGTAAAAACTGGAATATTTGCCAGAAAGCGCACAGGGAATGCTCGGGGACTCACTGATGAACATAACACCTCGCAGCTGTGCCACACAGTGGCAGAATATCAGCGAAATACGTGTCTCTGCCTGTAGCTAGTACCTGTGCTGACAATATGGTAAATATTTACGTAAATTAAACCAGCAACCAATAATGTAAAAGGGGGTCGGACTTTCTTGTAGGGCCGCTTTTGTCTGATATTAATAATAATAATAAATACCACTTACAAATTTTCAGTAGATAGAATTAAGCAACAGGCTTTTGCTCTTATGGTTTACTTTGTTGACAGGCTTCCTTTTTAGCCCTTTTGTCCTTTCCACAACCTGTTCAGCTTTATTTTAGTTCAACAAAAAAATTACAAACGGTTTTAATTCCTTTCTTACTATGCGGCCCCACCATTTTTTTCCTTTGATCACGAACTCCGTGAGAAACTTCGGTGGGGGAACTTTTTTCATCAGGCGGACTCACAAGCCTTAACAAAAAGACATCAAATAGTCCGACAAGTAAGGACCTGTGCCATAGACGATGTAGGCGAAAACATCAAACTGAACCGCAGAGGGGTTGGGGGGTGGAAGAGAAGTGACAAACCTCAACTTGGGCAACCACCAGGCCCTCCTCACGAGCCTCAACGATTTCTTGTCGACGAGCCTCAGCCGACGCGAGGGTCTCCTTGCAGTCGGGCAGCTGAGCTCGCAAGTTCTTGAGTTCATCCGCAAGACGTGCATTTACGGTGGCTAGGCGTTCGAGTTCAGAGTTGAGGTTGCTCAGCGCTTGATATTCTCGTTCAAGCTATAACGCAAGGAGTGCGGAGACAGCTCTTAGCATGTTAGAGATACAATAGAGGAAAAAAGGAGAAAATGGCTGTGAATGGTCGATGTGACCGTTTCCGATAGACGCAAACTGCTAACATAGCATGGGGATTGAAGAGGGAAGGTCTAAGTTAAGATCAAAGAGGGCAAAGTGAGCCCCAGCACCAATGTCCTCAAAGCCCTAGCGGGCACATCCTGAGGCTGTGCGAAAGAGACTTTGGCGACCACATTCCAAGCGCTGGCCAAGCCACACCTCACTTACGCGGAATGAGTCTGGTCTCCTACGGTGAGCTCTTCCAGCCTGCGCCGCCTCCAGTCAGCACAGAACGCTGCCCTCTGCTTAATCAAGGTTTGCTATATAATGTCGCTTCCCGATCATCTTTATGCAGAGGCCTCTGTCCTGCCGGTCGCCCCTCACAACGCACTCTTAGGCCAGCAGATTTTTTGGACCTGTTCACAACCCGGTCATCCAAATCGCCACCGTTACCACGCTTCTGAACCCAGCCGCAGGGTTCGGCAGTCTAGTAGAGCTCTCCACCAGCAAGCTGTCGCCTCGTGTCCCGCGGATCCACCCGTTGATGGCTCTGCCATCATGAAAAGCCTCAAACGATGTCGAAGCACAACTGAGGTACCATCCCACGGTCCTTTTAGGCGGCTATCTACCTCTAATCGCGGCCTCAGAACAACATTTCCCGAGGGTCACTCGCTGTACTCTGACTTAACTACGCAATGGCTACTCAATGGTCCTTCGCCAGTACCAACACCGGCTCGACTCGTCCACGTCCGACAGCTGTCCCGATTGCGGCGTTTCTCCGCGTGAATGTCAGCATCTTTACGCCTGCAGTTCCCGGTCAGGCACCCAACTTACCCCCGCGAATCTGTAGCTCAAGCTGGTCGAGGTATCGGCTTACCTCCGTCTTGCAAATACAACCCGTTTGGAGTCCGGCTGGGACTCCTGATCCAACGAGGGCTACGACACACACACACGCACGCACGAGAACCCCCACCAGCAAGAGTAAACTCACGCCCCCCGATGGGGGCCTCATAGCTAAGATGGCTTGATCGTTAGCTGCACTGAGGCTTTTGCCTGCTAGGAGTGGGCTCAAACCCCGCCGATTCTCTCACAAGTGGTCAAATAAAATCGGATATGCTAGAGGGCTCAGATTCGGTTATAGTGGCGGCAGCGCAGAGCACCGTAATTAGAATGAAATAAGCCGTGAAAGGGGTCAGAGTTGGGGAAGGGAGAAGGTCGAACATAACCTACCCTGTGTTGGGTATCCCGGAGATAATTTTCTGTGTTGATGGCCTGCTGTTTCTTCACCATGTGCGCATCCAGTTTCCGCCGAACCTGTTCAATTTCCTCTGACAACTCCTTACTATAAAAAACACCGAAATAAAAAGGAGCAAGATATCGACACCTACCAGCTTGCTCGTAAGACGTCGCGCTGCGCATGCAGATCGTCCAAAGATTGACTCTCCTCTATGAAAAAATATAAGACGACAAAGCATAGTAGGTTGATAGGCATCGAAAACTATCTCTATACACAGAGGACAGCTTAGGCGGGGTTGTCAAAAGCACGAAAACTGGAGTGCTTATTGCTGTAATCAGTCGGATGTACCCCAACCCATCTCCACTAAGGTTGGATTAATTTAAAAGCAAAATTCTATTGAGCCGAGGGTACGCACCCCTTCGTCTACAACTGGGGGTCGTCGAAAGCCACGTAGGAATGACGCCTCAATGACTCCAGTTCAGGAAGAAACAGGGTCGCTTCGGTTTGAATATTCGGTAAGGATTTGCCGTAGGACTTCCCAATAGCAAAAGAACTACCAGCCCAAGTTTCTTACTGAAGCTTCAGTTAGGAACGAAGGAAGTGGTTGCATACACCACGCGCCACATAGGTGCGTGATTACCACGCATTAAGAAAGAAACCGAAACCCTTGTGATTTTTTGCCGAACTAAAATGTAGGTGAAAAGGTTGCGTAAAGGATAACAGAGACTAAAAACGAAGCCCGCAGACCAAGAAAACTATCAGAACAATTCTTATTGGTTAACATAATCCAAGAAGTGTTTGAATAAGCGTAAATTTCACCTTTGACAATTTTAAGTACGCTTTTATTAATAATACGTTCTCTCAGACGGCCCTAAGATAAATTCATGGCTTCCAGGCTGAGTCAAGCAGACCCGAATGTCAGATGGACAACATGACCAAAACGCAAATCTCGGATCGCCTCAGATGGGCGTGGGGCATGACTAGATGGTCGCAACGGATGGACAGAACTAATTTCGGTTACTATAATGCGTCATAGTCTTTGACACACGCTCTTCTCTGGTATTGTGATCTCAATCTCACTTCCAGGACTGCTGACGAGCCTTGGTTAAATATTGGAAATCCATTACTCTAGTAAAAAAATATACTTCGGACAACTGAAACAGCGAGTACTTAAAAAAACGCAGCACCACCCAATAAAAGCTATTGCACCGTAGCCTGGCAGTTAAAAGATAGGAAAAAAGTGTACAATCGGTTGAAGAGGCAACGTACCACCATCAGTAGTACTGTCGGGCTTCAAACGCTGAATGGACCGGGTCATATCGAAGATTTCCTTCTCAAATTTTTCCATGACGGCAATGTCTCCCTGAAGTGATTGAGCAATGGACTGATCAGCTTGGATGACTTCCAACTTCGCAGTTTCCTGAAAATAAAAGAACAAAGGTCAAATCTGCACGAAGAAATGAGTAAACAAGTTTCTCCCGGTAACAAACTTAAAATTTGAAAAAAATATGACTGTCAGTTCTGTAGTTAAAACCGGTATACATCGTTGCCTTTTAGAGCGGTGCTTGGAGGGTAAGCACCTGTTTTGTAGAGTCCGACAGAACATGGGCTACAGCTTGCAGTAAGTGCCCGACTCCTCGCAAATTTATCTCTGTAACTTAAAACAAACGGGCTGCTTCGCGGAAACTACAAGTGCGGATTATAGATCATTTCTAGATGTTGAAGTGCTCTGAAGGAAGTCGTGCTGACAAATAAAAAAAGGCATCACAAAAGTTGAAATAAGGAGTCAAAAAGAAAAAAGTCAACTCTACTCCCGCTTGCTGGTATAAATTTTCGATCAAATGAATATCACCCGGTGATAATAGGCTATATTACAAAGTAGGTTGCTACTCTTTATGAGTTGAATTTTTCCAAAAAGATAGCATTCGCGGCCGTCACGGGAGTGGAATTTCCGACGACACACTGTTGAAAGATTAAAACAGCAGTGGACTGGAAATATCGGCTTAGGAAGCGGATTACCTTGTCAATTTCACCTTTCAGTTCCTCCAGACGGGCGTTTGAACAGTCAACTTTGGCTTTAAGGGTGGGCAGTTCTCGTTCTTGTAGGACAGAAAACTGGTGGAAGAGGTGAGAACAGAAGTCCGTGAAAAACGGTTTAATGAACGGGAAAGAGTGCGAAAAAATAAAACTCATGGTTCGATCGGCTTCTCCAGGCTGAGCGCTGTATTGAGACATTTAAAACATTTCTGGGCGGAATCCTACTTTGGGTCCCAGAATTGTTTCAATAGTCTAATGTTTGGCAAGTAAATAGCGCGTCGTAGATAAACACAGAAATTTACTTGCGTTTCTTAATTACAGTGTATTGCGTGGGACAAATAAGAACATTTTTTAACTTATACTTCATAGTTTATTGCGTTTCTTAATATTCTTGAAAAAAATTGCTGCTTAGGAGGTCGTCTACTTCAACTTACTCGAAATCCAACTTACTGTTCTGGAGTTAGATTAGTACTGTTCGTCGCGCAAAGTGCCACACGCACTTTCAATTTAAATGCGGAACAACTTACTTCCGGCTGCCACAGGAACAAATCCAACTACATTTTCCACTTTCCCCTTCTACAAATTTCCCTTACTGCCTATCCTATTTCCCCCTCCCCAAAACCCCCTTAACCGCCGTTTCCGTAGGACAAGATGTTGGTACTAGAGGTTCGGAGATACCCTACTTAAACTACCTTTCCCCTGATTCAATTCAAGTTAGCGACTACATTTCTGAGGAAATAAAACAAAAACAGCCAGTTCTTTACGTTAGTGCTGCTCGCAAGTTGTTGAGCTTATTTTAGTTTACGTTTTTAGTTAGTTGATTTTAGTTCCAGCTAGTTATATTTAAATGTAGTTATTTCCAAATATTTTCATAACCGCACATATTAATAACGGCGCGTTTTTGGTAGACAAACAGTAGATCAGTTAAAGAATTATTCTTGTTTTTACTACTTTTAAAAAATTAATTTTTATTTCCCATCCTTTGTATTGCCCAGACTGGATACTCTTTAGTACACCCAGTCCTGTATTATAGAAGGATGGGCCTTTCGTGTGCTGATATGGGATCCAAAGGGAGGAAGTCGAGTATACGAACAGTGCCAATAACCTATTGGAACAGCACCGGCGGATTGGCTGTGTCCGGTGCCGCTCTACAGCAAAGTGAACCAGATGGCCAATAAAAATGCAGTGTCCGTAGGTCCAAACTTCGAACAACATTCCTCGGAGGACTAGCGGAGGTGGCTGACCTAACTAATGACAGGCTTCCCAAGCAGATAGACATAGAACCTCTGCGACTCAGAGAATCACGAAGAGGTTATTACTCGAGAGAGTCATTGTGTCTAGTTCAGTTTAGTTCAGTTTTATTAGGGAAATAAAGGTAAATACCTTTGAACTCCCTCTTTGTACATAGCTATCACGCATAACATGTGGCGTTGCCAGTAATGGAACTGCGGTAGGGAGGCAGACAGTAAAAAACTCCTTAGGCATCATTCATAAGTTTAGTTTTGAATGCCATTTGTGGGATTTTAAGGAGAAAAACTGTCGCCTGTGGGGGGGGGGGGGGCGAAGGGAACATGTAAATTGGATGTACTGTTGCTGAAAGTGTTTGGATCATGTCAGGAGGAGTCCATCACGGTTGTTCAATATCCTAATGGTCACACGGGGAGATGACTGCGGTGGTCATGGTGTCGGAGATGCGCCCATCGTATGCCCATGCGAACCAGAGAACGAAACTTGCAATCAGTTATTCGAAACAAACATATTACTGAAAAGTGGCGAGCAGTATGTTTTTTCAAACAAAAACGTTAGACTGTAAACAGCTGTAGCGAGGACCAGGAACTGCATACAAGCCGCTCTCGGTCGTCAGGATCTGCGCTTTAATTTGTTCCACAGCTGGATTAAAAAGAAACATAAGTACAGGAGAAAACACGCAACACCTTGAAGTAGTCAGTAAAAAGGTTTCAGGTGCATACGACAGTAAAAGTTAGATGCAGAATTCTCCGGCGTCAACTCACGTCCTGACTGACAGGTCGCAGTTCAATCAAGTTCTGATGCTGTTTCTCAATATTTTCCAGCTCTCGTTTTTTAGCCTGCAGATCGCGAGGCATTGAGGAAATTTTCTGCTCCAGCTATAAAACAGAGAACAGAAGAGAGACGTTAGAAACATACCAGCAAATTTCGAGGAACAACTTGGTTTGAAAAAAAGACGCCCACCTCGTTTTTCAGGTCCTCGTAGTCATTGTCATTATCAAAGTTGCGGTGACAGAGGGGACACTCGGAGTCGTGGGCCAGACGATCACTAAATTTCTGCCAGAGGTAGAGACTACCCTCATCATTCGCACACTCACTAAAAAACGGGAGGGAGGACAAAACTGTGAGTGAGTACCGTGGAAAACTGCTGCACGAAAAATGGAAAACGACGGTCAATATGCATGTCGAATAAGACGATGACCGTCAGAACACCCTGAGAGAACAGTGCTGAATTGCATGTGAGGTGAGGCGTGCTAAGGGTTACTTGTGCTGCATTAAACCAACCCTCTCACTTCCAAATCCCGTCAGGTTTCCATAGAGGATGTTAGAGTGTGTACGCAGTAGTTGATGTAAGATTAATCGCCCAAGTTACGCTAGCTCCTTCAAACATAACTGCATTGCATGGGGAGACAGGTCGGTTAACATCTACCTGGTTTCAAATACCAATCCAAATAGCTACCGGTGTGTGGCTACTGCGGTCTGGGGCTGGGTACGAGTCAGGTCAGAATGAAGTGCGAATGCCATGCAACTGAGCATCTTGGGCAAGTATAAATCCATCAGAATGACTACCCCTGTCGAGTCATCCTATACATTGCAGAGGGAAAATACTACGCGAGCTGGTAGATACAACTCTCATGCACTAGAGATGAAAACACGTTAGGAGTTGAGGCTTCCGATATCGGTGTTAGGAGTCTAGCCTGACCTAATGTCAGCAACATGGCAGGCTCTAAGGAGGCATCGTGCCAGCCGCCGACTGCTGCAATGATTCTTTTGCCAATGCGGACTGCCTCCAAGGTAATATGCCTTCGTGGTGGTTGCGTCCACGCGATGACCGGACAGACGCGCACGCGAGCACACGCGCGTGCCAACTGGTCGCAGTTCCTCAAGGGCTACTTAGATTTGCCACGGCAAGTGACCTTATCCCAACGCGCTTGACAATCACTCATAAGCCACTGTCACGTCTCAGAAAGTGAGACGAAATACGGACTGACAAGGACGACAGTCCGCCCCATTGCCGGACTCTGCTCCGAAGCGGGGACATTCAGCGCGCTGGAGATTAGCCAGCGGCAACTGCTAACCGAGACAGCATCTCCGGGTTTTGTACACAATAAACTCTCCTCCGGGTGGCTTCCATCCTTGCACCCCTCTATTGTGTAACTCCTTGGAGATTCAACAGGGCTTAACTAGACGGTGACACAGATAGAAACCACCATTACAACAGGTGTGCCCTGGAGGCCGAGATGTTCAGCCTCATTAAGAAATGGGGTAAAGCAACTTATACTCGTCACGAACGGATGCGATGGGGACCTAAACGCACAATAGTAAAGGAGTCTATGCAGTTGGGTGAGGACGCATATAAAAACGGAAACAACAGTAATTCTTGTCAACCACAGGGGGACGGGACGATAATGTCTGAGCGATTAAACAAACAAATAATTGATCTGAGGGCCTAATGCTAGATAAAGGTTTCGACAAACCGGCAGCAAAAAACAGCGGGTTTCCCAGTGTGCTGTACCTAGACAACTGCTTCTTCTTCAGGAGCAACTTGTCAATGTGACGTTCCAAGTCTACGCTGCCACAGGCTGCGAGAAGACGCTCCTCCATTTGCCTGGCCGTGTCCTGCTTTTCATGAAACTGTTTTCTGAGAGACGGGGCAGGAGAGAAGATGAGATGGTCAGAAATGGCAAATATTCGCCAGACAAGATAGCTTGCTAACTAAAGAGTGAAACCATCACCACATCTACTACTACTACTACTACTACTACTACTAATACTACTACTACCACTACTACTACTACTACCAATAGCAATACTACTATTACAAATAGTACTCCAACTATTACTACTGCTACTACTACGAATAATACTATCAATATGACTAGTACTACGAATAGTAGGACTACAAATAACACTACGACCACTTCTACAACTACCTCTACTAGTATTAGTACTACCAATACTACTAAACAACGATCCAAACCCGAAACCGTGTCCTTATTACCTTTGAAAGGACAAAGCTGCCTCGACGGAGGAACGCTCGCGTTCCAACTTGTTGAGCGCAAGTTGCGTTTCCTTGGCTGATGCAACGAGATCAGCGAAACGTTTGGAGAATTCACGGGGCAGAGTAGAACCGCTGGAGGAGGCAGGATCCTCAGTTGCAGAGAGTGCGGCACAAACCTGCGGCACGGGTTGCCCGGAAAACAGTTGCTCAAGCCTGTCAAGATGACGGCTGCGACTAAGAAGGAGAGGAAGAGGAGGGGAAAGTGAAGTGATTGGCTGCATGCGACGGATCAGGAAACAACAAGTTACAATTACGCAGTAAAAACGTAAATAGTCAAGATTTCATATGAGGAATGGTCAACTAGTAGAAAGCAATTCGGAATCCGCCGCCATTCAATCGGCATCGACAAAAGCTCTGCTGACTTGAGGCAACAGAGCTCCAACGAACCGAGACGTAAAATTAGGCAAATACAGTAGACTGGCTAACTCATAAAATGTCGTGGTATGGAAAAGAAAATTAAGTTTGCGCGAAATCAATGCATACGGCGTCCCCCAATTTCTCCTGCAGTAAACTACGTGGCATAAGTAAACAACACGTAGGTTGGTTGAAAAAATTACTACTTACAAAAATAGTAAATTTTCACTAAAAATTCAAAATTGAGATGAAGGCTATAATGCAGTTCACTGATCTAAAGTTAAATATAAATTTGTTTAAGGCAGGGGAGCATAAAAACGGCAAATTAAAATACAATAAGCACAGATGCAAAAGTTTAGTATTTTTAGATGGTCTACTAACATGTAAAACAGCATAGACATGGACCACTTTGCTATAGTCGTTTGTTGAATGTAGTTATTCTGTAAAAAAACAATTTTTGCACGGAAAGATTTCTTGTTGCCTTGTGCAAAATTGTTTTGATAAGTGCAAAATGATTTTCTATAGGAATCAGATCCACGATTTTGGCAGGAATAAACATAGTTTGGAGGCCGCACACGGACAGGCTGACTGTTTACTAAAAAGTTAGATTACGGTCGCGATTGTAACCAAATTCATGCATCTTGTGTATACTGAGAGAAATCTCCTTTCGTAATTACCTCGAAATAAATATTCGAAGAATCAGCCTGAGAGTGAATCTCGATAGCTAAGCTGAAATCCAATGGCTACTGTGGAATAACCACGCAATAATCCCCAGATTTCAACGGGCAGCCAGAAACATAGAAACACAGAATATGATTTACCGTTCTGACAGCAGAGGTACTGATAAAATCAAACAAACCAGTTTCAGGAAGCAGTCCAGAAAAAGATGCGGTTGATAGAACAAGGATTCTCACTCGGAACCATAATCAGAGACGGCCACAGAAAGGGTTAGTAGAGCCAAAAGGTGCACAATATTTATCAGACGCAGTTGCTAGGCGACTAAATGCCTGCAATAAATAGGAGTGCTCTTGTGGGACTCAGCCACACACCTTGAAGTTTGATGAGGCAACAATTCGTGCAACAGTCCACAACGGTGTGAGCCGTGACCTACCGGTGTCATGGTACTCCGTCCCGCATCCAATTAACAATCGCAATGACGTTCCACCTCCATATTCTGCGCTGAGATTTTTCCTGGGCAAAATTATTGGCTACGGGGGAGAGCACGGGTGAGCAGTAGCTACGATGACAGCGAGCCAAATGGCCGAGCAGTCGCCATGCCAAGAATAGGCAGCTGCGCGGATATCACGACAACTAACGACTGAGGTGCGGACCGACAAGCTATCGTCGCGTCAACTACGATCCCCAGCGATTGACACGAATACTGATAATTATAGAGGGCACAAGGTGGCCTGGCAACTATGTTTTTGAAATACTGCACACCTTGAAGTGGATCCGACCAAGCAAAGGGAGGCCGGAATGGCCAATTGTGGCTTGTTAGCCATCATCAACCAGTCATACCCAATCTCGAGGATGGGAAACCCCGAGATTCGAACCTGGTCATCGAGTTTACCACTCTAAAATTGCACCATGGGCTCGTCCCTTTGTTGATTGAGACCGAGAATATGATGAATATGTGGGCATCGCCGATCTGGTAATCGAACAATTACGTTCTGCTTTTGTTCAGGAGCTCACCTAAGTGCTCGCGCAGGTAGCCGCATAGCGACTATTGGGACAGGTTGAAGTGGATCCGAAAAAGCAAAGGGACACCGGAATGGCGATTTCTGCACACCCTGTATCTCTACTGTTTTTAGCTGTGAGCATATCTAATTATGGAGTTCGAGCGAGACTCCAAAAGGTCAGGCCGCGATCGCTTCTACTGCTGCTACAGCTTCTTATTCTGAGCACAAGTACACATTAAATGTTCGGACACGTTTCGCTACTTCTGCGTCGCTGTACGACAGCCGCGCCAGGTTCGGATCCTCAATGGGCACCCCAGAAAAGTCAGGGAACGCTTGAGAACCCACTGAGGAGTCGTGTCATATAGCGATACGAAATCGGTTAAAACACACGCCTGGACATTTAGCCAGTACTCATACTGCTAGAAGGAGGAATAATTAAGTAGTTTTTCCAATTTCAAATAATTCAAGATGTGGGAACTTCTGACAGGATTGGATAACGAGTAAAAAGCCACCGCAAACGAATAGCAGATTTCGAGGGATAAATGTGTACAACCCAAGACAAAGATGTTTACAGAGGCGGACCTGTCTGATCAATTAAAAAAACTTAGGCGTATGAACTAGTCAATAAATACACACAGCAGAGTCATGTGGGGATAACGCACTTCAATTAGATAGAACACCACACACAGAAGCGATAAAGCCTAAGCAAACTCGACGATGGCAGCCTAACAGGCAAGGTTCATCTTAGCGGCCTCAACAATCATAATAACAACAAGAGAGCCGCGAGTAAATCAAATAAGCGACGGTAAGGATGCACTGTCGCAAACACCCACGTCTACTATACAGAATTAACTACTTAATTCCTTATAATAGACATGTTTTTTATTCACTAGTTGCCGCCTGGGCAACTAGCAAAGCTTCTTGAAGAGGTTCGACTAACGTCCAAAAAGAACACTTACAGTTTCCTCACAGCCTCTACTTTTGACTGTCGGTTCTTCTGCAGCAGATCGCGTTCGTGATTGACCATGGCAGATCGCTGTAACTCCCCGATTTTCGCACTAAAATGCAGTTCAAACAGGACAACATATCAGGTATTCAGTTTTAACTAGAAAAGACCCAAAAGGCGTGTCATACAGGCAGAAGGAAAGCAAAGTTAGGGCGGTAAAACAGGCTCTCTGATAAAAAGTGGATGACTCACTCCAGACGGGCAATGGAGGCCTCCGCTTCAGTTCGTTTAGCAGTGAGTGAATCAAGCGCTTCCTTATCTCCTGCGTCCGATGAATCCTCCAAGGCCTCACGAGCCTCGGTCTGATTGATGGGGATTTCGTGAGTAAAATGGTAAATGAACAGCGGGGCGGAGCAGGTAAATAGCACAGTCCAAGCACGTCAAATAAAACGCAAAGAGTCAAATGCGATATATAAAGAGAAGTTACGGCAGGACTGACTTGTGGGCCGCAAAAATACCGTCGAATTATAAAACTACTGTGTACTGTTCAGTAGCCCGACTTTCCGTTTTTTCCGGCGTCAGTGACCTCGCCCAAGGTTAGTGAACACCCCTTCCCCCAAATTAAAGGAGCTCCCCCTTAGTCCAGTAGGAGCATTTTTTTAAAAAAACATCGCTAATCCCTACTAGACTAATGGCGGACGCGTTTAAGTTGAGGAGTGCTCGCTGAAATTGGGCGAATTCACCGAGGAACATTTTTTAATATCACTAGCCCCTACTGGACCAACGGGGAGCGCGGCGAAAAAAAACGGAAAGTCGGACTACTGAACAGTAGAAAGTAGTTTTTAATTATGAGTCGACGGTATTTTTGAGGCCCACAAGTCGGTCCTGTCGAAGTTACAATTGGGTCAACAAAATTAGGTAAATCTACCAACCCCCCCCGCACAATTAAGTGTGCCTAGTAGTCATTTTGGTGGATTCTAGATGATTGCTTAAGAAATCCTGTCTGGGCAGTCAGCTTGCTGTTCCGTGATGGTGGATTCCATATGAGCAATAAGTTGGGCTGGAAAAATCGATCCATGTGTGATTAAATTCACGGCGCACGGGGTGCCTCTTAGCTCAATCGGTAGAGCGTTGGCTGCGCAAAAGCCTTCCCTGCAGTTTGAGTTCAACTCCAAACGAGGCCGCGATAATTTTTCACAATTGCTTTAGCTGAATTAAACAAATCTGCCAAACGCCGCTAATAAAACGTGCAGAAAATACCATCTGGCCCAAGACGATAAGGAAGTAATCAACACTGGCACGTTGTCTTACCGCTTCCTGGAGCTTTTGGTTAACCTTTTCCAGCTCGGCGCTGAACGTTGCGGCCCGATCCAACTTCCTTTTTACCCCAGCGCTCTCATTGGCGTTCTCTTTCTAGAGGGAGATGAAAAGAGGCGGTAGATAGACAGCCAAGGCCGGTCGAAAACAAGAAGAGTCTGGCTAGCAATCGGGCAAGGTGTGTCATACCCGGCAGGAGCGCACCCCACCGTTAGTGGTGGCATGATAGACGAAAAAGAATAAGAGGAAGCAGCAGCATGAATGCTGGTTGCCGTATTGACAACACACTTACAAGCGCCTTTTCTGTGGTGGAAATGGACTGTTCCACCCGGACAAGAGCCGCGCGCGATTCGTCGACCGCGGTTTGTGCCTGCTTTTCCTCTGCCTCTGTCGATGTCTGTGCGCAAGTAAGTTTTAGGATAAAAAGAAAAAAGCGAATACCTTTAGGCGGGTCAAATTCTCCTCTGCGCTCTTAAGGGAGGCTTGCAGGGCGCGTTTAACTTCAGCGACGTCTTCAGTGCTCACTTCCTTAGTCAAGCCTTGCCTGCTGACAATTTCTAAAAATTTAGTAGACCCAATTGTGATAAACTCGCAGCATTCGGCGGGATTCGAACCCGCGTAGGAAGGAAGGCCTTCTACGCAAGCCAAAGCTTAGCGGCCTCGAAATAATAAAAACAACAAGAGAGCCGTGAGTGAATCAAATAAGAGACGGTAAGGATGGACTGACGCAAATAGCCACGTTTACTATACATAATTGACTACTTATTTCCTTATAGTAGACATGTTTTTATTCACTAATTGCCACCAGGGCGACTAGCGCATGTCCCTGAAGAACTTGGCGAATAAACGTACCCGCTACGGGGTAGAAAATTAAATACGAGGTAGACCAGACTAGTGCATGAGAGGAGGGTTAAGCGATAGCTGGCACCGATGCGTATCTTCATCACATGCTAAATAACACGAGGAAGGGCAAAAGAAGCCTGCTTATCAATGGGGGGGGGGGGGGGGGAATATTAGATGTCCGCGTATGTGTTTGACTAAAGAAACAGACTGGTTGATCGCGGGAACAATTTGTCCATTATTCTGAGCTTTCGAACCCACACAGAAGTCCATCATCAGAGATAGTGGCAACAGGGGAACAAGTGAAAAATATATGAGTGTAGTAGCACGAGTTCGAAAGTTCAAAAATATATAATTTTTTTCGGTGACTGACCAGTCTACTTCTTAGGTACTCAAACCTCACGAATTGAGACAAATTTTCGCCTCCATACACGTACTCAAACCTGTCCATTTTACATCTAAACTCCCAATACTGTTCAACAAAGGTTTATGCAAGGCAAATAAAGAGAAACGTGTCCAGACACAATCACAATTTCTGAATAATAAATGACCGCATTTGAAACCGCAACGTTTGAAAGTAATAAAAAAGTTTAAAAGAATGTGCCTTCTAACCTGTCAAACCAAGCAGTCCTGCCAACCTGCCAATCAGTTCGTTGCGGCGTTCTGTAGCCTCGTTAATGCGCTAACAAACAAAAGTCGAGGTAAGGCAAACCACGAATTACCTTGATTTCAACCTCCAACTGAGTCTTCTTGACGAGTAGACCGGACCTCTTGCCCTCCTTACTTTCAATCTGCCGCTGGATCGTTTTGAGTGAGCTCTCGGTACCAGACAGTGTATTCTGCTTTGAAAGAAGCTGGACCTCGGCCTGCTCAATAGCTTCTTTGAGATCTTCGTCAGAGCCTTAGACAGAGATAAAATAGTTAGCCAGGAGTAATTATTATAAAAGAAATCGACAACGACGATAAGATTGCGGCAAGTAACGACTCCAGTGCGGTCGGACGAATAATAATCGCAGCAAATGTGGTCATAATGAGGGTAAAAAACACCGGAGAAGGAAATTTTTGTCCTAAGCGTGGGTCTGATTTGTCTGCTGCGCACTATGCAAACCAAAAAAAGTTATATTCGGCAAATATCCCATTAAGCACTAGCACAGTGATCCGAATTTTGCGATGCTACTATAGTGAATGTCATTTGCAGTGGTTTCAAACCAACTTGACCAACAGAAGACCGAGCAAGTAACTTGAAGTTAGTAACGATATGAATCAAGAGGAATCTGTCCAATTAGTACCTGAAAACTCATTCGAAATGTTGTCAAGGAGATCCTGGAGCCGTTTTTCCAACTGGATTTTCTCCGATTCGCACGAACCTTACCGGTAAATAAACAAATTTTAACGTGAAAAAAAAACACAGAAGAAGAATGCAATGTTGTCAAATATAGGTAAGGACTTACGAGCTTCAGTTTGATATTGCACTAGCTCGGAATACTTTTTCCGATAAAGCATGAGGTCAGCCTAACAATGGAAAATAGAGTTTGTGACCATATGTTGGCTAAGAACCAGACATTAGTCCGGTTGAGGTAAAAGCAACCCAGATGATAGTGCACTTTGAAAGCTTGATATATTCGAAATCAATTTCAAAGAAGCTTTGCAAGAGAAGAAGATGGACATAGGACAATGACAATAAGCATACCATATACGGTAACAAGCTGGTTCATTGTAAGAAAGACTATTAAATCACCGCATGCACGACCTAAACGCCAATAGCTCGAATTTCAGTACAGAGAATAGTCCAGGTCAGCCCTCAGAAAAAATGTGCTTCTGGAGCGCATTGATGTCTGAGTAGTAGGACTTAAAGAAACGCAAATCCAGAAATTGAGATTAGACTTGTCTCCACAATAGATGTAGATTTCATATCAACCTCTAGATTTTTGAGCATTTGATTAATTTACCCCATAGTCTCAGCGGATAGGGCAATTGCTTGCTAACAATTTTGGATGTTCACTTTTAAAATAAGGCGTATCTCTCTCTCTCTCTCAGTAAAGATCTTAGGCGAACAACGACTTAGCGGGTTGTCAAAATTTAGCGATAGATATAAGAGGATAGCCTGCAAATTAGGGAAATAAATCCAAATGGCGTGTAACGAAGATGCCAACAATTTTCCCGAAGAGTTCAGAAGGACATATTTTACACGCTCGTGGAATCCAGCGCAAAGTAATAGCTGCATTTTGCACCGCCTCTTTGCGGTTTTCTGACAACATCAGACGATCGCGAATTCGATACTTTCAAAGGCGATCTTGAAGGTAACTAGACAGTTTCACTTGATTGGATGGGAATTTAAAATATGTCCCCTGGAACTCTTTGAAAAAAATCATTGGCATCTTCGAGACATCCCATTTGGGTTACGGAATGCTAGTCTGGACATCGTAGGTGAGAAAAGATATTGAATCCCTGGAAAAGGTACCACGACGACGTTCGATGGTTCTGAGGGCTTGGTCTATCAGGATAGGTTGCAAAATCTTAATTTATTTCCCTTGTCTTACAGACACGTAAAGTGTAGCCTGCTTTGGAAATTCCGAACTACCTATGGCCTCTTCTGTTCTCTGAGGCCGGAAGATTACTTCGACTCTGCTGGAAAATTTCACATATGCGGTCATCCGTGCAGGGTCAAAAGCGAACTGGAACTTTTTCTTCCGTCCATGAAAGTCACGAGCAAGGCAGACTGTGACCGCCGATGCCATTTTTTTCATTTGAAAAGAGACTGATTTGCAAATTATTTGACAAAAATCGGCTTTTATAACATGACTACCTATAAACAGCTTTGTAAAATATTTAATGATATTCTGTCCTTCCGCAGTGATTCGAACTCAACAACAAGAATCGTTTTCAATCGTTTTTTTCTATTTTGACTCAAATACATTCACAAAGCTGGCAGATTTATACTGACTGTAAAACTATAAGAGTTACTGTACACTAACATTAAGGGCTATCAAGGGCACTGGCTATAAACTTCAAGTGCATTAAAAGATGAGCACACACAGAAATTCCACTACTCACGCACCAGTTACGTGCCAAATGGCCGTTCATAACTGGCAATGGTCGTAAGTCGTTGTTCAACATCGTTTACGTGACAATAATCTGCATCCAAATGTACATCCCTTAGAAGGCAGGATAATATCTCAATACACAGGTTTTATTACCCTTAAACTTCCTAGTAATGCACTTAAGCAAATCTACATTGCTATAGATTAGGCGAGCCTTTGTGGAACTTGAAAAGGACAGATTCTCCAGACTATTTGGAAGCTTCGTACGGCCGCATCTATAATACAATATACAGGCATGGACACCTTGGACGGCCAAAGATTGTACCGTCCTAGAGAAGGTCCAGAAACGAGCGAAAAAAAATTTAAAAAAAGTATTTTGGAACTGTCCACCCTCAAAGTATTTCCTACAGGGCACTAAAGGAGTATCGCATAGTGATCTTCCGCATTAAAAATAGCCTGGACAGTTGCTTTGTGCGCGGTCATCCTCTAAAACTACGTTTAGGCAAAAAATTACAGACTCGCCTACAGGAACACAAAGCGGCGGCCCAGAGGCGACCCCAACTCGCAGCTTGCCACACATATCGGAGAGACCGGCTACAACTTCGATATCCAAGGAACAACCATCGTAGACCAAGGAGCCTCAAAAGCTAAAAGATTAACACTTGAGGCATAGTATTCAAACGCCAATTCTGTCATCAGGCATCTGGACCTCCTTGCGGCCTACAAAGGCCTGCGCCATTAAATGAGTATAGCAAAGCGTATGGTCAAACCGAAGTAAGGATTTCCAAACAAAGACGGCCTTGTGATGAAACCGCCGGAGGAGTGAGCAGGATTACCAGCATCCTCTACCGTGGCGACAGAACAGACCACCGATTGCCGTCATACCAAGCCAAAATCCACACCAAGGCCAGACAGCGAACGGAGAAAATCCATCAGCCCAAGCCCAAGGTTGCGGTGTGGACCACTCTACCCGTGGGTGTCTTTCTCCTACTCGTGTGAGATAAGTTAAGAGCAAACTGGACATGCATCAATCTACTCAACTACTCAGCGCAAACCTACAAACCCAATTACATGTAACTTAACTACCCATAATGAGTGAGAAGCTGTTAAGAAAAAAATGCAGTAGGTGGGCTATTTCATGAAAGGCCAAAGAAATTCAGAAAATGGTTTTTGTTTCACAGAGGTTACTTAAGTACGATTCCAAGTTTAATTATCGTGCAGCTGAGTCTCACTTAATATTTCAGTCATTTCAGGATGCCAGCTGCTGAATGAATTTATTTCCGGCCACTTGGGCCTTAAATATACGATCGATTTATGTATTACTACAGAAAATAAGCTCTGTATTCAGTAGGATGATATTTTTCTCATCGATTTTCGGTACTCTCAAAAATTCAGAGAATTAAAATGGCGCAGCGGAAATGCATTCACGCCCTGCACATTCAAGAGCCCTGCAGATGATTTGGTGTGTAGTACTCACACTAATGGGATCTAATTTTGCGACGACATCAGAAAGTTTTTTCTCTTCATTCTTTAGGGCACGTTCGGCGTCTGTTCGTTGGCCACGGACCTATGATAGAGGAAAAGGAAGTCAGTATGACTTGAAAGAAAAATCAAGGTAGCAAATAATCAGTTCCTCCGTGGTAAGCGTTGAAGACCGCTAGCGTGTCGGTGGAGCACATCAACGACTATGTGTGCATTAAACTCACACAGCCTGCCCTCGTTAACGAAATTTGTAAGTCAAAACACGGCCTAGCCCTATATTTCACTGTTAAAATGTGTACATGTGTATATGTTACTGACTATTTTATAGTAACCTATTTATTTTATGTATTTATGTTGACTATATTTGCGTACAGTTTTCAAGTCTTCAAAGGTACTGCGTGCTACCCTACACATACGGAACTAAAATAATTGTTGCCCGTTGATGGCTTGTGCATATTAATCGCTTAAGCTATGGTGACTTAAGAACTTAGGTACAAATATTCATTCAATTTTCGGACTGTGAATATAGTTTCATTCCGACTGAGGAAGAGTTTCAAAATGAGCAATTTCAAAACTTGAATATCTACTAGAAAACGCAAAACGAACGACGGAGGGATCCACTGATGAGCCGAAGCCAGGCCGACAGCTGGGTTATCCTGCGGCGTGTCTGGGCTTTTAGCTATTACGTGCGCTGCCAGTATGATATACCATGTAACCTAAGTATTGTGGCTTGCCAACTTGACTTCTCAACTTAAGAATGGGAATATTTGCAGAGCTTGCAAAATAGTTGGTCGTCTTCAGGAACCCCGGGAGAGAAATTTCGCAGACTTCCTGCTGCGCGAACTTGTTAAGACTATGAGATCATGAGCACCAACAGCTACAGTAGAGCCGATGAGCTGAAGAGTTGTTGTTGTTGTCGTAGCCGAGCTGAAGAGTTGTCATAGGTTGGTGTATGACAAGAGTTACTGTGCGTTTGTAGGTTTGTCAAGAAAGTTTCTATGGAAGCTCATAATAGCGGAGATTAAGGGCTACATTGAAAACGTAGGTTTAAAAGGATTGCGGCGACGATGGCGCCCAAGTCTGAGCCTCTTATCAGACAGGCTGCTAACTTGCCGACGAATCCTAAGACCACTATTGGAGGGTCAGTTTGTCGCAAGTTATGTCAACGACCACGGAAGGCTTACCAAAATCAAGGCAGGCAAGACAGAGTTGACGGGATACCTTCTTTACTATAGCAAGAAGGAATTGTACAAGCTGAATCAGGAGCCAGTTGCTTGCTGCGTCAGTTCACCAGGCCTCAGCGATAAAGTGTGTTTCTGCTAGCGCTGACCACAAATCTGGAGCATATCAGTAAACAGCGGTACGCAAAAATCGATTGACTGATTTGACTGCCAATTCACGCTAAGTAGATCAGTAATCACAAGAGGCGAGGCGAGTCCAGTGTGAACTAGCAATCAGCGATGCGCAAAATCGATTGACTGGCCACGTTGACAGAGCAGGCAGAATGAGTGATCATGGCAGCGTTGGGGGGGGGGGGGGGGGGGGGCAGGCTCCTACAAGTTTTGGTTCCTTAACTTTTGAGACCGAAATGAAGGAGAACACAGTTGGCAACAATCGCCCACTTACTCTAAACACCAAAAAACACAAGTAACCAAACTTAGTCTTCAGGATTTTTATTTCACTGCTAGTTTAAGTCATACTGTATATTTTAATATTGTAAGTTGGTAATAAACATATTATAGCGCAGTACTTCTAACCCCGAATAATATGCGGAAGAAGGCAAGAGAGCAGTTCTGGTGGCAAGCCTTCATTCAGAACGGTACAGAGACAACGGAATGAATTAGAGTGTCCACTACAGCCCATTATAAGGCTTTGGTCCTTCTAGACTAGTCTTGGACTATCGCATGCGAGGGGGGTTCTGGCGTGCATGCTGATGCGTGGTTTCCCACGCCGCGAGACGTTTCTATAAAATCTGGTCTACACGTGGCAGCGGACGTCACGTGTGCTCAGGGCGTGCGCGGCCGGTCTGTCGACACTCGCGTCCCCACATCAAAATATTATTATACGATATATTACTACTTGGGTCACTTAAGTAGCCAATAATACGTTTGTAAATGCGGATTGCCATGCTCAGCCCATAATGGGATGTGGCGAACCAGTACTAGGACCAACTTATCTCACGGCACGCCTTAATCGGGCTGCACTGCATCTGATTGGAGCCAGTACTACTGCTGTATACGCACTTTTCTGCGGCATGCCTTCGATGTAGACCTTCACGCCGCGTCAGTCACGGCGCACAACCTCCTCGGGCATTCAGTGATAGGCCCGGATGGTCGGCTGTCGAAGAGTGCAGTCGACACTGAGAAATGCATCCCCACAACCAGCCAGCTAGCCAGCCAGGGCATTCTTTACTATAATAAAGTTATAGCGCTAGAATTTGTTACGATGTGCGCTAAGAATCATGACCTGGAAGGTTGCTGATTAACAGGATAACTCGACTTTTATACTGGGAGGACGGAGTGATAACGGCTACGGTAACCTCTCCTAAATGTTGCCTATATGATGCATTCATGCAGGTCAGGTTCAAGACACCGAGTCCGATGCACGTGATCTGTGGACCAGGTTGAGTGTGTGGTACGCGTAGACCACCTATTTGGTTGTGTCAGTCACTACGCTTACGTCCACCTCTAGCTGTTGTTATATTACCAAGTCATAGAGGCAAGGTGTATGTAAGGGAGGAGAGAGTGCAGCAGCTGCTTAACAAGTCATTTGTCAAAATAATGTGACTCCCGTGTCATTCACCGATGAGACAGATGGGGGACGTCGTCGCCTCTACTGTCAGTGACCATAGGCATAGAAGCAATAGCAGCAGCAGCAGTGGTAATAAGACAATAGAGATACTGATATGTCCTAAAGGAAACTTCAAAAAACGGTAGATAGGCACTCACTGATCGGTTACAGGACTCACTTGTCCCATCGTGTCTTGGGGCTCTCACTTTCGAGCCCCCCCCTTGCAGCTCAAGATGCAGGCATAACTATAGTACCGAGATGAGCCTATCAGCCGACAGCAAACAACATGAACGTACGAAATTGATCAAATGATATTTTTAAAGGTGCCATCCCAAGTGTGTACTACCATGTGGGGGAAAAATAATATTACCTACCTGATGCGCTTCCTCGCGTGAGCGGCTCAGATGCTTCAGTTCGGCCTTTCCGATTTTGGCGTTTCCCTCCTGAAAACGATAGTAAATGAAGACAGTACGGGGAACACCAGGTATATGTAGACTTTTATACAGCGATGTTAAACCAAGAAGCAGGCGGAAGAAACAGTGACTACGATTTGCAGTTATTTCGCGTAACACGTCATCATCTTAAAAGCATCAATAAATAAGCGTAATGTGGAGCTGTGGCTATCGCCAGTCGGAGGTGAAGTCAACAGCGACTTGGGAGGTTGCCTGTTAGGACGGCACAGAACATGAGTTAACACTCTTGTCATCCTGTGCTCAGGATGACAAAGAAAGCTCCACAGGCAAAAGTGCGCAGGCATAAAGACGGACGCTCAGGCTTAACAGCGCTGCTAGGTTGTATGACCCTGAGGGAGCCGACATCACACGATGGCTGCCTGGATAGGCCACTCGCGCATTTACCAATAAGAAGAAACAGAGCGAACAAAGGCCATTTGTCCTTAAATACGATGCCGCCGACAGAAGGCGGGACTTGCTGCCCACAGAGAGAAGTGCTGGACACGCCGACTTTTGGCTGCACACGGGAACAACTTGACGGACACGCGACAGAGACTGTTGCAGTAAACTTGTAGTGGCCTTTTGCAGCCACTTGGAACCCAAGATTAGCCGCTGACGCATGGCGCCTTTAGCCTGTCTGCGCGCCGTCTGTCGCCTTGGGCTAGGCGCTAACTGCCCTTGACCGACGCGCACATACGCCTCAGCGTGACCGCGCGCTCACGCTAGCCAGCCCTCGCCTATCTTAAGGTCGCCCCACGACCTAGTCTAGACATCAGCCGCCTGATTGGCCGTCGTAACAAAGCATGCGCCGGTGATTCCTGATGTTCAAGTCACTCTGGAATTGACGCCCTGGCAGCCGGACTGCGGTCATCCGAGAGTCAAAACTCTTTCCATCGATTCTCCTGTCCTTCTGCAGAATACACTATTCCTAACAATCTGGAATTTTCGCCGTCTTCTCTCCTCACCCAAAGGAACCAAGGGTCTGGAAGATCGTAGCTGTTAGGGTTAATCTTTTTGCCTTAACTCCTGTCGATAAACTTTTTCTCTGCTATCCTGTATGTCTTCTCTTCCACACATACAACATAACATTACCTGCTGTAAATAACATTCCCACATTAAGGAATGATAGCCAAAAAAATTTGCGACATCCAAGAAATCCCAAATTCCCTAACGCTGCTGCATTTTATAAAGAATAGGAGTGGTCTATGGACTATTTTTATGCAAACAGGTCTTGAACATGCAAAAAGCACAAGCATTTAAACAAATATAAGGTAGTTTAACGCTCTACCAGTCATAAGTGCTCGTTGAAGTGATCTCAGAAAAGTGAAGCTGTCTTTCAAAATTATTACCACCTAACCATAAACAAGTAAAAATGAAACACTAAATATTGGTCAAACTACCTGCTCTAGTCTTGTTTTTCGAATAGCGTCGAGGGCCTTGACGTACCGCGATGAAGCGAAGAGGTCATCAAACCGCTGTTTCACAGACTTCGCCTCCAAAAGTGGCCTAGAACAATCAAGATTAAGATGCAGGCGTTCTGAAGGTTTTTGTAGAAAATCATGAAAGAAATCAAAATAAATGCTAGCAGAGAAGGTCATGATCTCAAATCCAGTTGCTTACGGGTCATTACATCAGGGCAGCATGGAGAATCTGACTGGACGAAAACCGATACTCGCAGTCTGGCCTTCTGGTTGCGCTCTCATTGATTCCCAACCGATCATGCAACTGCCGATTCTACCTTGACCCTATCCATTAGGTAAAATGTTAAACATAAACTTTCAATAGTCGTTCAACAGCCCAGGTGTTTGCCTGTACCCTCTGATCGGGCAGACAGCTCGGACCAGGGGACCCGAAGTGATCATCTTTGGTGTCGAGGATAGAATTTTTAGTTCCATTGTGGCTGCCCTCGCATTTATCTGGGACATCGCAGACCACACTTATGCAACTCAAACTAATCGCCGTAATCCACAGCCGAAGTATACGGACCTATAACTACCGAAACATTGGGGCTGGGGTATTACTCTTTACTGACGGTCTTATATATCGCGGCCGACTTGCAAATGCTGTTTTCACATAGTAGGTCCAAACGTCGTCAAAACATTAGATTGTGAGCAATTGAATATAATAAATAAACATGACGGCGTCAAAATTCCCTTTGCTTTGAACGCTTAGATTCATTCAAATCACAATATCATAGAACATACCAGTTTGACTCTTCCTGGTGGCAGAAAATCACATTTTCGAAAACGGCCTTCGAGGCACCCAGGCTTGTTGACATCTTAAGTAGATAAATAGGGAGTGGGGGTTGCGATAGTTTTAATCGGATACGAAAGATGGCAACCCACCTCATATCACAATTACAGCATGAAAGTGTACAATAATTTTATTGGAGAATTGCGTGATCCACTATGACTTTACCCAGACGAAGCAATAGGTACTCATAGTTAAAAATACATCAAAACACAGAAAGTAAACCCCTCTTCATACTTCGCGATCCAAATCACCACCTCGAGAGCTCGAGCTGACGATTTCACCGTTGGGAAGTTGCCGCTTTGTGCTGCCGTCTAAAGTTTTCAGTGTTCCCTGTTTGGACTGGAAAGTGAAAAAGAACAGAATTTAGAAGTAAGGCATAGCACAGTTAAAATATAGGGCGGAATAAGTTTATGAGGCCAAAATTCTCGCGAGAGGTAACAGTCATGTTAGTTGTGAGTTATTTTAGTCACGGTTCACGGGCCTCCAGTCTAAAAATAAGTGCAACGACTTGTCCAACCAGTATTCAGCGCTGAGGCTTTGTTTGGCCAAAGCAATTTGGCACTCGGGGAACACACAGACGAACGCGTCGCCTAACGCCAGCAGTTCTGGTGGACCTGTTCACAACCTGGCCATCCGAACCACCATCGTTGCAACGCTCCTGAGCCTAGCCGCAACGTTCGGACGCCTATCGGAGGTCTCCACAAGACAGCTGTCGCCTCGTTTCTCTCGGATCTACCCGTTGGTGGCTCCGCCATCAGGACAGGCTACCAGCGCCTTCATTAGGTAGCCTTTGTGGACGCAAAATCCACCTACCACCCCCGGTCCTTCTGGGTGGCTATCCACCTCCGATTGCGGCCTCGGAACGTCATCTCCCATGGGTGACTCGCTGTACCCTAGTGCAGCTACGCAGTGGCTACTGCATGCTCCTTCGCCAGTACCAACACCGGCTCGACCCGTCTATACCGGACTGCTGTCCCGACTGCGGCGTCTCGCCGCACGACTGCCGTCATCTCTTCGCCTGCAGTTCCTGGCCAGGCACCCAACTCACCCCCGAGGACCTTTGGCTCAAGCCGACCGAGGTCGCGGCTTTTCTCCGTCTCCCAACTGCACCCAGTCTGGACTCCGGCGGGAACCCCTGATCCAACAAGGGCTACTGACCAACCAACCAACCAACCAACCAGGGAGCCATATGGCCGAGCACTCACCACGTCCAGTAGCAGGTTACTACCCGCACGCCGGCCATAAAGCAATTAACCACAAGCGACCAACCATCCTCGATAGGGACAAGTCATATATTGGCATAGGCAGGCAGCAGCATAGCGACTCTATCCCACAAAAACTGCAACAATAGGATGCAAATAGTACTTAGGCCGCCGCCTTTTTCACAATTGGATCAAGGGAATTTGCTACTTATTAAGATTGGTTCTGCTGGTGTCGTTCTGGCAGGCATTTTGAACAGAATTTAACAATGACGTTCAGAAAGTTTTGGGTGTGTCTTTTACCAGCTACAGTTCGGCCTATGGGTTAATTTAATAAGAGTGATCCTATTTCATTTCTGAAATAAAAAATGGTAATCAACCCATCTATCGTCATTGAATGAGTCAAACATTGCGCTGGCTGTCTACTTATTCGGGTAGCTGGCTGTGTGATGGGGTTCCATGTACGATGGTTGTGAAGATACAAAAAATGGTTTTACAGGTTAAATAACCAGGGCGATCAGGCCCTTGTAGCAATTCCTCCCGTGAAACATGGGCCATAGTCGCTTTAATTGGGCTCGATTTCAAAATACAGCCCATTTGGTATAAAAAAATTCTGACGAAAATGGTTAGGAAACTGACTACTTTCCTAGTCGACCGCACAAATGTTGGTATTTTTAATATGACAGTTTTAATCTATTCGAGCAGTGGCCCTGTAGCAAAGAAAGGCAATTAATATTTGAATACCACCGGACTGACGGTGTCAACTACTCGTCTGAGGTATTAAAATCAACTGGTAGACGGCAATGTATACCGTTCCGTGAGAGTTGTTACTTATCTTTAAAACGGCAATCTGTGTTAAATCTAAGCACATTTGATGACATAAAATGGTTGGAACGGTAGTTTATGTTCGAAATTTTGTTTTAAATATTCATTCTACGTCCTCAAAAACTACTGAAAGGTAGACCTTTCCGGAATCATGTCCTTATTCCTCTGAGCTTTCGAACCTCAACTGGATTCCATCATCAGAGATAAAAGCGGCAACAAAACAAGCAACAATTATAGCGATTAGAGGCCAAGAAAACACCCGTAACGTCAGTTTGAAGCTGACTGTGTAGGGCTCCGTTTTTCCACGCCAGATTGATATATCGATTGATTGAGTTCGCATCGGAGGTCCAGGCCTCAATAAACTCCCGACGTGGCATTGACAAAAAAGATATGATTCCAACGATCGAAGGACTCTCTCCCTTACTTATTCACATACCTAGGATGCGAACAGGCGCCTCAATTCGTAGTAAAATTCACTATGAATGCAAGGTATAATTACCTTTTCGCGATGTGTAGCAAGAAGGCTCCGTGAAACTATCAGGGGGCAACCTCGGACATCCTTCACTTGGAGTGCGACCTTGGCTTTGACCTCTGGCAGGTTTGCAAGCTATAACAATTTTGCAAAGCAGTTTCTATAAAGACATCTTGCAAATACTAGAGTACTCACAGTTAAAAGTACATAAATGAGGAAAAACATTTAAAGAGGTGGAGGTGACGGCTTGGACTAGTTGGTTTCTGCAGTCAGTAAGTCGTGCAGGTTCGTAGACACCCGAGGGGGTGGAGTAAGGGTGCGGTCCCGCCACGAAAAAGTGGAGCGGAGAAATGTGAACTGACGGAAGGGAATGAAATCCAACACGCGATTTCAAAAAACAGGTCAGTAAGAAACAATACCGTTCGATAGTGCACGTATTAAATAAGCAGCAACGCAAAAAAAGCACGAACCCGTGGATCGTGAATGAAGGAAACTCCTGTTTTCGCTCCCGGCGGAAGCTCACCGGTGACTGCGTATTTGAGGCATTCAATGATGGTCTAAGTTGGTATTAAATAACACAGAGCATCTACCGTCTTTCCGGTTCCGTTGGTGCCGAGGATAAGGGTAACGGGAGTGAAAAACTCGATCCTTTGAGGATTTTCGGGC
Source organism: Ligula intestinalis (assembly GCA_036362985.1). Classification (NCBI taxonomy): domain Eukaryota; kingdom Metazoa; phylum Platyhelminthes; class Cestoda; order Diphyllobothriidea; family Diphyllobothriidae; genus Ligula; species Ligula intestinalis. The sequence continues at coordinate 99,752,169 of JAYGXS010000001.1, forward strand.
CCGAAACTCCGAATACCCTGAATACTCATTTTTTCCAGTACAGACATGTTGATGTCTATGTCTGCAAGAAAAAAGAGAAAAAAATGTCAAACCCAGGAGTGGCAAATTTCGGGGAAAACTAATCACTGGGGAGTTACTACAGATAGGAGGTTACCAGAAAAGTCCATATTTTTGCATTTAGTGAAATCGTGTAATGAAAAGTGTGCTTTGGAATGAGATTAAAATTGTGTGGAGACACTGCAGTCTTTGAAAATGCCCAGAATGCGGTACCGATTCGTGACCCAAGTCCAGAGGAAAGACAAATAGATCCAGATCTTCACCGTTGCAGTAGGGGTGGCAACGCACAGCGCTTCAAGACAAATTTCAAATAATAAGTAGAATAGACTGTGTGAATGATTGTGCATGTTTCCGATGCGGTCATTGGTGAAAGCTACCAAGGCAGACACTAAATGGCCTTAAGCTACAGTATGTACGTGGAGGTTAAGAGCAAAATATTGGACCGTGTTATCTAACCTGGCAATGGGATATCTCAAGCCGATCCAATCCCCTCATGAAAACTATTTAAAACTCCTGCAAAGGAGCCAAGACGGGTCGCGGTAATAAACTAAAGCAGAACCATTCATTGCCCAGTATGTTGCTTCGTAGCCTTGAGGGATGACACTAATGCAGTATTTTCCTGTTTTAAAGAAAGAACAAGCAACTGCTTATGCAAAATTACCTCTTCAAATTTGACTTTTCACATGTTTGTGCAGTTTTCTAGTGTGGTGGCTGTTTTGTGCTCTGTTTTTTTTTACTTATGCATTTTTTCTTGGCTCTTTGTTCATTTGTCCTTCTGCCGTTATTCACGTTCTGCGAACTGCCTAACCTCCGGTGGATCATTAAAGAAAGGCAGCAAAGTACTCAGGGTTTTTTGTATTTTCAGCTTTAACCAAGTAGTCGGTGTTACTTTCAGAATGCGACATTACTGGGTATGCGAGGCAGTAAAACCTTGGGTTTTGGTGCACAAATTTAGCTAGATGGCCTCCTATACCAGCCCTAACAACTATACCAGATTACTTGAAGATGAGCTAGGAACCGCCTACATGTGGGTAAATTTGAGAGGGCAAACATATAAGACTAAGCTGACTTTGCTTCATAAGGCAGAGTGGTTAGGCCCAAGAAAAACGGGTAGTTGCATGTCAGATAAAAAATAGGAATAAAATAGTTTTGAATGCATTAATTGCAGTTTTAGATGGAAGCCAAAGGACTCAAAATTGAGGAAAGCCAATGCGGTGTTGCAATTTATTTCGGATTTTTTTGAAAATCCGCTGCTGGTGTCGGCTTTTCCCTGCCAAGAAGGTTTAGGGAAACTACGATTAAGAAAGGAGATATGAGACATAAAATGAATGAGCAATAGGAAAACAAATCTGTTGAATATTAGAGAATAGGCCAAAATACTTGCAATATATTCTAGACTATAATGCAAGGGAGCCGAAAGTTTACGCGGAGAGGCAAAAACGGTGTACAAAACCCAGATCCAACAAAAGATAGTCGTAAATAACATCGCCGATGTCTCACCCCGCATACCCTGGAGAAATCATTTCGTTCGGAGCTACTGTAAATAGCAAAAAAATATTCTGGCCTTTCGGTTACAGTCACCCAGTATAAATTATAAACGTGCATATGGAGCTAGATGGTCTTGCATATAAGAAGTTGGCATACCGCAGCGGTGCAGCAATATGACTGAACGTACTGTCAGGTTGTTCGAATGTTCGAGCTACTTTGCTTGACAGACGCTGTTACCTAATAACCCATTTACACTTTGTATTTTCGGTTGTCGCTATTGACCTGGCACTAGAGCTAATTGAGTAATTCCATACCAATAAAGGTTGTTTTTGTAACTGAAAAGTAATCATAGAAAATTCTACTAACAACGCAAATAAAATTATCCGTTTCATTTTTAAAGAAATTATATACGTACTCTGATAGCAAAACGGATGCGCATCGGCCGCGGAAAGCTGACGTCACTGATGAAAACATTGTGAATAACGGCGATTAAACCGTTCTTAGTTCAAAAAGATAGCCACACTACCACTCCCACCCTCTCAGGGGATTTCTGCAATATGACAATCCAGGTACGTCCTACCTACTCCTGGAGCTCTGTCCTACTTCCCACCCATAAGGCTGCCGCGCTTACAGATTCGGCAAAAAACTATAATTCTCAGGCATTCTGGGTGCAGTCTTTGCCAAGAATGGGTGACGGCAACAAACCGATGTCTGCTCGCTCACTGGCCTACACACTAGAGCGTACAAGATATCGACTTAGGGCACTAAGTCGATATATCCTCCTTATAAGGAGAGGATGAGCAGTTCACGCATAAACCGTGAGGGTATGACGGCAGATTATCTCCATTCCTGCTCGCTCATCGGCGGAAAATGATGCATGTAGAGGCAATTAGGCTGAAAGTGACTACAAGTATCTTCCCCCAATACTGCACATTGCGCCCATGGTTTTGCAGAGAACGTTGCTATCAGGGAAACTACATTAATGTTATGGGAACAGGAGCAATTAGAGCTCAAATATCATAAATACGACACAAATGTCCAAAAGCGGCATAGACGGAATAAACCAAAGCGAACATGTCTAGGTCAAGTATCAAAATTCCACTGGAAGAGCAGCACAGTAAAACCATGTTACTATCTTCCACAAAGTAATATATAGTTTACTGAGGCACATCTGTTGCATTATCATTCGGGACCTCAAAAACTTGAATGCGACAATAAAGACCTATTATCTTATATAATTATTTTGCAATTACCTAAAAAAAATCAGTTTAGTCATACCAAGGCGCCGCGATGTTATTAATCAAGATGAGGCCTACAGGTCACACAGGAAAATGAGAAAAACGCAACAACTAAAAAACGCTTAATTGGTTTTTCTGGACACAAGCAGAAAGTTGGTGGCCGAAGATACGGAAAAGGGTAAGCAAAATCACGAGAGACGAGTTCTGAATAAAGAAAGAAAGGAGAAAACACCGGTCAAACCAGTTGTTGAGGAAGGATCAGCTTCAGTTCTGTCTGCTAAAAAATCCCTCTTCTAAGTTAAAGCACGGTCGTTTTCGATGGTATCATCGACGTGAGAAAGTACGTTCACGTAAATGATGACTCAGTTTATCTAAGCTTACATAACGATACGTAGGGAGTAGGAGCTGCAAGCAAGGAGTCGGGTTTCAGAGAACTTGGTTTGGGTGAAATGCGTATTAAGCATTATATTTTGGGGTGAATGGCGTCTAGTTGAATGGAGATTGTCAGGGTTATGACATCGAGAAGTACAAAGGGGTCCGGTCATTGTAAGTGGATGTTCTGTGCGGTGAAAATGAATAATGATGCATTACAGAGCCGTCGATTTAGTGTGTGATACCGGATGTGTCGCATTTGTTGTTTTCTTTTTCATGCAAGGCAGTCATTTTTAGGTGGGTATGGGCTGCTGATAGGATAGTCTGGCGGATGTGCATAATGCAGTCATGTGAGATGATCGTGTGAAATGTAACTAGAGGTAAACTGAGGTTGACCGAGACGCAGAGGTCGTGGCTGGTTCAACGGTAAAGGGTGGTGAACCTCGCGAAGGGATGAACCGCTCTGTGGTTACCTAGGTTGCAAAGGGAAAGTGGACGTCCAAATCATGCTCATGTTCGTGCTAAGAGAAATCAAGGAAAGGCTTTGTATTGTGCGATTCCTTCTCGTTTTCGATCTATAAGCACATACTGTCTCACAAACAGATCACTGAAAACGAGAGTCAAAGTTGGAAGCGCAGTCAGAGGAAAAAGTTAAGTAAGTGCCCCGATGGCTGCGCCATTTTGAGTCAATGGCGTTCGCAACTGACATAGAGCTTTGAAAAAGAATGGGATAAGCCCCAAACCCATTTCGCAAACCGGTCAAATGTGACCAATATTGACTCGAAACCGCGCATAAGGATCTTAAGGAGTTCTGTGATGTCAAGGTCGACGTGCTAGAGGAGAAAAGCCTTGGTCAGGGGTTGCATATTGGGTGTGGGGTTAGAGGAGGAATTGTTTGAATGTGCTGCAAGTAGTAGAGGACCGCCAAAAGTGATGAACGGACGGTGGCAGCTTTGTAGACCAGAAATGGGCGCGGGTGGCGAACTTTTTTCAGCAGTGGCTGCAGTGGCCCAGCTCTGTGTGAATGTCGTAGCAAAATCTCAAGAATTAGAAACAATATTAAAAACTTTTCAGTCAGGAAAATATAGACCGTCAAATGGTGCAGTAGTGTTTCAAGGTTAATGTCACAGCGTTCACGTTGTACTGTAACACCTCAGGAGCAAGAATGGAATTCTGGTAATGGTAAGTAACGAATGAAACGGGAGCAGTTTAGACCTAGTACGCCCATATTACTGCCATCGCTAAACAGCCTGCTGATTTATAATGACATCGTGGTTCCTAAAAAAGCACAAGGTAGAGAAAAAAAGGGATCTCCTAAATTCCCGTTGGTCCTTTCTTGGAGTCATGGAGAAAGCTGCCACAAAAGATGGAGGAGGACAGAAGGTTAATAGAATCAGTGTTAAGATAAATTTTCAGTTCTCGCTTGAAAGCAGATAGACTAGTAAACGACCTTAAAGCACTTGGCTAGTTCTTCCAAAGAAGGTATACCAGAAGCACAATACAGAAAACTTTTTGATGTGGAGGATGCAGGAGAAAGTATAATCAGTGCGGGATTTCTTACGTTATAAGGACGATTAGCGGGGGTAAAAACAGAAAGTTTGAAGTAATTTGAAGTATTATTAAGACTAAGCAGGGCGACCAAGCCTGCTCCCCGTATCCTAACCCAAAGAACTATTAGTTGCGTAGGAAGTACTTGAGAATTTCGTCACACAGGAAAGCGCAGTCAGAGACACGCACGATACGGAAGGTTTGTACAAGTGGCCGCGTTACTGCCTATAACTCAAAAGATAGAGATTAATAATAATTAGGCGGACCTCATATGGGTGCGTGCCTTGGCCTCTCACAAATTAACTGGCCTGCCGCTGGACCATTTCAAATAGGTTGCAATCCTGCTGCACGCATATTCTCCAGGCTTAGACCTTGAATTCAATGTGTGACCATACAAATACACCGAAGATTTCAGAAAAACAGTCCTACTCGAAAACTGTAAAGGCCCGATAAATAGCGTACTGCAGTGAAGTCACAGATTTAGTCGCCTTAGAACGTTGCGACTCAAATGTCGAGATACTTCTGCATTTTATGCTTTTCGACGTAAGATTCCGTTCACATAGTAGGGTCACGTATATGAAATCAGATTTCGTTTTTCCAGATGGAGCGCAGTACATTTTAGAGGCCCCATACTGTTCATTGTAAACGTCAATGACTCCGTCCGTGAACTGGACTGCGATGTGGCTATGTTTGCCAATGACATTACAATTTTAAGCGTAATTAGAAATTCAGCTGATGAAGAGTGTTTGCAGATAAACCTAGACCGTCTTCAAAATTGGCCTATAGACTGGCTTTTGCCGTTTAACGAGAACAAATGCAGTATCCTACGAGTTGGCCAACCCAGCTCTCAGAACCCCCTAGTTTAAAGCCTAAATGGCATCCAACTGCAAGAAGTGGACGCGCAGAAAGATTTGGGAATATGGATCTCTACGTCTCTCAAGCCCTCGCTGCACTGC
>JAYGXS010000001.1:99757927-99776426 GCA_036362985.1 Ligula intestinalis
CTGTTGCTCTTGTTAAGAAAAAGGATGGCTCATAACGAATTCGTGTCAATTACCACAGGTTAAACGCCGTCATGGTGAAAGATTATTTTCCCCTCTCTCGTATTGACAGTACCTTGGAGGCGCTGGCCAGGGCTGCCTGTTTCTTGACGCTGGATTTACAGTCTGGTAACTGGCAGGGAGAAATGGCGCACGAAGATCGGCCGTCGGCCTTAAACTTAACCCTTTACAATGTTGCTTCTTGAAGAGCTCAGTACCCTTTCTGGGTCATATTGTCTCTACCGGCGGCGTTAGAACTGCTCCCGCCAAAACTGAGCATATCCAACACTAGTAACAGCTTACGTGTGTCTCTGAACTGCGTAGTTTTCTGGTCCTAGCTTCCTAGTACCGCCGGTTTATTAAAGATTTCGCGCGTATCGCGGGCCCCTCAAATCGGCTTACGTGCAAAGGTGCCGTGTTCAACTGGTTCAAGGAATGTGCTAGCTCATTTCGAGAGCTCAAGTTTCTCCTTACCTTACCCCCGTTGTTGGCGTTCCCCAACATTTCGGACTCAGCCTCTCAATTTATCTTGGACACTGATGCTTCTTACGTGGCCATTTGCGCGGTCCTTTTGCAGCAGCAGGCGGACGGACTCGAGCATACTCTCCCTTTTCCTAGCCAGTCCCTCTCTAGGACCAAACGAAATTATTCTACCACTCGGAAAGAACTTCTTGCCGTTGTGACGTTCGTTAAGAAGTTCCACCACTATGCCGCCGGCAAACCTTTTATAATACGCACAGACCATCAGGCGCTGCGCTGGTTAGAACACTTTAAGGACCCAACTGGCCAATACGCTGGGTGGCAGGCAGACCTCTCGGAATACTCCTACATGGTCTTGCATCGCGCCGGTAAGAAACATAAAAACGCAGACGCCCTGTCTTGTCGGGCACCAACCCCATCACCGCCAGACGTCCCTGTGACTGCCATTGCAATTGGAAATTCGGATCACTCACACTGGGCTTCAGCCCAAGCCACAGACCCATACATCTTTTATCTACGCTCGACTTCACATCGGTGCTTCGAAACCGTCAAGTGAGGAAATGGGAGGCTCCAGTTTGGAAACTCGCTGCCTTTGGTCAGCATGGAACAGCCTTTGCCTCTGCGATGACGTTCTTTATCTCCAATATTCCGATACTGATTCCCGCCGTTTGGTCTTACCTCACGACCCGATTAACCCCATACTTTCGCGCCTCCACAGTGACCGGAGTCACGCAGGCAAAGCTCGCACCGACGTTGCCGCTAAGCAGAGGTTTTGGTGTCAAAATCAACGCCGCATCATTCAGGATATCTGTTAAACCTGTCTTGTTTTCACGGAGGTCAAGAATCCTTACCCTTCCTATCGTGCACCACTCCAGCCCATTCAGGCAGGATATCCTAATAAGATTGTTGGCGTTGACCTGATGGGCCCATTGTCCACCACTGCTTGTCGACTTTTTTACCAAGTGGTGCGAGGCAGTGCCCATCTCGAAGGCCGACGTTGATTAAGTTGCAAGCGCTATCCTTAACATGTAGATCTGCCATCATGGAAGAGCTTTGCAATCTTCTTCACATTCGGAAGTCCCGGTCTACCCCTTGGCATCCGCAAGGTGTGTGTTCGACTATCGGTGTTGATGAAGTCCACCTTCAAGAATTCAGATGAGGCTATGTCGGGTGAAATTATAAAGCTATGTATGGTGAAAAATATTTGGATTGATATTTCGACCAACATGCAGTATTTCGACCAGCGTGAAAAATATTTGGATTGATATTTCGACCAGCGTGCAGCTATGTATGGTGAAAAATAGTTGGATTGATATTTCGACCAGCGTGCAGATATTTCGACCAGCGTGCAGATATTTTGACCAGCGTGCAGAGTATTCTTTCAAAATATACAACCTTATTTAATATTCACGTACTTAATTACGTGTTTTTCAACTGAATCTTAGAGAATTCTTAGGAGGCTTTGTCAGGCGAACCAGTATAAAACTGTATATTTTCACCTATAGTTAGAGAAAATTACAACCGGTTTGTGGAGTGGCTTAAGGGTTAGAAATTCGAATTCTGAACAACAATTCTGCCAATAAATTCGATAGGATACGATAAAATCCTATTTAAATTTGAAAATACACTTAGTTGCGGACAATCGAGTTGCACGCCAAAGTGGTTGATGATCACGTGACGTCTGCCATTCCCTCATCTTGTCGACCCTGTTGTCCGCGATGGCCTCCTCCGGTCTCACCTCCTTGATGGTTGATCATGAAGCCACTCAGTCGGTGTTACAGTGACAAACGACAGCCTCTGCTGCAAAATGATTGCTCCAATTGACAATAAGCATTTCCAACTCTCATACGTTCTCATAAACAAACCTGTCTCATTGCACTACAATCAATCCTATCAACCAATCTCCTAAATTTTGCAGAAGCAGTTTATTTCTCCTACGTTTTGTTTTCTTTTAAAGTGGGGGTCCGCTGAACTCTGCCCCCGTTTTAATGGTACGAGTTTTTTTCACTGCTTCCTCCTTCGTTCACCATGCGTTTCAGCTAGTGTTGACTACTATTTTAAAATGACGATATGTTGGTGGGTATTAATTTTATCTGCTTACAGTAATAAACGCTCCCGCTGCCTATGTGGTTGTTCACGGAGAGCAGCATTTATGCTTTGCATTTATTTTCCACAGCACTAAGTTTGCAATGACGAGGCCCTTCGGGCCTAAAATGTAAAATTTATTTATTTATTATTTATTTACATCAAAACCCAGTGATAAAATCTATCAAGGTGGTACAGTACTATTAAGAGAAATAGTACACAATAAATACACAAACCTTAACAATGGATATTCCAAGTAAAGAGCAAAGGGGCTCTGCCAAAAGGGTATGGACATGGTTTTAAAGGATTCCAGGAAGCACTTCCTGGGGGACCCCATTGATATGAATGCACCAGTCCTAAAAGCGGGGGGCGGACTTGAAGAGAGGCAATGTTGTGCCGGAAAAGAGGGGGCGGGGGTTAAAAGCGTTTGAAGTCAGTGGTGATGGGGTGACTTGACGAGTGGTTCTCGGATTAGCCACGGGCACTGGGTCAAAAGGGGGGAACAGAAATCTGGATCAACGCCACCGTGTCCTGTCTAGGTAGTCGCAATGCGAATATGAAGTTTAGCAATGTGAAAGTGTAAACAAAGAACAGGGGGACAGCCTTCGGAAGAGTGTACACAAGTACTTTGTAGGTCGGACAGGAGTCCCGTAGAAGAAGTGGTGTGGAGAATCTCAAAGGTGTTCAGTCGGAAATAACAGCGTCTAAAGAGGACACTTAAAGTGGTTTGCACCCCCTACAGAAAATTAGGTCCAGTATGTTTGCTCCTCTGGTGGGGAAATCGACTACCTAATCCCACATGCGTGGTTATAGCAACGGTTTGGCTCACTCTCTTTAAATTTCCACGTCATGGTCAACTCGTTCTTGTGGAATTGTTGACGCTGACTCAATGGGGCACCTGTTGTGAGCTCACGTGGTTCGACCGAGCGAGCACTTATATCCGGTACACCCGGTTCGATAGGTCCTGATGTACTGCTTTTTGAGTTAGCTGAGTGCAAACTCGTGACCAGTTTTCTGTTCGGTTTAACCGATTTGAAAGTAAATTGACAAAGAAATTACGAACTTAAAGTTGACCTGCTGATAAATTGGAAAATGGCTTATTCTGGGTAATAATTTCAAAAATCAACTCTGAAATTTCGTATATTATGTTTAAATAGATAAAGAATTTGTATATTCAAGGCCAAAAAGGCCTTTTCACTGCAGTATTAGTGCTGCTGTAAAAATAATCACAAATTTGGTATTCGCAGCTGCGTGTAAGCAACTTCGTAATGATATGAAGGAGTAGTATGTTACACGTAGTAAGATAGGAAGTCTGAGCTGATTTACAACGGACTCTTTGCAGTAAAATAATTCTACATCGGTGGCAGAGTTCAGCGAGCCACCAATTTCCAAACAAAATGTAGGAGAAAAAAACCGCTTAGATTAATATAATATAATATGATGCAGTTAGATAATATCGTGGTTTTAAAGGATCGGCACGCTTATTGTCGTGTGAAAAGTCTTATAGCATCTTGGTGGTGAGATAAAAATGGAAAATGATGTTAAAAACGAGGAGAGGACAGTAAAATTCACGGTAACATCCCGAAAATGCGCCTCAACAGAATGCAGTGTTCACCGACAAGTTGGCGAAAACATCAGAACCCACGAATATCATTAATATTGACCTCGAAGACCACCGCCAGGGTCGCAAAACGGAGAAGAGTTTCCAGCATTTGGAAATTATTTCTTTACTGCTAGATTATTGCCGTCTAGGTGGATTTTATGTCGCAAACGTAATGCTTAGACTGGTACTTAAGTCGTAGTCGATGTACGACACAACTACTTAGATTGTTAAAAAAGCAACTGTGGACTAGGAATACATGTAGACAATCTGTTATAGAAAAACGAAAAACATGGCTCTCACAGAGAATCAGTGATTCCGAAGCAGAATTATCCGGATACCAATTATTGAGGCGTGACCGGTTGGAAAAATTGGGTGGATGATTATATTTATGTACAGAGCAACTGAACCATGCGATGGGCTGAAAAATTATGGCGGCTGTTTGGCTGACAATAAAGGCATGGGAATCAGAGCACCTGTAAGTCGTGACCGTCTACCGACCACCGCGGACAGACACTGGTGGAAATGTAGTGTCCAAGCCGTCAGCAGGCAATCTCAAAGAGGGTTTCTTTAGGAAAAAGTAGTTTATTGAGATTGCGGACGAACGGGAACAACGAAACTCATAAAGGTTGCGGGATAACAGGCGGTCCGAACGAAAAAGGGGACGCGGGAAAGGAGCCACAGCACCTTGCTGAGTCACAGCCAGGAGAAACTGAAGTTGGCCAATCAGGCCTCGTCCTCGGCACCTTCGTCCCCGATTGGTTCCTTGGTCTCTACAAGGGCAATCAGATACAGGGGGTGAGTTCAGGGAGGAGATGTTAAATAGTTATATTCATTACCCTGCCCCTCCTATAGGACCGATGTCCCATCGGTAAGTTGTTCAGAAACTGCGACGTCGAGCGGTATGCCTGCACTGCCGTCTGGGGTATTGCAACCGTACGGGATACTGGGAGGGCCGAAGAAGCAATCATTGAAGAAGGATCAGTGGACTCGGAGAGGGGATCTGAGGGAGAAGGTGGCGTAGGCGACGGACTGACCACGAGAAGGGGGCGAGAGGAGGATGGTCAATGGAGGGACTGATGAATCGGAAGGGGGGAACACAGGTAAGTCGGTGGTGACAAAGCTGTCGGGAGTATCATCCAAATCAGTGCCATCCCAGACTCCAAACGAAGCCTATCTCTGGTGATGGAAGCGGAAACACAAAGTCAAAAACTATTCCTAACAACATCTCGGGGTCTTCCAATAGCAGTAAGACTGGAAATATATCACGGGTTTCCCTTGACCGACAAAACTGCATGGTTGTTCAAGACGAGTCAAACGGAACTACAGGTAAGGTATTACAGAAATCGTCCATAAATCGGAAAAAACAACATATTCATTCAAGGTGCTCCTGACTCCACGTTTTACAGTACAACGGAACGAGTCGCACACGACTATGATCGAATACACGAATACGTCAGCGCTGTCCTGAAGAATGGAGAAACCTATACCGTAAATAAAGCCTTCCGTCTGGGTAAAGCAGACCTAGGCCGCGACCTCCAAACAAACTCAAGGCCTCTCAAAGTTACATTCGATAACGAAGGCTTGGCATCAAAACTGCTAAAAGGAAAAACGGCCTTAAGAAATGCGCACAAGCAAGTGTTTTTTCAGCCAGAATACGAGCCGAGGGAGCGGATGAAAATGACGCAACTAAGGATAGAATTGAGAGAGAGGACCGAAAGCGGGGCAAAGGGCCTGAAAATAAAAGATGGGCACATAATACAAGTCAAGGAGCCCTTCCTCTGGCCAAAACCTGTCACGATGAGGGTTGGGCCTCACGGAGTAAACTATCACTAAAGATCCTAACCGCAAGTGTACAAAGCTTGTTTAACAAGCTGGACGAACTAAAGAACTTGGTCGATGAGGTGAAACCCGACATCATGGCTTTAACTGAAACCTGGCTTTCAAAAGATATCGCTGATTCTGAATTATCACTTAGAGGATATCAGCTTTTCAGGAAAGACAGAACAACTAGGGGAGGAGGGCTTATAGTCTATGTCACTTGCAAGCTGACAGCCACGGCTGAAGTACCGGTCCCAGCACGAGATGTGGAAATGCTAAATATTACTATATCTGCTAAGTACACCAGGCCACTGACGCTTTCGGTGACATACCGCCCGCCAAACCATTCTCATGACCAAGAGACTATTCTTATAGCAGAAGTGTATAGGGTTAGTGAGAAAAAAGACATCCTCATCGTTGGGGACTTTAACGCTGCTGGTGTTGACTGGCAGACATGGACTGCACAGGGTCTTCAAGACAACTTCAATCACAAATTTCTACAATGGGCCACAGCCAAACTGCTCTGCCAAACCATCGCGTTTGGAACGCGGGCTAGGGAAGGACAACAGTCGAACTGTCTCGACCTTATCTTTACCCGAGAGGAGGAAACTGTGATTGACCTCCAGGATTGACCCCAATTAGGTTCAAGCGATCATTTTATGCTGTATTTCGATTATTTGCTGTTCTCCAAACCCTACTCCTCCGACACATGGGAAAGTAACATTTGGAAGGGTGACTTCCCACTTATGAGAAGAGAAATGTCAGGGGTATCATGGGAAACAAATCTCCAATGTGGGGCAAATGAACAGTGGATGACCTTTAGCTCGACGTTGAAAAGGACTATTTGTCTCAACTGTCCCTTCAGAAGGAAGACAAGTACGAATCGCCCGAAGTGGATAAACTCAAACTTGCAGACCGCTTTCAAAAAAAGAAACCGCTTCTGGAGACGCTACAGATTAATTGGCTCCGGTAAACACTTACGGGAGTATAAGCAGCAACGTAACATTTGTAAAAGAGAAGCTACTAAACTGCGCAAGAAATACGAGTTGAAAATATTACACAAGTCGTTGGAACACCCCAAGATCTTGTACGGTTACATACGAAGCACGAAGAGATCTCAGGAACTGATCCCTGCCCTTAGATCAGCCGATGGACAACTGGTGACCGAATACCAGATGAAAGCCTCCCTCCTCTCCGATTTCTTTGAATCCATCTACACCCGAGAACCTACAACTTTTGCTGACGGTCCGTCCGCTCATCGACCGATAACTGCACCCTTACCCACCTCCTTATTGCCCAAAATAGAGGACCTGGAGTTTTCACACAACACTGTCAGGGCCGAATTACTCCAACTTAAGCCTGCCAAATTACCTGGGCCGGACAAAATTCCTGCACTAGCACTAAAAGAATTAGCTAACGAACTATGCAAACTCCTGGCTGCCATCTTCCATAAATGTTTTTGACGAAGGCGAACTCCCAGAAGAATAGAAGTGGGCAAACGTCACCTCGATCTATAAGGGAGGTTCGCGACTTGATTGCGTAAATTACCGTCCTGTCAGTCTAACTTGCATCGCATGCAAAGTAATGGAGCGCATTATTAAGAAGCATTTCATGTTTTTCCTCAAAAGCAACAAAATACTATGTGATGGATAGCACGGCTTTCGCCCAGGACGCTCTTGCCTCATGAGTGCTCTTTAATCACAGGAGAAGTGGAAAAAGGCCGCTGATAAAGGCTATCCAATTGATGTTATATTCTTCGACTTCAAAAAGGCCTTCGATAGTGTACCACACAGGCTTCTTCTGCAGAAGATTTGGGACGTGGGAATACAAGGAAAAATGTATAAATGGATCAGTAGTTTCTTGTCCCTCAGAGAACAGAGGGTCGGTGTCGGAAAATCAACCTCAGAATGGACAATGGTCGAGAGTGGTGTACCACAAGGCTCAGTTTTGGGTCCGCTGCTATTCCTGATTTACGCAAACGACTGTCTCAATGAGCTTGATTGCGCAGCTGTCATGTTTGCGGATGACAAAGATATGGGCTGAAATTAGGTGCGCCGACGACGCAAAGAGACTACAGTCGAACATCGATAAACTGGTTATTTGGTCGTCCACGTAGCTTCTTAAGTTTAATGTATCCAAGTGTCTTGTTCTACACATAAGCCTGGGGCGAAAAGTGCCACCGAAACACAGTTATTTTATCAATGGTACCGCATTAAACGAGGTTAAGACACACAAAGATCTGAGTATATGGACAACCGCGAACTTGATGCAAACAGAGCACTGTAAAACGTCCGTCAAGAAGGCAACTAGTACCCTGCACTGGATCAGACGAGCGTTCAAAATCTTTCCACCTGAACTCTTCGGAAAAATATTTGGCACCTTTGTGAGACCACATCTTGAATACGGAATGCCAGTTTGGACACCGTGGTTGAAGAAAGATGTGGAGCTTCTTGAACAAGTGCAACGCAGGGCGACAAAGATGGTCGACGGTCTCAGGAACTTACCATATCAGGAGAGATTGATAAAACTTGACCTTTTTCCTTTGTCTTACAGGAACGTTCAGTGCAGCCTGCTCAGGACATTCCGGATAATCCGGGGCCACATTTCCTCCCTAAAATTGGAGGATTTCTTCCAATTAGCCACCACTACTCACCCGCGTGGCCATTCTTACAAGGTCACCAACGAACGCATCCGATTAGGCCTCCGAAAATATTTCTTCAGTCAACGCGTGGTCCAGCCTTGGAACTTGCTACCAAGCGAGACGGTTTCCGCTGACACAATTGCGGAATTTAAAAGAAGACTTGATGTGATTTTATTTGACAAAAGGCGACTTTTACAACACGATTTCCTACTGCCAGCACTGTGAACAATTTTTCTGGCTAAGACCGTTTTCATTCTTTTCCGTGAAAATTCACTCGAAATTCTGTTATGATATCATATGTGCTCCCCCCGAATGCACATTAACTGTAAGAATAACGTTGTTTGCGTTACATTAATAGAGTCTTCAAGGGCATTTCTTGCCTGTTACTCTTAAAATATACATATATATGGCCTCAGTTGGTTGAAATGAGCAGAAAAGGTAGGGGCCTTGGGATCGTCGGACGTCCTGAGCATACAGAGCGCCTCCGAGGGGACTTCAACCACATAGAATGTCCCAATCCAATGGGACGCAAACTTGTCATTCGATCCGCTGGGCAGTCGATCCTGGTACCAGAAAACCTTGTCACCAGACTGGTGGGGGCACCATGCGCCGGACGATCGTAGTAATGCTTTTGCCGCTGATGGGCCGTAGCAAGTCAAGTGCGAGCGAGCTCATGCGCATGATGGAGATTGTCTCGCAACTTTTGCGCAAAATCATTGGGCCATGCACGCGGTGGGAGTGGAAGGGGACAGCTTGAATCTAGAGGCAGACGTACCTCGCAACCGTACATGAGGTTGAAGGGGATATGGCCCGTGGAAAAGTGGGTGGCAGACCGGTACGCGAGCACGCACTGTGGCAAAGCAACATCCCAAGTTTAACGAGGGGAGCTGTTCACGAACGACTGAATTAAAACTTTAAGTGTGCAATTTGTGCGCTCCACCTGTCCATTACCTTGCGGATCTGCACTTTTCTGCTGACCTACATTCCTCCGCACGCGGTGGACATACTCGACAAAAACGCCAAAAGGAAAACACGGGTTTCTTACCTAGTCATCTATGGCAAACAAACGGGTGATGGTAAGCACATATTACCATCTCGTGTGGTTAAAGTGTAATATTGGATGATTGCTTTCTCACCCAGGTGTTACAACAATATGGTAAACACTTTGTTAACCTACTGTGCTAACATCTAGAGTAAGCGGGGCCTCCATTTAGAATTCTAGGGCCTACTCGGACGCAGGCTCATCTGCAAAGGGGATAGCAATTTGCCTCTCGCAAGCCAATTTCGAATTTGGAATTTATATTTTTTTAGCGCCGGTATGGCACTATCGATGCAAAGTTTATTTCAAAAAAATGAAAATTCAAAAAATAATTTGACAATCTGTGCAAGTAGACGTAGAGAGTCGTAATAATGTCAGCGGCAATTGTCCTTTTGGGGCAAAATAAGGCAATTTTTTCCAAGTAATTTTGAACTAAAAACGAAAACTTATGGCAGTTAAAAAACTCTTACAGTGAAAATGGAATCAGTGTTCAACGGGCCTCCATGTTCAAAAAGTGTGCAAGAGAATAAACCTGCTTAGGAACATAGTAGTAGGAACATAGTAGTAGAGCAGAAATAGGTGTGGGTGGTCTGATGAAGGTGAGTATTCAACGAAACTGCAGCATTTTAGACTGAGTACTTCTGCGTGGCTTCGTTTGATTCAGCGGTGGTTAATGGAAACATCTAGGTTCTCGGGGGACCCGAGGCAGAGAGAATAGTTTCAAGCGGATGTCCTTAATTCCCAATGGTCCTTTCTCGGGGTCATGGAGAAAGCTGCTCGGAAAAGATGAGGAGAATAGAAGGTTAATAGAACCAGTGTTAAGATAAATGTGCAGTCTCTGTTTAAAAGCAGACCGTCTAGTTAACGACCTCATTTCGATTGGCAAGTTATTCCAAAGAAAACTATATCTGGAAGCAAAAAACAAAGAGCATTTACATGAGGAAGATGCAGGAGGGGGTATAACAAGTGCCGAGTTTCTTAGGTTGTAGGGACGGCTGACCGGGGTTATGACAGAAGTCCTGGGTAAGTTTGTGTATTTATTAAGCCGAAAAAGGAGACAAAAGCCTGCTTCCAATCTCCTGACCCAAAGGAACCTTTGTTTTGTTAATTGACATCTATTTTTGAGTAGCAAGTATTAGAAGCTGTCGGATGCAGCAGTTTTCGTGTGAACTTTTTTTGAATTTGTTCAATTTTTGAACGGCTACCTTCATTCATGAGACCGAAAAAGGGGCAAAAGTATTCTAAGATGAGGAGCACGAACATACGATAAAGTCTTTATTTCATTTCGGGAATATAGAAATGATAAGAGATAAAGCCCCAAATCTGTGCGGCTTTGGCTGTAATTCTATCGGCGTGAGGAGAATGGTCTATTTTATTGGTGTAGCTCAATCCTAGGTCCTTGATACTGGAACATTAAGTCATTGGGTAACCTTGAAAAATAACGGGTTGTGGCAGCCTTTCAGGCCCAAAGCACATGTATCGGCACTAAAAAGGTGAGAACTCCATCTGCCATGTTGAGCTCCACGCCGAAAGAGCGTGCAGATCAGAATGAATTTGTTCTAAGCATCTCGCGTCCGTAGAGTTAGAGAAGGAGTAAACACACTTGAGATCATCTGCATAAATATAAGATTGGGAGTGTTTAACGCTCAATGAGATATCATTTATGTAAAGCAAAAAGAGCAGAGGACCCAGCACGGTACCTTGAACGACACCACTCAAAATTGCGGTAGGATTAGAGTATGAGGAACGTTTTGTTGTCGATTTGAAAGATAAGATCTGCTGAAGTCAGTAAGAGGACTACGAAATCCTTTAGCCTCTAGTTTGGCTAGGAGCCTCATGTGAGGAACTTTATCAAATGCTTAACTAAAGTCAAAATAGATAACTACCATAGATAGATGATCATTACGAAGAGAAGTAAGTAGATTTAGAAAAGACATTTGGCATGTTTCAGAAGATCGGTCCGGTAAAAAGCCATGCTGTGAGGAGCTGAGGATGTTATTGTTGATGCAGAAATCTGTAGTTTTTTTGTCAATTAGATTTTCAAAGAGTTTAGCCAGATAGGACGTTTTATGAACACCACGATAATTGTGAATATCTAATCGGGAACCAGATTTAAATACAGGAATTACAATAGAAGTATTCTAGAAGTCCGGGAAAAAGCCATTCTCAAAAAACACTGAAAAAAAAACTTAATCTGTAAGGGTGGGAAATCTCTTAATTTTTTGATGAGTGAGTTTGGAATGTTATCAGTGCCAACCAAATGTGAATTTTTAAGACGACTTATTTCTTTTTGAATACAAGCGGGTGAGAAATTAAGGGTACTGAGATTTGAATCACACAGCAGGGGGATAACAGGAGTGGGGCTAGTTTCGATGGTAAAGAACTCGGCGAAAAATGAATTTAGCAATGCTGCTTTCTCCAAATCCTCTGAAATAAAATGATTGTTGCCATTGAGTAAGGGTGGAATGACTTTCTGAAGCTTAGCCGACCGAAGACTGGAGATTTGAGCAACTGATCTGGAAGAATTCGCACCACTTAATGCTGTGTCCTCTCTATGCCTATCTCGTGCAAGCCTTATTTTAAGCGCTAATTTTAAATATGTGTGCTATTCTTAAGTGAACTGATAAAGAGCTATTAGACGTAACCTTAAGTTGTTTTTGTAATTTCTCAAGTCTATTTTGGAGAAAATGTAGCACAGTAGAAGAAGCTGAATTTGATTTAAAAATCCTAAGTGGGGTAAGCGCCTGAATATTTTATGTAAGGTTTTGCAACAGCTCCTGGAAGAAGTAGGGATCGTTAGTTGAAAATATGCTTTGCCAATCTAGGGTACTTACGAAATCATTTACTAATTCATGTTTCACGTTACCAAAGTCGAGGTTATTGCATTTTACATCGGGCTTTTTAGAAAGAGAGACTGGAAAACAACAGTGAATTTAGGCACGGTCACTTGTGAAAATATCACGATGAAAATTCATAAAAAGAGGGTGGACATCATTTGTAAAAATTAAATCTAATATGTTGTCATTTCTAGTCACTGAACTGACCAGTTGTGACATGTTTGAAAAGTTAATAGTGTCAACCAATTTCTGAAATCTTGGTGGACAGGTATTTGTATGCCAGTCAATGTCTGGCAGATTAAAATCACCTATAATTATTCTGACATCGAATTGAGTCTCTGCAACTTTTTCAAACATTTCACACAGCTGCATTACATTACTTGAGTTACTGGGAGGATTGTAGACACACCCAATTATCGCTTTTTTATTGTGTGGCAGGATGACTGAAATAAGACAAAAATTTCCAGAAAATGACGAAATGCTCAGGTAATACGGGAAATGTACAAAGGATGATTTAATATAAAGAAGGCGACCGCCACCACGCTTTTCAATGCGGTCTTGTCTCTACAAAATATAATTATCTATGGCGAGTTTCGAGTCAGAAATAAGAGTGTGTCCAAGATTCAGTGACACAGAGCACATCTGGATCAAGCTCAAATGCTACTGTTTTAAGTTCTGTCATCCTATTAACAACTGCTCTGGCATTGAGTGAGACTATACTGAGCGTATCCTTCAGATTCAGGTTACGCTCGTCAGTATTTATAAAAAAGGAAAACTTGGTGGCGGAAAGGGCAATGGCATGGGAGAAACAAAAGGCGGAAAGCAAATTGGCCCTGGTCTACAGTTTGTCAAGTAATTATTATCAAATGAACTGTGCATATTGTAGAAAGGCATATAAGAGGGGGCTCCATAGAAAGGGTGGCTGAAGTATGGCATAGAAAAACCAGGAGGGGGCATAAATATAGGATTTTGAAGCATTATATCAAAATTTGACGGAAAATTTGCCATCGAAAATTGCATGACTGGTTTTGAAAAACAGTTAATTTTATAAGCTGGCTGAATTATTTGGGAATGTTGATGAGATTTGGGGATAGGAAAAGCGCTAGCTTGAGCGGTTGGGTCTTTGTTAGATACTGAGTTATTATCGGTAATCATATTGCCGAATTTGAAAACTGACGTAGATTTACTAGGGGCGTTCATAGGTTAATCGGAATTTAAAGCTATCACAGACGTGGTTGGCTTATAAGGAGAACAACTTGACGAGGCTACAATCTCACTCGAATCACAAGTAAGGTGAATAGGAGAAGTATCAGCGGAAACTGACATCGATCCAGAGGGATGTGGGCTTACTTGAGCGGGAGGGCCGGCCTCAGAGACAAATTTTAGTTTTGTTGAACCGGAGCCAGTGTTCTCATCTGCTACTTTAGATAAAACCCGACGCTCCATTAGCGTTTTATCCCTGCATACGTAAAGTTTATTTTCCTTGAAAAAGTTGGCTGACCGCTCATGCTCAGAGAATATAAGGCCTACTTCTATCGCCGAAAAATGTTTTACGAGAATCGGTGGGTTTTTACTTCGGGATGAGAGTCTTTTAGCTTCTGCAACTTTAAAATTAAAGCCACACGAGTAAAAAAACTGAGCAACAACATCTATTGGTTGTTTATCTTTTGAAGCATTTTTCAAAAGAAAATAAATATTCCTTTTTTGCCGATCATGGGTCTCAGTAGACATCATATTGACGAAAGGCTCTAGCTTCTCACATTGCTCAGAAGAGAGCGTAGATACCTTTCCATCAAAGATGGCACCAAGGACCGTAAACAGACAAGCATATTGGTTATGAAACTTACTAAAGTTGTCTAAAGCATCAAGATCAAGTTTCTTCATGCTTAAGATGGGTTTATCGTTAGGTGGATTGGTATTCCGGGTTAATTTACGCCGCAGTGGTGGCTTAGGTATCATATTGATGAGACCCATTGGTGGCTTAGGTATCATATTGATGAGGCCCATTGGGCCTGAAATATACAACTTATTATTATTATTATTATTATTATATTGGATAGGAGGTGAGTGATAGGATATGTTCTAAGCAAAGTTATGCACAAAATGTCGACAGAAAATTTGAATTACCGAAAAGGCTACGCAGGATGAAAATTATCTTAAATAGTATATCGAGTAATACAAACTATTTCTTGCTGCTAATTGATATATTTCCAAATTTTCAGATATTATGTAGTATTTACGATATATATTTCTTGCTTTTTACGTGAATCTACCGGAACTAGGATGAGGCTATGTCGATGAAACAGTATAAAAATGTATATTTTGACCTATCGGTAGAAAAAAGACAACTACCGGTATGTGCAATTGCTCTAGGGTTAGATATACAAATAAATAACAAAAATTAAGCTAGTAACTTCAGCAAGTAACGATGAAATCTGATAAAAATATCTATTTCAATTAGCTTTGAAAGATAAGTTGCGCTCCTTGACCTTGAGCCAGTGCCCGATCGACAATAGCCATCAAAAACGCGTTAACAGCTTCCAAACAGACAACCCGCTCGGGATAACCACACAACTACCATCAACTGGCAAATCTGCACACACCTGCTGAGCTCTGCCTCCCACACGGTGGAAGAATGACGTACTAGACACAACCAGTGAAAGGAAAATACCCGAGTGTACTACACATGCATCTCGGGCGAAAAGAAGGACGATCGTAGGCTCATGTTACCACCTTATATGCTTATGGCAAAATATTGGATGCTTGTTTTCTCATCCAGCTTAGCTAACTTCTAGAGAAAAATGCGCCCCTACTGAACAAAGTTACGCCGAGCTAGCTATCTGGGGGTTAACCACATTCAAACTAGACCATTGCTACAAGATTAGTTCCATTGGCCTTACATATGGAAAACCAAACAAGCACGCACAACGTGTTCAAGGAGTCTAGGGGCCTTTAAGTGGACGCACGCGATAACCTACAAATCTGGTAGACATTGGCCATTCAATACCCAATCAGGGCTGTCGATCGACGTAAACGACTACATTGCTCGTAAGAAAACCAAATCTGCTGGATGTCCGGCCAAATCACCCTGCCTAAATCTGCTGATCTGCAAACTCACACAGAGGACGCATGCTCTCAATACAACACGGGCGTCTCACACAATCACCAGATGAAGACGCGGTAACATGTGCCCGCATGAAGCCTAGGATGCGCGTAAGCTTGCTATTCTTTAATTCTTTTATTATAGTCTAGCCATCCTAACCACAGCAGTAAATTCGTTTTATTAAATACACATAATTATAATCAAGCTGGTTGTAACTTCAGTATACAGTTTATACAAAAATGTACCTCTGAGCATATGCATTCAAGTCTCTCAGCTAGATTTCCTAATCTCTGATAGTACAGTCTAGTCCTCAAAGCCTTGTCAAACCTTAAGCCTATTGCAATCTGAGCAGCAATGTTGTCCTCTAGTACCGTACTTGTATCAAGGTAGGCTCATACCTCCACCTGTTATAATAAATTGATAAAATAGGATGCATGTCTTACTACTGAACTTTGAATACTTTTATAGGAATAACCATTATCACTTTTGCTACTAGCATCACTAATATTGCCTTATTCCTGCTGCACTGAATTAGACTGTCATGTCAACTATCGATACAATTTTAAGAATATATTACTTACCCACTATGATTACTAGAATTAACACTCTTAGCAGTGGCATATTACCTCTAGCAGCAGCATCATGGTCCAAACTTTGGAAAATGTGACAGTAGCAGTTAAATTGCTTTACAAGTTACACCAAATTCAAATCTAGCTAACTTTAACGTCTAGCTGACTACAACTTCATGCAGTCAAAATAGGACCAGAAATGCTACGAACCAGCTGCAACCCGACTTAGAAGTATTATAAATATCAGAAGCAGTACCAGTCTTAGTTTCCAGCACTCTGATTCGACAGTTACTGAAGTTAGGTTTCTTCTCGGAATACCCTAAACCTCATTCGCACGACGTGCTGGTATCAATGGGATATGAGATAAGTTTTTGAAAAGTCCAAGCTATAGATGGATACTGCGGTAGGTCTGTATTTTGACTATAGACGGCAAACTACATGATTGAAGTGCGTGGTAGGAATGGTACTTTACTTAACAACCACCTTTTTACTATCCAAATGCTAATTACTATTACTTCACACAGATTTCGAGTGCATATTAAGTGCGACTTCTTTAAAAAAACACGCAAGAAATACTTATAGTATACTACGTACTGGCCTTACAAAATATGAGTAATAGAAACTAGCACTCGTAGTATAGGCACGTAACTATAGCAGCAGTATCTTAGTAAGTATCTAAGTTGTAAAGGGGGCCCCAGAATCAGAGTCGTCAATTGCACAAGAATGAATTGACCATGAAGTGTGTCTTATGCGAGTTTACGCCAAACAGATGCTAAAACATGGCGAGTCTTTCCGCATTCTTAAGTCATTTCGAATAGGCAAGTCTCCAACAGCTCCAGAATCAATTTCTCGGCCACGACCTCTTAAAGTTATTTGAGAAACTGAAGCACAGGCGAAATTCTTGCTAGAGCGCAAACCATCCTTACGGAGTCTGCATTCGCAAGTTTTTTTCAACCGGATTACGAGTTGATAGAGCGGAAAAAGATGAGACAGCTAATAATAGAGCTGGAGAAACTGAGAACCAATGGCGAGACAAATCTCAAAATAAGAGAGCGACAAATAGTTCAATTCAAAAGGATATCTCTCTGGTCGAAGCCGGTAACAGTGAAGGCCTAGCTGTCCCGCCACCGAAACCTAACACATGCCCTCTTAAATTGGTCGTATAAAATGCCTTTGCTCCAGACTCGAGTGTTTTTCATTGTTATGGTAACTGAGACAGGGGCATCGGCCTGTGTAGCTGACCCTGAACTCTCTGTTCTAGGCTTTGCATGCGTTCGGAACGATCGAAACAATGGCCGTGGCGGAGGAAGCTGCATCTTTATAAAGCAGCCACTTGCATTTCTCCCGTTGGACTATCCACAATTCACAGCGGTGGAGGAGAGCTGCTGGCTACGAGTTGTTCTAAAAAATAAATACTCCTTACTTGTTGGCTGTGTTTATCGCCCACCTAATGCCAATGCAGACTACGATCTTTGTCTCTCGCAGGCATTTCATGCCGCAGCTGACTTGAATCTTAAGTATTGCTTGATTGCAGGCGATTTTAACCTTCCTGACGTGCAGTGGTTTCCACCATCCGGTCCTTCAAAGTACGAGGACTTACTTGAGGCAATAGATATCGGCATGTGGGATCAGGTAGTCCATTTTCGCACTCGAGGAGCAAACATATTCGACCTAGTTTTTGGTAGGGGATGCGATCCACTTTCAGTGTCATCCTTAGACGCACTTGGGAGTTCAGACCATTTTAGAGTTGTTAGTGAACTAGAACTGGAGGCAGATGAAGCATTTTCCCAAAAGTGAAGTTTTTAACATGACTTCCGATCAGCAAACACGGCTGACCTACTGGCACATCTAAACGCTCTCGACTGGTCTGAATTTTTCCAATGTTTGGATGTAAATGTTTGTACCGATACATTGTACAAAGTGCTGGATCCACTCATCCTCCACTTTGTCCCCCGTAATAATGATAATCATAATATGTTTATTATGCCAGTTTACAGGCAATTGTAAAGAGTTGGTAATGCACCTCTTGGGCGCCTTCAAACACCTCGAAGACCGGAAAAAACCTAAAACAAACTCCCTATGTTGCGACCTGTATTGGTATTGTTTCAGGTTTTTGTTTTGTCAAAACTGGGCGAGATAGGGACTTTGTTGAAGTGAAAAAAACCTGCCTTCAAAGGTATGATGCAAACGGAATAAATGAACAGTTTTAAGCTGAGTTGACTCATCAGCAGGAGAACTGTTTCATATCGTTTAAAAACATTAGTTCCAGACGGAGAGGGTTGGCACAA
>JAYGXS010000001.1:99776526-100080378 GCA_036362985.1 Ligula intestinalis
TGTGTGAGGTAGTAGTAGAAATCCGGCCATTTAATTATTCTCTTCAGAGGCTTCAAACAGAAACATAGATGAAGACCTAGCCATATATAAAATATGTAAAAGAAGCAACTCCCTTCATAAGCAATTTTTAATTTCACAACATGCTGGTGGTTGCAGCTGGTGAAATCTATTCTGAGTAAAAACTACGATAGTTTTGTTGCTTTGAATAAAAAAATGCTTTATCATTTTAAATGTGACCCAAAGAGAGCTTCTATCTTCAACCCCGCCTGTTTCAGGACAGCTAGCGCCATTTATTTAATCACTATCTATACAGTGTTGGCTTACTCTGTACGGTTTGATGCATTTTCAAGGAAAACAGAAGGTAATAGACCCGACATAAAATTGTCTCAGTACGTCGGCAAAGTAACCTTTTTAAGTGTTTTATATCTGGCGCGCAAAAAGCTTGGCATAAGGTTGGGAATGCACGTCTTCTTGCTGCTGCTACAGACAATCGATACTGAAATGTAATAGTAGTAGCTAGGTGGTTCGGTAAAAACCCGAATATGTAATCTCTGTCTGTAATGAATAAATTTGTAGAAACAAAAACTACAATATGTGTCTGTCTATTTTTCCATGGAAATGGTCTTGATAGATTTCTCGTAAAATCAGCATAAGGCTGCCGTAAACAACTATTAATATTTTTCATCAGCCATTTGGTGGAATTATTAAGAGAGACGTTTACAAGATTCTTTATTATTGTCTTTGAGAAAAGAAGCGTCTTGGCCAACACCCAAACCTTAGATCTATTTATCTGTGTTTTCGACCTCTTCTCTGAGCCCGTCGCCGAAGATAACGGAAGAGAAACGCTAGACGTGACAGAGTGCCATAGGTGAGCGAAATAAATATATATATATTCACTCAGGAATGTGCGAACACCGATCGAATAGGCTTCAGATCTAAAAAAAGTTCATGTGGTGGTCAGAGGTCCCCAACGGGTGACCGCCTGCCAGGCCGATTCCTGGCTGATGAAGGCTAATAAGCCCGAAACGGTTCTGTATCAGGTTACCCCCAGACGCTGTCATACCCCTATTACTGATATATATATATATATATATATATATATATATATATATATATATATATATATTGAACGATTCTTCATAAGAATTCCATGCTTCAATCATCCTACTTGTCATGTAGTCTAATCAGGTGCTTTAATTCGAGATGTGATTCAAGCGTGCACTCGATGTAATGATTCGGTCAATCGTTATATCGATTTTTTACCTGCCTACATTGCCCTGTTACAGTATATTCAGAACAATGATCGAACCCGTCATATCGTAAATACCACACCTTCTATAGCTCTGTTCTTATGACTTTCAATAATTTCTCTGCCATATATGGCTTGATAAGTACTGGAATACTTTATAACTGCCATCTCAATTAAAAACCACTTGAATGAAAGTTAAAATTAAAGACCTAATTCCCATTCAAATCTGTCTAGGACTGTGCGATTTCACTCTTTTCGTGGCCCCGTGATCGTCTTGAGGCCTTTGGTAAGCCACTGGTTCTCCGGGATATTCATCGTGGAAGGAATATTTGGAGTCTCATCGTACTCTTTAAATCCGAAACTGACGAACTACTGCTTGTAAGCTTCCACCACCTTGCATAACACTTCCCATTGCAATATTTGGCCTTTTTTGACGTTTTATCGTTTTTAAATTTTCACCGGCTGCAGCTAGTGAAACGTTGTGACAGCCAACAAGATTTTGGCCTATATGTTCGTAATTTTTTATATTTTCCACTTGTGCTAGTCGTCGACGCCTCAGGCGTTACCTTCTTCTATTTTAAAAAATTCCTTAACCGTTATAATCTGTCTTTTGTTTCTTTTGAAATGAAACATTCTAAAAATTTTAAATACATAAAATATCCTTAACCTAAATCGATTTTATCAAATCTAACTATTTGTTGCAAGGTGAGTGGTGGTGGCGACGGTGCGGTTGCGTTGACAAACCTTCGCGTCAGTTGTCTAGATTCTGCTGATATCAACGCAGAGAGTGAACCAAAAGGACAAATTACCAAACTCATTTCTGTCGGCAGAATCAAGGGTTTACCCTGCTCTGCGTCCGCTAATCCTAGACCAGAAAAAATCATTGCCGAACCGGAACCGTCCTTTGAACAGAAAAGCTTCGTTGGGCAAGATCCTACTAAAAGAAGCATCTCCAAACCCCTACAGGTATTGCGTGTAAACATGATACTCGACATTCATGGAATATATTCCAACTATTATCAGCATTATTCCTGTGCATGTTCATGCGGACAGTTATCGGAGGTTACTTTTGGGACTTGAATTAGTAATGCTGCTCAATATGGTAGTGTTAGTGCAAGTAAAAATGAACTGAATCTACCTTGGTTTCGAGGATCAGACCTTAAGCTGCTGATTAAAACCTGACTAAAACTTCCTTCATCGTGAATGCTAGCGGTTTTTCGTTCCCTTGTCACGTTCGTCTTCAGGCTCACGTCCTGACCAGCCTCCCTTAGCAGAAATAAGCTGCACGATACCCTAGTTGTAGAAGGACATTAAAGATGTGTCGCTCTTTGAGCGAACCCTCACCAACACGTTTCTCCCTTCGTGCACATGAGCACCATTCTATTGCTGTTTTCCTTCTTCAGGCCCGCCTGTATGTGGGGGATTTTATAAACTAACTCTTCGAGGTTTAGTTCTTTATTTACACAGAAGGGTGACCGCTGTTCGATTTACTGGGCTTGGCGTGAAGGAACCAATCAAGGCGTCGGCCTGCCGCCCCATTTAACACGGGATAATGCACTTGATTCTACTGTACATTTAGTTCTGCTTTCAACTACCATTTGCTCTTGGATTTGGATGGAAACAGTCAACATAAACATTCCTGTCATTTAAATTACTACATCCAATTCTTACTGCATAAATAAAAATTGACCTAATGGGCCTCTCCTATATATTGAAAAGCATACTCAGAGCGTCCTCAAGGCTTCAGTCTATCTCCATTGCATTTGTTCCTCATTCATAATTGTAGTGACTGTCAGTCACCGAATGCAGCATTTGTAATATTTGCATCTAAGATGAACGTACAAAAGAGACCAAATTAATCTCAACCTACAGGCATTTGTACTGCGTGCATACTTCAATGAATGTTTTATGTTCTCTTTTTCAGTTTTCAAACAAACCACGCACTGTCTTTATTGGCCCAAAAGGACGAATCTATTGCATTTTGGAATCTGGGTAATTCAATACCTTTTCGCATTCTCTAAGTTCACTTCAAATTTTGGTGAACATTCGGATCAGCTTTAGCGGTCTGTGCCGTATACAGTAACGCCGAACACCCCTTTACAATGTTTTACGAACCTAGAGTTTCCTCTTTGTCGTCTAGTGGTACTGAGTACAGGGAAGGAAAATCAGTCACTTGCAAAAAAGCTTATTCATCTAAAAAGTATTTTCTGACTACGCATAGTACCCATTAAGCGTGACTTATTGGCGTGGCTACTGAGGCCTACTTTGTGACGAAGACCCCTCGGCCTCATAAGCAGGGAATTTAGCCTTTTAAAACTCTCGCGATGAATGAGGAGTATCCTGAACATCCTTGTCAACTGCGCCAACAGAAAAAAAAACGTTTGTCAGCCAGCTATGCCCTAACCAAAAGACCGGAAAGGTATGAGATTTCAATTGGGGTGCGTTTTTCCATCGAGAATTTCGTCTTGCGGTCAGTCTTCGCTTCGAATTTTGAATGCGAACCAAAGTGATCACTCCATTGAACCCATGTAATTCGGGGAAATTTTCAAACAGAATAACACGTACTGCAGGAAAACGCAAAAGGAGACTTTTCGATAAAAAAACTTCTTTATTCATTTAAAAAGAACCCTTCAGACCGTTTCAATCTTTCACGCTTTTATTGTTTGATATACATAACCTACTGATAAAGCAAAGGTATACATTATTGTTTGATGATGTTTGTGGATTTTCGTTCGGACCTGTACATTCTGTCCCGGTGGCCAGTAGACTTGAACATGCCTCCTTACTTGAAACTTTTAGTACAACAGATTCGACAGCAGTCGGATTTTGATTTGGTCTTCCCATTATGGTCTGTGTTTGCTCGAATTCCCAACCGCTCACGCGCTAAGGCTTCGAAATGCTTATGAGACGGCGGGTAGTCGATCATTTGAACCTTCAGTACATAGCATTTCTAAACATGCTAAAGTTCAGTCATCATGACACCCATCTAGATTCGAAAATAGATGGTAGCAACGCTACTACGAGGGCTAAATACCTTGGCGAAAACCAATAAAGACCTAACAGAGTTACCACACTTCCTCTGCGTTTTCGTCAGTAAGGTACAGTCAGAACCTTTGAAGTAGCGTGCGCCTCACATTTCCTATCTGTGGTTGTGCTGCGGAGCAGCTTGCATTACCCAGGCATACCGCTTGATCAAAGTTTGTTTATAGGCACACATTTATAGACTGGACAGTATCGTGGACTGCGATCATCCTGACTATACCACTCTTTTGATTGCCACATGCATAGGGATGGACTGCAGCATCCTTGTCGATCTAGATGCCTGTGAGGATGGAACCGAATGGTGTCTCAGCATCATCCTTTTGCTGAACCATTTATCATTACATGCTTGATAAGATGCCATCGGGAAACACAGGCTCGTCTTGTGTAACAGTAAAACTTTATCTGCGTTTTGAGATTTCCGTGTCCTTGGATGTAGGCTGAATTCTCTTATTAACAGACTCCCCCGCCCGGTAGGCATGCTAATACTCCTACTCATTTTCCAACAACAACCAGCACACCGATCATCGCAGGCAAGTAACTGCCGCACGTCGGCCAATAAATAATATGAATAAAGGAGTTTTAAAGTCTGCCGGAGTAGAATAGCGGGGTCTGCCGCTTTTAATCTTCCTAGGGACTACTCGGCCTGCTGACAGTAGTATCGAGCTTCCACTGGACGTCAAGTTTTGTAGAAGTAAACCGCGAGGGGATTTTTCCGTATGGAAAGCGAACACGTGGGTTTACCCACGTAACCACTTGATCGGCGCTGCCTTTATACGACGTTACCAGCCACTGTTATTCACTTTTACCGCATCACGCTAAAGTGTTTACCCAATTATGTGCTAGAAGTATCCGCCCTTGGAACATCAAAGGTTTACGTGTCACTGTGCTCAGTGGAATTTGGTTTCAGTCACATAAGGAGATCTGTGAAATGCTTAGCCCAACAAAATTTCCTCATCAGCAGGTCGAAAAACTGACTACGCGACTAAAGAGGGAGAAAATCGTTTGCGCGTCGTTAGACTGCACTGCTTGCCCTTTCGCGTTCATCACTGACAATTTGAATTTCATCCAATGAGCCCCCCCTCCCCCCGGGGTCACTGTAAAAAAAGGAGGCCATTTTAACCTTATTCACGTCTGCTTAAGTTGGAGCGCGAAAGATGGATGTGCAGTAAACACTTTATCGCAAAGTGTTAAGGCTACTAAGGGTTTACCCCTAACGGCCGCGATCTTCCAGGCCCGGTTCCTTAGGAGTTGAGAGAAGTCTTGGGAAAGGCAGATTGATGGGAATAGTTCATTCTGCAGAAGGATAGAATAATAGTTAGGACGAAGGTTGATTCGGTCTGGCGTTGCGTTCGTCGTGATGGCTGTGAAAGCGCAGCAGCGTCGATGCGCCCGACCCGCTCAGAGGCAGAATGTCGAGTGAGTTCTGGCGTCAGTAATCGGGGGTGACCTCCGAGTCCTCTCCCTGTCTAGCGGTTTTGATGGGGATTGGTTAGACCGCACGAAGGTAGACACTGGCGTGGACCGTTCGTGTCTCGTGCGCCAGCTTCCATCCGGTCGGAGGCTGGCCGAAAAGTACATTCGCGCAAGGTCCTATGCTCTGAGTGACCTTGTCTGTGGCGTCAAGAGTTAGGTGGGCGTCGGGTCGAAGCGACCACTACAACCTGCTCAGCAGTGTGAGAGACCGCAAATCATCGTGCAGTATTCGTAGGCCGAAGATCCAGATCTCCAAGGCACAATGCAGTTGCCCGTCCTGTAATCAGAAAAGGTCCTTGAGGCTTCCATTCCATCATGCCACTACATATTCTTGATCTCTACGGACATGCTATAGTTCCGCAATCCAGGCATTATGAAGTGTTACCTAATAATTCGGCCTGAAACCCTGTTTGCGCTAAAACCTGCCGTTAGTAAAACCACGGAGTGATTTTGAACTCGGACTCGTTCAGTGGGGCGTATAGCAACCTGTCGGTGAAAAATTCTACTTCATGTTCCTACATGCCCACGGTCCATCTATAAGGCATGGGGTCGTCTCAACCTTTTTCCTTCTGTTGTCCTAGTTGCGATACTTGGTCGAGGGCGGAACTGAGGCTGCCTCATGAGAATTCAGTTCGATGTGTTAAATTATGGCTAATTATTTCCATTAAACAGGTCGTACAGTAGCCTCTTACCACGTGACTCGTGTCTACGTTTCCCGCATTTGCATGGTTCGGGGGGGGGGGGGGGGGGGTAGGGCATTTGTTGGTTACTCATGTCCTTTTACGTGGAGGACCTTGACAAGGTTTCACTTGAACAGCTGTAAAAGACAATTTCTAATGTAAATGAGAGTACATCTTTCCAGTTAAGTCTACTTTTTCCTATAAGTGTGCAAATACAAATGCTCCTATGCAAATGTATCTGCCCTGGTAAAAAATTCTTGTAAAGGACTGTCCTTGGTAGGGGTATCATTAAGTCGACATGTTTCAGGTCGTCTTAAGAACCGTACGCCTTCTCTACGTGGGCTCTCAAGTGCGCCTTCTAGAGTCCACTATTGGAGATCAATAACCCCGAAAAATAATACAAACTTGGAACTGGTCCGAAGTATAGTTTTATGCCTGCATTTAACTTGAATATGCGTCTACTTTGCTGATTATAAAGTGTCCGAAAACATTCCTACGTAACACGTGACCTGCGTACTGCGGACAGTGCACCAGAGCTACGAGCATCGGTATTTTCTGCATCATACAAATTACCTCTAATTTGTCGCTTGTATGATCCAAACAGAAATAGAAATTCTGAACGTAAGCTTATGTCAAAAGTGTAAAAATTAAGATAGACTATAGACTAGGCTAACGCTTTCCTGTCAGTACTTCGGAAATGCAACAGAACCATAATAAAGATGTGTTTGCGTCATAATGCTGACAGAAACCGCTTTTTGGACAATATTGCTGCCGAATACTGGGACGCAGGGCGAGAACTTCAGTTTACTCCTGGCGGTAAAATAGAATGAAAAAAAGTTGGCAACTGGGTGTAGACTTGCGTCTTATAAGAAAAATTACTGCCAATACAAGTGAACATGCGGGTCCCAGGAAGAAATTGAAAAGAAGACAACTCGATCGCTGGGACAAGAGACCCGGCCACACATTCAAATTTGATGAAGCCGAAATTCTCGCAAGAGGTGACAATCGGGTGAACCGAAAATTACTCGAGTCATGGTTAACGGGCCCCCAATCCATCAACAAGTGCAAAGATTTGCCCGATCCATATTTGGTACTGAGATCCAATTTGGCCAAAGCAAGTCGCCGCTTCGGAACGGACAGGCCACCGCCTCATCCTGTACCAGAACCGGAGGGCCAGATGACCGGGCCATCGTCACGCCCGAGTCCACTACGCGTGATTAAGGGTCAGCAGGTCAGAGTCCGCATGCCGTTTAACGGACAACCAACACTCGAAAAGGCAATTGTGGTTAATTGTCGTCGTAGGTTTGCAGTAATTACTGTATGCTGTAAATACTGCAAACTCCTGTGCATGCGCTACCCTATCTGCTGTTGCTCTCTGACTATGTCTCTGATTGCGAATCCGTGACGGATATCGAAACGTCAGGTGAATAAAACTATTGTTCCAGCGATAGAGTCGTCTTCATCCCAAAATTAATTAAAAAATGCAAGTGATGGGGTGTAGAATGCCCGCAAAACAAAAATTTCGCCTCGAATACCTACATGAGAATGTAATAGCCAGGCTATTCGGCTCTGGAAAACTGTGTGACACCGCAAAATCTGAGGGTTAAAACTTCAAAATCAGTTGATAACTTGCCCGAACTCGTGGATTTCTCAAATGAAGTCCATAATAAAGTGTTTAAGCATTTTCTGAAAATTGGTGTCACGATGCCGCAAAGTGAAGAGACTACTGTTGATATGAACTACTTGGGGGACACTCTCCTCCTCCCTCTGCCCCCTTTGATCTCTCTTATCAGTTCCCCTCCCCCCTTGAATACCGTTGATTGGTTGCTTTAAGTTTTACTAACTCTACCCCTTCATATTATTGTACACGCCTGATGATGAATTAATCGAAAACGTTCGTTCGCCTATCTTGATTTCTTTTAGCATTTTGTTCAGTTAATTCGGTGTGATTTTCTCAATTTTAGAATATTTAGGATTCGGTTGAATACGGTAAAAAGGCTTCTGCCTAATTTGGCTGATGGGGACACCCAAGCGTAATTTATTTTCTTAGTGGCTCACACGTACAGAATATGGCCAGTGAATAAGAACCCGATAAACCATCTCGAATGCAATACGACCTTTTGTTCCTTAAGTATGGCGTTAGTGCATGACTTATTTCTGGTTTTCAGAGTTTTGACTAGACTGGAAAAAGGATAGATCTTCCTTTCCTCATCCCTGGACGAGGAAGAAGAAAAAGGGGCGATTTCTGGGACCGGGTTGTATTTTAGCTGACGTTTCAAAAGCCTTCTTGCTCCCATCGTTAGAGCGTGGTAATCGTTCTGCTGCCAGTGTCAGTAAGTGTCCAACCGTTTGCCTGATGCCCGTGTGTTAAGCGATTGTACCGATCGATTTTTGTGGCTGTTTGAGTTGCTTGCGCAAAATCGATCGGTACAAGGGATTGATACACGGGCATCAGGCAAACCGGTGGGCACTCTTAGTGACACCAGCAGGAGAACGATCACCACGCTCTGACGATGGAAACGAGAAGGCCTTTGAAACTTCAGCTAAAATACAGCCTGGTCCCAGAAATCGCCCCTTCTTCTTTTTCCGTTTCCAGGGATGATGAAAGGAATATTATATCTGGGCCTCGAATTTTTCCGTATATTAAAGCATAGATCTGATAGTTTGTGTTTACAAAACCGTCAAAATAAACACAAAGGCATTCGCAGGAGTTACAAATTTTATACAAATAGTAACTTGCGTGATAGTTGCGCACTATGAAATCTAACCGCCAACGTGAATGCACATCCACAATACCGGCCTGCCTGCGTTTGTCAACTGAAAAGCTCCCTCGAATAATTCACCTACTTTAAAATGCCCTGTAACTCTCGCCGCACGATAAATCTACTGTCGCAGAAGCAAACACACAAACTTTTCTCCGTAAACCAGAGCCATTTGTTTGTTCTCCTTGATTATCGCAATTGTGCGTTCTACGTTTATAAATGCCCAACCGAGTAGAGATATAACTACTAAAAGATTGAAACAAAACTTAATGATTTGCCCATTCGGTTGTTTAAAGACTGTATTAAAAGAAATTAGGCGGAACAAGGAGGATCCATCTGGATGATCAGAAGTTCAACTGGCTACTGTGTGGTTGGTCTATCCGTAGCCACTTATGGGAGGGACGTTTGCATGCGCCTTCCAATGCGGTGCATCAAAGTGAAGGATGGTTTGTAGGGGCCATTACGGGCTTCTGGGCCATAAACTCCGCTAGGCTTCTCCTTAAGCACCGCGCCTGTTGACGCTCTGTTGTGTCTAAGTTAAACGGACCAAAAACAGTTTTTTTTTCAGTGGGCGGTGGTTAGTTCAGTAGAACTTTCCAGTTTATAGTAGCTTTCTGCAGTAAAAAAGAACGCGTACTGAAACATACGATTGCTTCTAAACAGTTATTAGTATGAATAATTTCCCGACTATAGACTAGCCTTCGTTACCGCCCAATCTGTTAAACGTTTCCTCGGCAAACTGCTTTGTATAAACAGGACACTTTGGGTGAATAAGTAAAATAAACACCGTCTGAGGTACCCCGAAATTATAATGTTTCTGCTTTATAGTCGCCTGAAATCAAATATAGTTTTTAAATTTAACCAAAAGGACGCCGAACGCTTCAGATGCGTGGGAGAAGCCTAATGTAGTAAGTAAACCCAACACCTCAGGTACAGTTTTCTTAGCCGGAAGTGAATTTACTCACAGGCAGCGGCGTCATTCCACTACTTCTAGTATGAGCAGCATTTTCCAGCTGTCTGCCTTTGGATTAGACACTGAACTCTGCTGAAATCATTGCGGAGTCAGCGAGCCTTCTATCAGTGTGTTGTTTATACTAATCTGACACTCGTTCACCCCCTTTCCGCTCACCCTTGTTGATTAACATTCATCCCTTCCCTCTTTCACTCGTTGATTACCGTTCACCCCTACCTTCTTACACTCGTTGATTAACATTCACCCCTACCTCCTTACGAACGCTTGATGTTTGCCTTTATAATCCTAACCGCTCTTCATCCCTTTTTAGTTCGTGTACGACAATTATAAGATGAGTAAAGCCCAATTCTAGGGTACTCGACTTCTCATTCTTTTCGATTGTTCGGCTATTGCGTACTGAATAACTCGACTATATCCCAATCACGACAATCAGGTTTTCAGAGGGGAAATCTGTGATGGGTTTATTTTTTGTCGCAGACGTGTTATGTTCAAAGTGCAATAATTTGTTTCGCTAGAACCTAGTCTTCCAACCAGCAAACTAACCGACCAGATATATCCTACCGACAGAATAAGCGTTCATCTTCTGCTCACCGGAATAAATTTGAACATTTGATGACGTTTCGGACAGCTGGGGTGACTTTGCCCTGTCGAAGCGAATACTGTCTTTAGCGAACTGCAAGTTTTGAGTTGCGGCTGTGCTTGATGGCCTTGAGCTGATCGATTTTTATCCGGTCGCTGCTTGGCCCTCCCTACGGATTTGGGCATAGCTTGACGGCAGTTGGTATTCTGTTTCGTCCCCAAAGTAGAGGATTCCGCTAATCCTGCTTCCTCTTACGATGGTTCCTTCACAGTGCCGTCGTCGTCTGCAAATCTTGACTTCGGTTTGACCGTGTCCTGTCCTTTACTTAAGTAATTGCGTAGGACTTCGTAGTCCGCCAAGCCTAAATCCACACGCATGGCCAAACAGCGACCGGAGAAAAATCGATCAGCCCAAGGCCAACACACAGAGCCGCAACTTGCTGATCGATAAAGTCAGTATTGGCTTCGACAAGGAACAGTCGCCCCTGCTTTCCGAAACGTCATCAAATCTACAAATTTATTCCAGTGAGCAGAAGATTAACGCTTATCCTTATCCTGGAATTCTGACTTTTTCAAATTTGATCTACCAACGCAGTTTGCCTTGGTTGATGAATTCCCAACGATCGGTTACGCTGCTCGTTCCGTTATATCTTGGGTTTCACCCTCGAGGCCAACTACTTCGCCCACAACAGCTAATAGTTCGGGCAGATGAAGATTGCTGTGAACAGGCAAGGGAAGCCAGAAGGACAATTTCTGGCTCATTAGCCGCTACCAGCCAGTCGAGTTTGCTTAAGAGTTGATAGCACAGAGCAGTACCAAGGTTTAATAGGAAATCCCAAGGTTACCAGAACTACACACCAAAACATTGTTCATAATAAGAAGGGTAATAGGGGGTCTAGGACGCTATTTGGCAACTGGGAATTATCAAATTAATTGGAGAGTGACTCATTTTTGTGACTTATTACTAACTTATTTCTCACTTCCGTCTTTTCCAGTCACCTGCTCAATACGAAGTCCTCGTCTACAGACGATGACCCGTCCTTCAACTTGACTCTCGCACGGGGGCTTGACAGTCGTCAGATATTTATGCAGCACCCCAATTTGGTGTCATCGCCAGGTGCTATTGTTGAGGATGTCTACGATGGCCAGAACAACCTTCGACTGGACCGCCTATTTGCAGGTTACTGCGTCATCGGCTTGAATGAGAATCGGAGTCTTCTTGCCCTGGGCGGACGTTGGGGCACCGTGGCCGTATTTCGTTTCATGGATTGTAGGTTTTGCAAACACCTATGCCAGTATTTCAGTATTCTTTTCGTACACCACTCACTGTGGCTTGAGGCAGCCTTTAAAATGTAGCCATATCACAGAAGGAAAGCTTGCAATAAGCAAAAACATACCACCACTAACTGGACCGAATGAAACTTTTATTGCAAACAAAAACTGATTTAGATTTAAAGTCAAGTTCTCTGGGTTCTATAGCTCAAACATACTCAAAAGACTGCTGACGAGATCCCATTCTCATTGGATTTTTTGCAAAAGTCATGAGCATCAGGCCAGCGATTCTGCGCGAAGGTAGACTCATTGCCGGATAGGCACACTCTTCAAGTTGTAAAATTTTTAGCGAAATTCTGAACTATGTTTTGCAGAAGAAAAGGACTACTTAAGTAGGATTGTAATGCTACTTTTTGACCAACATAGAAATGCATTCTATCAAACTCGCTACATAATAGGCAGGCATTTTCTCTTTGCCTGTCCATGCCCTTATAAATTCAAACATATTTTATAGAAAACATGTAAGAATATTCTTTCTTGTACTCATTTGGTAGCAACATACTTCTTTTTCTTCATCTTCAAAATTTGTACTTGTAAAATCAATTTTTCGGTTTTAAAAACAGTTTGAAACCAGGCTGCTGTTGCCCCTGTATTTAGCATTTCTATATTACAAACAGTATATCTTTCGTTTCAGGAAAATATTACATAATACTGTAAGCTCCGTAAAATTTGGCAATGGATATGGGCCATGGAGCGTTATTCACAATTGGCAGTACTAAGTGGCAAGGTATGGTATACTTGCCGGATTTTAAAAGCGGCCATACAGCGCTTGGCAAAAGTAGCTTATGTAGCCCCACTCGTATGCCACTACTGTTGCCCAGCGCTTTGCTGAGAGTAGTGGACACAGCCTGGTGGACAAAAAGCCGGCTGGAAAGTACCTTCGAGGTCTTTGAATGTATGTGAAGCCTACAGTAAATAAGTTATCTCATGATATGTTAACCAAAATTCTAAAATAGAATTTCGGCTATAAGTACATTATTGAAGTGGACATGTAGTTTTAACTACGCCACCATGGAATTCTAAGATATTTCAGTCACGTCAAGATGTCAGCTTTTTAACAGGCTTCTATCTGGTAATCTTCAAAAATTACCCTGTAAAGTAAGGACTACGTGAGTAGTATGCAGTGCCACTGATTTTAAGTGCCCTCAAAAATTCAAAGCCTTAAGTAGAAAACGTGCGCGAACATTTTCTTCTTTGTTTTCATTTGATAAAAACGTATGCCTCCTTTGAATTTTATACTCAATAAGGGGATACCTTTTATTTAAAAAAATGTGATTAACGAAGGAATAAAACGCCACCCAACCTGCTATTTCACCTATCTTCAGTGTTTTCAAACTACAGGGTGTATATCATTCGTTTAAGGAGAATGTTAAAGTTATGTAGGCTTTGAAGAAGAGGTAACATAGGACGTGAAAAAATTGGTGATAAATGTGACCATATAACATATTTTACAAGCAGCATTACTCAAAGGAATAATATAATAGTTTATGCATGGACATTTTGCAGTCTTCAAAAATGTCATAATGATTTTTTTTAAAACAGAAGGATACCCCTCGAGTATAAAAGATGTAATTTCCTATCAAATGAGTGCAAGAACAATTACTTTTGTGGTTGCCGAGCCTATTGTACGTATAGAATCGACCCAAGTGTAATTAATTCAGCGCTCTTGGTGTGCCGTCGTATGTCAATGGGTAGGGCGTTAGTTTTAGTAAAGCCTTGTCTGATGATCTGGGTTCAAATGCCACTGAGATTTTGAATTCTTCACAATAAGGTCAAAAGAATCACTCAAAATCTGCCAAAATCCCAATTGTTAGCTTGTTATTCCATCCGGTGGATTCTACAGGGTGCCCCACAAAAAACCCCTAAGTTTTTGATCGTTACGGCGGCCGGACCACCCATGCCGTCACGATCGATGGCGGAGAAAACAGAACACCTGGGCCACATCCGAAGTGAAGCCGCCCCCGTTGGTTCGCACCCGCATTCATATCGCCCACGCCATGTTCCGCTCAGTGGTGAGGAGCACCCACGCAACGTGGGTGGTGGTCGCAGAGGAGAAAGTTCGAAAATGCCCACCTGCGCACAGGAGGTTCAGAGACGAAGAATAGGAATCACTGATATTGAGTCAATAAAAAATGTGTTGATGGACACATGGAACAACATCCCTCTTGATGTCATTCGTCGAACAGCTCAGAGCTGGATGGATCGCTTACGTCGCTGTTCTGCAGTTAATGGACAGCATTTTGAGCGGTATCAGTATCAGTATATTGAGGGCATGTAGGAAAAATTCATGTGAGTGCCCTATTTGTACATATGTGCAGTGGTAGCAAAAAAATTGTTGCTTAGACTGTTGGCGAGGCCAGTTGTCCTGAGTCATAGGATGAAAATAGGAGCAGACAGTTAAAAAAACTCCCCAGGGATTTTTAGGAGAAAAACTGTCGCCTTTGTGGGGGTAATGCGTGAGATTTAGGAGAAAAAAGGGGGTTCCCACTGGGGGGGCATGGCAAAGGTTCCCAGGATCATCAATGTGTGGAACCCACGTCCTGATTCTTCCTTGCTGATTGCAGAGTCCGCCACGGAACTGGAAAAACAGAGGCATCCGCCCAGATCGTCGAGAGTCCGCTTTGGGTCGAACCAAGGGTGACTGTTTAGAACAGCAGGTCTGGCTGATAAGATCGCCAGCGGGTTATCACGGTACGCAGATAGCCAAGTAGGGTAGACCGCGGAGACCTTCGCTTGAGGCAGCTGCGCGGCAGGAACATGGAGCTCTCGATCAGCACAGAGCCCGTGAGGAGGATGTACCAGCAGTCAGTGGGGTCGTCTTTTCGGTAGAGGAGAGTGTCGCCTTTGGCACGCAGGGGTCGGGCGATACGACAGACCTCACGCAGAGAAGCATCACGGTGGGAGGAGGGGCCGCTGCCCACCAGACCCTCAATCGAGCGCAGATGTTAGAAAAGCCGAGTCAGATTCTATTTCGCAATGAGGCAACTTGTTATTAGGTAACAGTTTGTTAATTACACAATACAGTTGTGCGAGCCCGGGATGAAGGTGGTGTGCTCAAGTTTCATTAAGGAGCTGGTGCGCGCCGGAAACTTGCTTTTGCTTGGCTAACGGGGCTCTGGTAGGGGAGCAAGACCGGGGACCTAGCGCCAATCCCCTTTTCTCCACGAAACACGGAATTGACTTTCTTGACTTTCTACACTTTCATGAATCACAACTATACGCAACATACGATCTCTGCTACGGCGTCCGCGGGAACCGACGCGCCCCATCCTCTTGGCATCGCGGGACGGGTGTTAAATCTGCGAGCTGATGCCGGATTGCGAATTGCAGGCTGGAATGTTCAAACTTTGAGGGATGATGGCGCCCAACTGTTAACAGCCAAATCCTTTTCTGAATACCGTGTTGGTGTGGCGTGTCTCTCTGAGGTCCGCCTACCTGGCACTGGCCACAAACTGTTGCAAGTACCAAGAACTGACTCTGCGTACCATCTCTACCACAGTGGTGTTTCCGACAACTCTAGACTGTATGGTGTCGCTATAGCTTTGGCCGATGCATTTCACTCGAGTCTGCTAGAGTGGGAAGCTGTCTCACCGCGGATCGCTTGGGTCCGTTTGAAAAGTGCCCCAGTCAACGTTTCCATCATCTCGGTATATGCGCCTACTCCGGCTGCTGATGACAGCATAAAAGATGACTTCTACGGTGACCTCCAGCGAACAGTTGACCGCATCGCAAGAAGCGATCTACTCGTCATTGCCGGTGACTAGAACGCCCGACCAGGTGTGTGTGACGCTGGAACCCGTCATGTGGTAGGCAAATTTGCTGTCGAAACGCAGTGTGCCAACGGTGAGCGCCTTGTCAACTTCGCATACCTAACCGCCTCGTTGTGTCAAGCACCCGTTTTGATCATCCGCGCCACCACCTTGTCACTTGGTACTCAAATGACGGGCATACCCAGGCCAAAATAGATCACATCCTTGTCCGAGCACGCTGGGCCAGCTCGGTCTTGGATTGTCGAGCCTACCGCGGTGCTGATACAGGAAATGCTCATGCATCGGACCATGTCCTACAGCGGGCAACCCTTCGCTTGCGTTTGAGAGCTATTCACAGACCCTCCCGACCACAGCGGATCGATTTTGCAAAGCTGAAGTCCTCTGCTGGCGACGCCTTCCACTTAGCACTCCAGAACCGTTTCGACGGCCTGTATCCTGACGCCCGAGCGGACCCAGAGCCCGCGTGGCAGTCCCTGAAGGCCGCGATGTCAGAGCTGGCATACACCCATCTGGGCAAAACCCGACGGGGACATCGCGACTGGATCACTAGACCCACGCTTGAGTTAGCTAAGGAGGCCGGCCGAGCCAGAATCACTGGCTCCCCCACTTACAGAGAGCTGCGGCGCCAAACGACAAGGGCCATCCGAGCCGATAGGAACGCCTACTGGAGCGACTTTGCCACGGAAACGGAGCGAGCAGCTACCAGAGGTGACACCCACAAGCTCTACCGACTCTTAAAGCAGGCCAGCAGAGGTTCGGGGAACACCACCGAGACTTTACTGGATCGCAACGGTGCTGTAATCACTAAGATCGATGACCGGTTAGAGAGATGGCGCGAGCATTTCTTTGACCACCTTAACGATGATCCCCCTGTGATGTCTGACCTGTCGCCCAATGCGGACGATCCCCACCATCTGTATGAGTGCAACACAGAGCCACCCAGTGTAGAGGACGTTGTCTCCATTCTCTTGAGGCTACGCAACAACAAGGCACCTGGTGAGGATGACCTCCCGCCGGAGCTCTTCAAATGTGCACCCGAGGTTATCGGGGCCTGGCTACAACAAATATTTGCCAAGAAATGGGACTGCGAACTCGTTCCCTCTGACTGGAGAAAAGCAGTGATCCTCCCCTTGTTTAAAAAAGGCGACAAACGAGCGTGCAGCAATTACAGAGGCATTAGCCTTATCGATGTAGCGGCGAAAACATTCACGTCTCTTCTTCTCAAACGTTTCCAAACTGCGAGAGACCAGCGCACCCGCCCAAACCAGAGTGGATTTCGACCAGGTCGTGGCTGCACCGACCAGATCTTCAATCTCCGCCGTGTACTGGAACTGAGATGGGGTCACCAACAACCCACTGTTCTATGCTTCATCGACTTTGCTGCCGCATTTGACTCTGTTGATCGCAGTTCGCTGTAGAACATAGTGAGGACGGACGGCCTTCCACCTAAGCTTCTCAATCTCATGCAGGCATACTATCGTGGCACTTCCACACGGGTGAGGACGCAGCACGGTGACACGGAAGCCTTTAGCGTCAGGACGGGCGTCCGCCAAGGCTGTGCCCTTTCACCAACCCTGTTCAACTATGCGGTGGACTGGATCATGACCAAAGCACTGGATGACTTCCCGGGAGTGCAGTTTGATCGCTCGAAATGGGTGAATGACTTGGCGTATGCTGATGACGTCGTCCTCTTTGGCGACAACTGTAATGCAGTTCAGCAGGCGTTGGACAAGGTTAATGAGCGTGCCCGATCCATCGGATTACGCCTAAACGTGACGAAGACCCAAGTCATGCTCTCCTGTGTGCCCCCTACATCTGTCACTCCTATTGTTCTCGACGGCGCTCCTCTCGAAAAGGTCGACTCGTTTAGATACTTAGGCTCTTTGGTCACGGAAACGGGTCAAGGTGTCGACGAGGTTGTATCACGCGTCTACCGTGCCCGATCTGCCTTCTACCGACTGTGCGCTCCTCTATGGAATAGAAGGGAAATATCACTACGCACAAAGTCCCGTGTTTACCAAGCAGTGGTTCGATCTATCCTGCTCTATGGCGGAGAGACATGGCCTATGCGTGTTGAGGACATGAGGCGCCTTGAGGTGTTTGACAATGACTGCCTACGCCGCATCCTTCGTCACCGACGCGTCGACCGAATTCGCTGCTCCGATCTCCGCCGACGCTGTCACCTGGACGCTCTCCCTCCACTCCTGCTTCAGAGACGACTTCGGTGGTTCGGGCATGCGTCCCGGCGTGATGATGGTGAGTTGAATCGTGACCTGCTTGTGGCGACGCCTCCCCCCACCTGGCGCAAACGTCGCGGCGGGCAGCTGAAAACTTGGACAGCAACGGTCAAGCAGGATCTGTCGTCAGTTTCCGGCCCATGCGTCTACGGCCTACGCCAGTGGAACCGTGAATGGATGGTGCTCTCGTGTGAACAGGCGCAAGATCGACGCGCCTGGACAGCTGTGATTCATGATGCAGTCAACGTCAAAACTGATGCCGGCTCAACCCGCCCGAGGTGAATGCCGTTACAAGTACAAGTACAAGTAAGTAAGTAATACAGTTGTTAGTTATAATTGTAATCAATAATTTTTATTTTTATCACAGTATAAATATTATCATAAATTTAGGGGTTTTTCGTGGGGCACCCTGTAGATGACTACTTGGGAAATCTTGCCTGAATATCCGCTTACTGTATCCTTATTGGTTGGTTGGCAGCCAATTGTTGGATCAGTAGTCCCCGCCGGGGTCTAAATTGGGTGCAGTTGGGAGACGGAGAAAAGCCGCGACCTCAGCCGGCTTGAGCCAAAGGTCCACGGGGGTGTTTTGGTTGTGTGGCCGGGAATCGCAGGCGAACAGATGCTGACAGTCATGCGGAAAAACACCGCAGTCGGGTATGGACGGGTCGAGCCGGTGTTGGTAATGGCGAAGGGCCATTGAGTAGTCACTGCGTAGTTGAGCCTGAGTACAGAGTGACCCTCGGAAGTTGTTGTTCTGAGGCCGCAATCGGGGTGGATAGCCGCCCAAGTTGATCCAGCGTAGGGAGATGGGTGTAGCAGACCTTGGCCGCCGTGAGGGCGGTGGGAACGCCACGAAGACGCGTCTGCTGTGGTTCTGCCGTATTGGTAGCTAACATACGTGCAGTAAAGCTGGGTAAGCAAATCGACTGATATTTGAGTAACGTCAGCGTTTTCACCGTACCTTCGTGACTCAATTGGTTTCATCGTTGGCTCTACCAAAGCATATCCTGCTAATGTGCGTCAGTGGAATTGTTCAAAATCTGTCAAACCCATCATAATGCGTTATAAGAGCAGAGGCAATATAGGGCTCGTCAAACGTTACTTTGAATGCTAACCATATAATCGACCTTCTAAACAACATTAGTAAATCAAAGGTGGAACATACCTTCCACTTGTCTTCTCCGCACCACCAATCCCCCCGTCCCCCGTCCCCCGACTCCCTCTCACTTTTCTACCTTCCTTCCTTTTACATGCTTCGCCCATTCCAGGTGATTATCAAAGCCCCTCAGACTAAACCTAAGTATATTTTGACCCTGCTTAGAGCGTCCTATATTCACATGTCTTTTGGTCTTTTCTGTCCTTTCACCCCCGTATGTTTCCAGCTGGCAATCTTGATTGCCTGACTGTCTTTGATCTTCCGACTCGCAACAAGGTAATGTCACTCAGCTGGCTCAATGACCATCCTGAACACTGCTCCGGGTCCGCCCTCCTTGTCGGAGTCTTCCCCCAACAGACGGTGAGTCTAGCCATCCTCCCCTTTGCCACATCTGTTGCTATAGCGACATGCTCCGGAGACTGGTGAATTCAAAGGGCCTGTCGCAGTAGAGGATTTTCCAGTTAACTGCTCGCATACGAACCTTACTGTACGAACTAAATAAATAAATAAATTGTATATATAAGGCCCAAGGGGCCCTTTCATTACAAACTTAGTGCTATCGTGAGAATAAGAAAAAAATAATTCAGATTAACAACGAACTCTTATAAAAATAATTATCTGGGTAGTAAAAAAACTCCTTCATCGGTGTATGAGTTCAGCGAGCCACCGATTTCCAAAAAAATGTAGGGGAAAAAACTGCCTTAATGGTTAGCAAGTTATAACGGGATGCAGATTTGATGAGATCCTGCTATTGAGGGTTCGGGACGCTTATTATCATGGGAAA
This sequence comes from Ligula intestinalis, assembly GCA_036362985.1. NCBI lineage: Eukaryota > Metazoa > Platyhelminthes > Cestoda > Diphyllobothriidea > Diphyllobothriidae > Ligula > Ligula intestinalis. The sequence goes on from JAYGXS010000001.1 coordinate 99,796,564, forward strand.
CATAATATAGCGGAGAGGTAGGAATGGGTCATTCGGACAACAGAAGAAGACAGTGATAGTCAAGGCAACATCACAGAGATGTGACCCACCAGACTCCAGAGTCCACGAGCATCCGAGCAGTAACCATCAGTAGCGACTTTGAAGATCACCGTATCCTGGGAACAGCTTCAAATGCCAGGAGGACCCTTTTCGAAATCATACTCCAGAGTCCACGAGCATCCGAGCGGTAACCATCAATAACGACCACCGTATACTGGGAATAGCTTCAAATGCCAGGAGGACCCTTTTCGAAATCTACAAATTGCGTGTTTGGAAAGGAAACAGACAGTTGCTCAAGTTTCACACCCTGTAACTGCGCCCACTTCTCGGTTGTCTGATCTCCCTGTGTGAGGTCGAATTTGCTTATAAGGTAAATATTATCCGAAAATAATTCAGTTTATCGCCAGGACCATCTCGATCCTAATCGGATTTCTTTCAGGCGAGACGACTGAGCTTCGGTGGCACGTAGTGACTGATCACACTGTCGTTCCCATTTCTGGGCGCGACGTTTGCCCGTTAGAGCACGCAAGCTTACGGACGCTGTGCTTGTAGTTGCTTAGTCTTAGATTCCTGCTAAGGCCCCGTTTTTTTTTTCTCGTCTGTGTTCTCTATCTTCTTCCCACTGGCCCTAATCGTTACACAACTGAAGCTTCAACTAAACACTGACTGCTTGCATTCTGCCCAGTCGTTTGCACTTAACAACGCCGGTTTTTTTTACCAATTTTGGATCCTGACATCAAGATGGACCGTAAACTTTTTAATTTTCTCGTGGCCTCCAGTTTTCTAACAGTATATAAATCTGATGAAGGTTTTTCAGTGATCAGAAGATTTTTACGAGTGCGGATGCATGTGGGATTTCTCACCCGGATGATGTAGGTTGCAGCTAGGCCAGAAATTCAATGTCGTTTTTATTTTTTTGGTAGAAGCGGATTCTAGTGCTGATAGTGGTTGTAGCCTTAATAAATAGAACGATATGCAACTAGTCTAATCCTGTTACTTCGGCAGTCTAGTCTTGAGAAGGAGAAGGCGTTTCGATCACCGGAATCATAATTTTACTCGTCTGCGCTTTTGGGCTCGTTCTAGAGTCCATCATCAGAGATAAAAGGCGTACAGGAAAGACAAGCAACAGTTATAGGAGGTAAGGGCCAATCAACCGTTGTGGAGGGGAGGGGGGAACAGTCAACCACCAGTGCCGTCAGTCCGGAGATGCCTGCGCAGGGCGATTTATGCCGGCGCCAGGTCGATAAATCGATTGACTGATTTCTCATCCGAGGCCCAGGCTTCAATCAATTCTCGGCCTGTCTCGTTGGCGGCGTGCGCAATTATCCGCGCAGGTGCGCAGTTAAACTTGTGACCGGTCTCGTAGGTGTGGGCAGCCACTTGCGATAATTCGTCACTCCGTCGTACAGTCAGCTTACGTCCGTGTATGTGCGAACTAAGCATGCGTCCTGTATGTCATGTGTAATTTATACTTCTCTGTGCGAATCTTTGCCTCAACTCGTGTCACTCAGTGCGTCCGAACATTATTTCGGTCGGAATTGCTTAAATGTCAGCCTTCCCGCGACAGGAGAGGTGAATAGAAACGTCTCCGATCCTGCGCTAAATACCAGCAAGGATTACTATTCAGCCTCCCTAATCCTTACCCACACTTTTACTTTAAACGTAATGTTAACTTTTTTTCTTCCCTTAACCCTAATCGCACACCTAGCTTCCCTGGACTTAAGCGCAAATGTTGCCTGTATTGGGGCTGTTTCTGTGGCTATTTCTGACGGTGTTGGGGACATGTAAGCTACCTCTGCTATTACACTGTCTGAAAGGTCAAGGCTCAAAATCACCGATAATGTGCATCATTTACGACTACTGTATTGACCTTAACTGCGTATTGAAAACCTGATTACCTGATGTTGTTACGAGTTTTCTACTCTTCGAATGTCTTAAAGCATTTACACTAACACGAACGTCAGTATAACATTTCGGCAAGTGCGAGCAATGACGTCCACTGTATGGCCCAGACAATGAGTGCAAAATTGGTGACCTCGTATACTTGTACGGGATCTACCGCACGGGATCGCCTCCCTTACCCGCTAGACTGCGATGACGAGGCACTCTCAAAACGAACGAAGATGATCTCGGGCACAACTGGCTGAGAGAGAGCTATACAAGCCAGTTACCGCGCTTCACAGACACTGTCTGTTCTTCAAAGGCCATAGGGAAACACTAAAAAGGAGCTATCGAGGCGAACACTCTGTCCACGGGTGAATGCGTGTCATTTCTGCACACTGCTGCCGTGTGTTCGGAAATTAGCGTTCATAACAGTCTTCCAGGTTCTCCTACATAGTTGCTTTGCCTGCAACTGCAACGGATCCGATAAAAAAACTTCAGATGTTTCTCCTACTATTTCTTTTTCTCAGTTACTTCCTGGGACTCCCTTTCGCTTGCATCGGCAAAGATGCACTAGTACCTCTACGTGTGTCAGAAACTTTCGGCAGTGTCAGTATAAACGGTGGGGTATCTGAACTACATCAAAGGACGAATAAAGTGCCCATGTCTAGCCTGCATCACTTAAAGTCGGTTAGGCTTTCAATGTGCCGACTGTTTTGGGTGTTTAAAGTGCTCGCGGTGTTCTTGATTGACTAATTGGGGTCAACATCCGGTCTGGAGATTCGAATAATGGCCTTTCAACCGGATACTTGAATGACAAGGAAGCCGCCAAGGCTTGCTGAGCCTCGTGGGCCCAACCGATTCACGAGGCCGCTGACTATGCAGTCGTTTGAACTAAAACTGTTTAGACTCCTCAGCAGTGGATGCAGGTGACGGCTTGTCTCGTTTGCCCTCGTATGAGAACTGTCTGTTCCGCCTTTTCCATTCACAGATATGGCGTGGGAGCTCGGCTACCTACAGAGGGTGTAGCTCAGACACCCCCTGAAAATAGGTGGTTTTTTCCATTTTTTAGCCTCCTTTCTTTCTTTTATTATTTGCATGCGCACTTGCGTCCTTCCTGTAACCAAATATCGCACTTTGGACCCCTTGAAATGCAGTTCAGTAACACAACCCGAACGTCACCAAAAACGCCGTCGTTTCGTTATCATTGGCTGGTCAGCCGATCAACTCGCCCCGTGGGGGGGGGGGAGAGGGAAAAGTTCGGCGCAGTTATCTGTACTTAAAAGTGCGTATTGCCTGCGCCTCTCTTTTGTTCGCATACTATTCTCTTCTCACTCATAGTCTTAGCGCATCCATGCTGATTAGCTGGCTGTGATGAACAATGTTAGCTGCGTTAGCTTGATTATGCTCTCCTCTATCTCTGCCATGTGATTGCGATAGAGCATATCTTCATAGACACCCCTTGCCTTTTGGATTAATGGACTTGGCAAGCGGTTTTATTACCCAGCGCGCAGGGTTTAGAGCAGAATTAATATGCAAAGTAGATTAGCACATCATAACAACCGCTCTCACGCCTACGGACTCTAAGGCGCCCAAGAAACTCATCTGATCAAGAATCCTATTCGCTACACTAGCCCATAGTTCTCAGCCGTCTGAGATATTTCAAATGTGATACTGCCGTCTACCCAGATGCCGTGGGAGGAAATTGTAGTGCTCGTTCCTTCGTTGACGAATAGTTCACGTGGAGATTTTACACAACTGATATGGGGCTAACTGGTGCCTCGTTTATTTTGCCTTCCAGGCACCGAACTTTAGGCTACTTTTGACGCAAAGTGTGGACATTCAAGTCGAATTTACATCCAAGTTTGGTCTTTATAGGGGAACTGTTTTTGAAGGCTCGTGGTTGCTAACTGACAGCCATAGCTAGTTTGACTGCAATAGGCAGTTGGGGGGTGCGCTGACCAATCAGGTTACGGAATCTACCCAACCCATTGTTCATTGAGACTTGACCTAAAGCTTCACAGGTAGTCGCACATCGACCAATAGCGTACATAGGAGGGCATTTCAGACCCAGACGAAGACGCTTGGGATTACAGTGTCGGGCCATAGTCAACTAGTTGTACTCGCGTAATATAGGTTTTGCCAAGCGCAAACCGCGATTCCGATTTCTTTGATCATCCAGCGTTTTTAAATCCAATTGGGCCAAGGATTTGTTGTCCTATTTGTTGCGAGTGGTATTATTCACTATGCCGAGAACGGCTTAAAACCAGAACTGTTCACCCTAGTTTTCTGTGTTTTTCGCAGTAACCTTTTGCTGCGAAATTTCACTGCATGCATAAACAGTGTGAGTAAGGCACTAGAAAAAAAAACACGACACTGTTTTAAGGCTGTGGGAAATCGGCCTTTTGGGTCTGTTTTATCACGTGACATTGTGACGCCCAGTCAAGTTCTCCGGCAGAGGAGTGAGATCCCACCGCTGCACTTTGTGTCTGTTGATTGAAAAAAAATCCTCAACCTGAAATTTTTCTTTTATTTTGCGCATATTAGAAGGAACCTTCTTTTTGAGCAAGTGTTTCAGGGGACTGGTGTGGTGAAGGCATGCAGTCGAGTGAAAGTTAACTTTGCGTTGACCAGGGCTGCAGAATCCAAGCTTAGTGGTGGCGGCCTACGAGGGGGGGGGGGCGAATGTTTTTATTATCGATATCTTGATTGTGCGGTGATCTGGGGTGGTGGGCGCATTGGAGCAGATTATAGCTGAATCTACCCTGCCATCAGGAGCTCAGGTCGTTCGGTTCTTAAATCTGCCATGCCTTGATGTTGCAGTGAATGTGCGTGTGTTAGTTTGCCACCCGACGATAGTGATTCCCGCCGCACACAGTGGGAAACAGGCTTGCACAGCAGCTACTGCACACTCTCTGTGTCTTTCTCTCTTCTCACACCTTCCCCTCTCAGATTACAAAAAAATATCAAGAGGATCAGATGTGTGCGCCGATGCGTTATCTGCAAAAGCTAGAAAAGGCGTCTATGCGCACCACACACTACCTGGTCCGCATGTATGATCAACACTGGAATCCATGGGAATGCCATAAATTGGGTCACAATGCCACAATAGGCCTCAATTAGGTCAACAAAATTAACCAAATCTGCCAAACCAACTTAATAATTAAGTCAGTCTTGTAGTCATTTTGGTGGATTCTAGATGTTTGCTTAGGAAATCCTGCTTGGGCAGTCAACTTGCTGTCCCGTATTGGTGGATTCCATGTGAGCGACAAAGTTGGGCGGGTAATCTCGATCCAAGTGTGATTAAACTCACAGTGTGAAGCGCTACATTCGTAGCTCAAGTAGGTAGAGCGTTGGCTTGCGTTAAAGGCCTCCCTCCTATGCGGGTTCGAATCCCGCCGAATGCCGCGAGTTTTTTCACAATTGGGTCAATCACATTAACCAAATCTGCCATACTAACTTAATAATGTCATAAAGGCCAGAATGTTCATGGACCTTCCAAATACACTCATATTGCGTTGCTAGCCTCAAGCCTCTACAGTCTGCAGTGTCGCGGTTAAATAAGATCGCTATGCCGGTTGTCATGTCCATAAATTCCGGAAAGACGAAGTTATTTTCTAACTGCATCCCTGACTAGGAGAAGGCACCCCTGAGGATTAATGGCCATCAACGTGAAGGAGTAGACAGCTTTATATACCTCGGGGCGAGGCTGCTACCAAATGGACAGAGCAAGGACGGCATTGTCTCCCGTATAGATGCTGCTCGCTGGGTTTTCTCAATCCTTCGAAAGCGCCTATGGATCCGACGTGAAATCTCCATCGCTACGAATATTCGTGTATACCGTGCATCCATCCGGTCAGTCATCCTGCATGGATGTGAATGCTGGGCTCTACGCGTTGAAGATGAGCAAAGGCTGGAGGTATTTGACCACCGGTGCCTTAGGACGATCAGGCGAGTTAGGTATAGCGATTTCCTCTCAAATGAGACAATCCGCAACCGCTGCGATCGTATCACAAGGTATCTCAGGCCACTCAAGAAAGGCGACTAAGGTGGTTTGGACATGTTCTCCTTCGTCCTCCCCACGGGCTTAGCTATGCTGCCCTCGGCCTGGCGCCGCAGCCCACCTGGAAACGGAGAAGAGGAGGGTAACTGAAGACTTGGATGGACACCGTCCGTCAAGACATGGAAGGAGTTCTTGTACCCTCTATCTTCGGTCTTCGTCGTTTGAGAAGAGAATGGGTAGAGCTTTCCAGATCCGCTGCCGCCAATCGTCACACACAGAGAGGTACCGTTTGTGATAGAATTGAGGCCAGCTAGATCAGGCATGATCACAGCTGTAACAAGTACAAGTGCACGTACTCTTGGGGACACCGTTGTCCAGTCAGTCATCGCACGAGAACAGTGGTTGAGACAATGATGTGGTTGTCTGCTGTCCGTGCCGCCCGCGCCCATACTGCGCACTGTTCCAGGGCCACACTAGTGAAATGTGCTACGCGGGCCGTATCGAAAAGGGGCAGTCGCCACTTGACGGTCAGTTGCCTACCTTCCTTGCTGGGAGTAGAGTCACGCCGGATGTATTGTGTTGAGGATTGCGCTGAGTTATCATGATACATCTCACAACACCAGTCCCTCTCTCTCTCTCTCTGACTATGAATAAGCTTGAGCTTGGTAATTGCTAAAGTAAATGAATTCGCACATGACTAGCTTGCCACCTTATTGGTCAGGCTACACCAGAGGACACGTTTCCCACGTTAATGTCATGTGGGTATCTTTACATTTGACTTTCCGCCCGCTGTACGTAATATGGGACTGGTAATGCGCTCGCGCTCCTGTTTGCAAATGGAACTAGACGAACTTAAAGTTCTAATATGCAGTCCTGGCTCTTATGTCTGTTGAATATAAGCCGCTAATTCCCCTAGCCTATGCAAATTTAGTTGGCTGTTTTTCTATTGTCAATCTGAATACCGAAGCAGTACAACATTTCACCAGTTTCCTGTTACCTGCGCTTACTTGTGCGTTGGTGGTGCCACTGGAACAGACTCTCGCTGAATTTACTCGGCGATCAGAGGATCAGGACCTTCGGTTATTAAATCTCTCTTTCCTGTTGTTGCAGGGAATGAGTGTGTGTTGGTTCGCCGTTCCATGATAGTTTGACCGTCCCAAATGACGACGTCCACTGCCTGCCTCACGCGGTCGGTGCAGAGTCGGTCGCCTGCGCGGGAAACAGACTTACACAGCAACTACTGCATGCCCCCTCTCTCTTGCTTCTCACACCTCCCCCCTCAAATTGCAAGACAATATCAAGAGAACCAGATATGTCTGAAAGCTAGAAAAGGCGTCTACGCGCGTCACGCACTACCTGGTCTGCGTGTATAATCGGCACTGGAATCCAGTATCCACAGGAATGCCATAAGGGCCAAATTGTTTCTGAACAATTGCAGCCTGAAGCGCAGTTTTGCATTTACCCCCAATGCACTCATAGGGGCCACCATTGTCCAGTCAGCTGTCAACCGTCTAAGCCTCGACCCTTAGCGCTCGAGCACAGTGGTTGAGACAGTTATGTGCGCACTGTCTCAGGGAGACATAAGTGAACGGTGCCATGCCGGATACATCGAAAAGAGGCCATCGCCGCCTGACCCTCAGCCCCGAAAAGGATAAGCTACTATGTCAGAAGAAGACCTTCCATGCTATGAGTAATTTTACGGGGACGCGAGCGACGATGCACTCAGGGCCTACGGCCAAAAGCGCACATCAGCTGAGTCATGCGCGTGGACCGGCTTCGCACGCCATCACCTGGAGCACACACGTGATGATCGCGCACACGTGCGATGCAAATAATCTAGAGTGATCTACAAGGTCCTACCAAACAATCCACAGTCCCTGGGTTAGCTCCGGTCAGCAACAACAGAAGCGACCGCTATCAGATTGATGAAGCCGGCGTTGTGTGCATAAAAGAACTTCCTACCAGGTCTGAAGCTGGCATGGGCCAGAGTCACTTAGCGGCATGCACTCTTCCGCGTTATGTTTGTCTCTCTCCCCCCTTCCCCTATTCCCACTACCTACTTGTACGAAAAGACGAACACGTTTTAACTTGCATTCCGCTCCCATGTAAATGTACTCACCTGACGAGAATTTATAAAAAGCATACGGGCCAAACTAGTCTCCTGTATTCTAGAAACGTCTCCCAGGGTTGGAGGGTGGGAAAGTACGAATCAGCGTGCAGGTCAGAACCCCCGTCGCACCCTATAGGCCAGAATTGTTCCACAAAGGCTAGAGCCTCAGAAATACGCTGCAGTGGACAAGTCAACTAATCCGCTGTCTCTCTATTGTCCTGACTAAAATCCTTGCTATTAGAACCGATGCTTTGCTTTCTTCTGCCTCATAGTGGAGTCATAGCAAGTAAAATTACGCCAGATGTGTTGTTTTGAGGACTGTGCTGAGTAGCTATTATAATAACTTTCCCAGGCTCTCTCTTTTCGTTCTTCTGTATATCATTGGCTTACTCCAGTCAAGCTGAATGGGACTGAGATTGAACTCAGTATTAGCTAAAATAAATCCGTTCGTTTATGTGTACCGCAACTGACATGCTCCCCACCTTACTTGTCAGGCTACACCGAAGGACACTTTTCCAACATTAGAGGAATGTATGTATCTTAGCATGTGACTTTCCGTCCGCTGTATACAGTATGCAACTGGTAATGAAGATGATAATCTTGTGACTCGCACTCTTGATTCCAAACTAACCTATGCGAACTAAATGTTCTGATATGTGGTTCAGACTCTTCTGTCTGTTGAAAGTAAACTGAAAACTCCCTTTGTTTACGTGAATGTTTGAAGACAGCGTATGTAGCAGAATTTAATGGCACCATAAATTTCGCGAGCGCTCATCAGCCACTTCCACTCGCTGCATAAACAGAATAACGAATTATAAATTACAGAATTGAATTCATACAGAAAAATCGATCCAAAACATCAACGTCACTTGACTTAGCAAAGAGGCAATCAATAAAGTAGGAATTCAAACCTTGTGGGCAGCAAAAACGCAGTAAACTGTCTAAGGCAAAAAACATCTAAGGCAAAAAGGTGGGAAGGGGATGGGTAAACAAGGAGCCGGTGCTACCACGACAGGGTTAGGTTCACCACATGCTCCAGTTGTTTACATAGGTCAGGTTTAAACCGCCTTATGTATGCTGCCTCCAGGTAGCGTAAGATACGAGTTGTTCGTGCCTGAACAAGAACTCGGAAGGATTTTTTAGGGTCAACAAAATGACGCGTATCCAATAGGGGTTCAGTGATAGAAGAACGGGGAGTCCTATTCTCCTGTCTTAATAACCAACTCGGCAAGTGCTCTTTTGCTCTGGCTGCCAATTGCCGTTGTGTTCGTCCTATGTACTTGCATCCGCAAGTGTATGTAAATTGGTAAACAACATTAGAAGTGGCGTACAACAGCAAGACATCCTTCGCAGTTGGAATCGGAAGGGTCTTCACCGATTTGCAAAATACAACCTCAGCTGCAAAATAGGTCCTTTTAATGGTATTGCGTAAACGTCTCATGATGGTGTTTAAGGTGTTGTCTCACTTAAATGGCAAGGAAATGAAAACAGGCTTTTTCGGAGCTGATTGTTCTATAACCTTTTGCCGTAAGGGTTTGCTATTCTTTTCAATAAAGTGAGCTGGATAACCACGCTTGAAAAGAGTTTCCTTGAGGCTGGCAATTTCTGCATACAGTGTATCCATTGAGCAGATTTTGCTTGTCCTCTGGAAGAGGGTGCAAACTAAGTTACGTTTCCATTGTAAGGGGACAAAACTTGGATACTGCAAATACTGCCCTCTCCATGCATTCTTATGGAAAACTGTACGCATTATTGAGCCATCTTTCTGCCTAGTCATGTAAACGTCTAAGAAAAAAACTGGTTTCCACGTTCCACTTCCATCGTAAATTTCATTTTTGGATGTAAACTGTTCATTGTTAACAGTAGTTTCTTAGCTTTCTTTATGTTTTTAACAATTGCAAAGATGTCATCCACATATCTTCTATAGAGTTTTGTACATTTCAATGTGGAAGTTACTTTTTCTTCGAGGTGACCCATAAATATATCTGCAAAGGTAGGATCAAGAGGACTGCCCATTGCCATACCGTCAACTTGTCTATTCAGTTGGCCATTAAATAGGAACTGGATATTCTTTGTACATAATTTTAATGACTCTCGTAATGTGTGAATTGGTTCTAGTTCCTTTACTAGCCAACGCGCTAGTCTGTGAAATGAGGAATTGGACATGGAAATGATAGGTCGCAGAGGGATATCCTTTTTATGAGTTTTAGGTAATCCGTATAGTCGCGGAATATAGGAACTCTTCGGTTTTAAATATAGTCCTGTTTTGGTGTCTAACAAATTATCCATCAAATGCTTGATGATCTTCCAGGCGGACTCTTCCAATGCCTTGGTTTTCTCTTTTCCTTGTCATTCTAGACGAAATTTGCTAGAATGATTTAGGATATTTTCCATTTTCTTTGCATAATCCTTGCGATTGAGGATGACAACACCATTCCCTTTGTCAGGTTTAGAAATTACTATTTCTTTGTGGTGTTTCAGAGCAGATAGAGCAATTAGATGTTCCTTGGTTATTGGTGAGCGTTGCGTTATTGGCGCTCGACGATATTGGTAAGCAATATCAACAAATTTAGCTTTTAGCCAACCCAATTCGTCTTTGGATCTTGGTTTTAGGTCAGTGAGTTGGGAGTTAAGGTCCTCGAATTGCGCTTCCACTTCAACTGCATTAATTCGTTTGGGTGGAACACGAAAATCAAGTTCCAAAGAAAGTGCCTCTGTTTGAAGTGTGTTAAGTTTAATATCAGATAGATTCAAAATAAGTACATCTGTGTTTGAGGGGAAAATGTCTTCTGTAGGTTTCTTGCAAAGTGATTTCATTAACTTAAGGCGGTATGATTCTCTAGTCTTATTTTGTATGATGGAAGCATGTTTCAAAATATAGACCAGCAGCAGAAACTTATCTTGTCCAGAATATGGTTCGTCTGGTGCAAGCGGGATTTGTTGTCATCTAACAACGGAATCGATTTTTCAATTTTAGACTGTGTCAGCTGGTCCACATTTTTAAAGGTCGGGTGTAACTTCCCACGACGAAGGATTTTGTAAATCGTAGTAGGGTATTCCTTATGACCTGAACATTTCTGAATGCGGAAGCAGTATAACATTTCACCCGTTTACTGTCAAATACGCATAACTGATCTATAAAAGTTTGGGAATCCGTCTAACTCACTCCCCCATGCCTCCGTGCCTCCCCTCCCTCCCCCAAACAGATTATCCCTTCTCTAACGTCCCTAACCGCATCCCTTGACAAATATAATTGAAGGCTTCCTAATGGCCGCCCAAGAGCTACTCCCATGCAATTAAAGCGCACACCACTTCCACGGTTAACGTCACTCCTGTCACCGCTGCTCCTCCACCCAACTACCCTCGTTCTTTTAACCGCTGTCAACGTTATGCCACCCCGCTTTCGCCCCCGTCTCTCTAACGCTGTATTGCTTTTGTTGGTAGTTTATCGTCAGTCTGCGATTAGACGCTCAATCGGAGGACTCAGTTCTTGGGCCTGTCTTGTCATTGGTTCGGCAGTCCGAGGAGGGACCGCACTCTGACCTCGCCTGGACCTCCTGTGGAACTGTAGTACAGCATGTGGAGGGAGAGTCGGAAGGAAGAGCGACCTACATTCTTTGTGGAAGCAGAGCCGGTGGCTTGTACCTCTACAAGCAGGTGGGTTTTTTAGTCAGCCTTTAGCTCCCTCCTTTCATACAAAATTCAGAAATTTGCCAAAGATTGATAATTGCTCGCAATTTTGCGAAAATTAGCATTTTCCGATTTAAAAGTCGTATTGGCAAGCAATTATTTTCGGCCATTCATCATTCGGCTCATGTACCGCACGCCAACACACTACTCCAAACACCTGCGCAAACGGACATTAGCCATAGCAGATGCAGTGGCGATCCGGTTAGCAAAACCCATTTTATGCTGTCAAAAGGCGCTGGTACAAGCAATCTGCCTCCCTTGGCCGGCTGCACGCGGAAAGTTCATGCCTCCTGAAGCCACGTCTTCCGAAGACAATCAAAACAAATAGTCAAGTGCAGGCTGTGCGGCTGACACACAGACCTCAACCCGCTGACCGTGAAAACATCCCCCCTGTCTTCTCTGCGCATGGCAACCAACGTCATACCTGCGGTAGCGCTCGCATCCAGGAGACAAGGGAAAACCCAGATGCTTAATTACTAATACCCACCCACTTACCCCCTTCCTAACCCCCCCTTCTACCTGACGATCTTATAAACGCTGCAATTTACTGACCCTTTTTATTCTCCATGTCATGTACCGGCCCGATGATGTATGACCCAAAACAATTGTTTGCCAATGCGACCTTCCAATTACTCGCAAAACGAAGTTGAGTAGGGTTGTAATACTGATTATCGTGCAGCCAATTTTCAAGTCATGTCAGTCACGATAGAGTGTCGGCTTTTCAAAGAGCTTTATTTATCGAAACTTAAAATAATTATCTTCTGTAAACATTGAGTACTTTAGTAGTATGCATTTTACTCATTGATTTTGACTGCCCTTATAGATTCAAGTATATTTTATAAAAAACATTCACAAATTATTCTTTCTTGTACCAGTTTGGTAGCAAAGTAAACTTTAAAATTTTATACATAAAGGAGGGGTATGTGTCGTCTTTAAAAAGCTTATAAATGGCCAAATAGTTTTGAAAACTACTGGCCGTTACAATTGAATTCAGGGTTTCCAATCTGCGTGCTGTGTACATCCTATGTGAGGAGGAAGTCTCATATTACTCATACAGTTTTGCAATAGATGTGGATCACTATACGCAACATTGGTAAACTGTCGGATACGATCTATTGTGTATGAACACTTTACGGTCGTAAAAAATCTCATAATGGCCAAAGTGAGTATTTAATAATTGTGAATCGTCATCTTAACTCTTAGCGTAAACGATATGTGCATGGGAGGCAACATTTTCGTCGACCGCATCAATAGTCACTCCACGCAATAAACCTCCCTCCGTATGTTATTTCCAAAGAGTGGCGACCGTACGCCTTCCTGTGAGCCATCCTATGTCCGTCTAAATTCAAAGTCTTCTTTGCTACTCACCTAATCCTTTGGAAATAACCTAGTTGTCTGCTTGCCACTAGCTAAAGGCTTTCTTCTGGTTTTGATTGGGCCGCTCTTTTGTACTCCTAGTATGTGCTTTCCTTCCCCAAGTGGATCATAAAATCACTGCATTGGCCATCAATTTTTAGACTTCAAACCCAGCATTCAGCTGATGCAAGCCACCGAAGTAGAAGTAGTAGTAGCATGGGGAGTTGTCCTCTTTCGTTTCCCCATTTATCATTCGAAACAACGCCTTCTAGGCACGTTGGCAATTTTGATATTTGAATATTTGAGCAAGCATTATCTGCTTCTGCGGAATAACTGCGCTTATAAGCACAAGCTGCCAACTGACAGTCAGTAGTGTAAACATACCGCAAGATTTGCCATACTGTCAACACAGGTATTGGCGCAAAGCCCTGAGCAGAATAAGTTTTATCGAACATCGGAATCATACGGTGTCATACATGAAGGATGTATCTGAAGCAACCGAACGCATTGTCGCGTATCTTGGCGTCGTAATTGCACACCGTCCCAAGGCTACAATGCGCAGCCGTGTCATGAGAATAAAGGATCGATTAAATAGCAGTATGCAGTCGGACTTAGTGTATCACATACCATGTCTAAACTGTCCTATACATTACACAGGACAGACTAGACGCAAGCTGGCTTCGCGCATACACGAACATCAGCTGGCTGTTTAAGAGGGTGGCACATTATCGCAAGTGGCAGCCCACACCTACGAGATGGTTCACGAATTCAACTTCGCAGCCGCGACGATAATTGCCAACTCTGGCATCAAGACGGGCCGAGGACTGATTGAAGCCTGGGCATCGCATGACAACTCAGTTAACCGATGTATTAAGATGGCGTCCGCCTATGTTGCCCTGCGCAGGTATCTCCAGACTCACGGCACCGGTGGTTAATTGGTTCTGTTTTCCCCCTTTCCTATGACTTCTAATTGACCTTTTATCCTTTAAATGTGGTTTATTTCCGTTGAAGATTTTATTTCTGTAAATAGTCTCACCCAACATACCGATCTCGCCCACTGCCACAGACTGAAATATTACTCAGTTGCGAGTCGGCGGCCAAACCACACAATTGTTGATTTTCTACACGTTGAAATATTAGTTGTTTTGTGCACAAGCCAGAAATCGCCACCTTATTTGTTGCTGTTTTCCCAATCTCTGACAATAGACTCCTGCAGGAGCCCGAAAGCATTTCTTTCCACCCAAGCAGCTTATACGTCAATTCTTGGTGAGGTCTTAACAACTACTTTCCTTTTCGCTTCATAACTCGTTATCCCTGCTATGAAACTGAAAGATATAATTAGTAGGTAGTTAAGTCATGTGATGCGCGAACTCCAGGATTTCCGATTTCAACTAACTTTGTCTTTCTGTGACGTGGGGCCATTCATGATCGTTTCCCATGTTGCAACGAAAGATTAAAAGCAAGGACTGTGTCTGCGAAAGGAAGTTTTTACGCAGGATCCGCGTCCGGATATCGCTATCATTGTCTAACGATAGCTGACAAACCTGAAATGGCCACACATGCACGATAGCTTAGGTGCACTTTAGACTCCCCTCGCCAGTGTCCTTCAAGCAGTCCGGTTCGGTCGGACTATCCCGTATAACCCGCCACTTCTGTTAAACAAAAGCTTGTCTTGTAAGCCGTCAGAGCATAAAAGTTAAGCAGGCTTCCGATAAATCCTCATCAGATCATTACGTTTATATGGGAACGGGGTACAAATTAAAAATCGGTCTTTTCTTACAAGCGAGTTGTGGGAAACGGGGCGAAGGGATCGATAAGAGAAGGATTGTTGCATGGGTAGGGTTTAGTGGAGCCAGTCTAGGGAGGGAAGGGAGAGACTAAGAAAGCACGGAGGAGTACATGCAGCTAAGTGGCTGTGAGCCATGCCAGACGTATAGATTGTAGGAGGTTCTTTTGCGCACACAACGCCGGTTTTCTCAACCTGATAGTGGTCGCTTCTGCTGTTGCTAGCTGGCGCTGAGCCAGTGACTTTAGATAGTTCGGTGGGACCTTATCAATCACCTTGAAGACTTCGTTGGGCTCCACATGATATCCGGAATCATCAATGTGGGCGAGAATTGCGTTTTTGTGCTTCCGAAAAAAAAGTAGGTATCGAAAGTTTTTTCCAGGAGACCGCCTGTGAGTATTACTTTTCGTTAGCCGGCCACACTCAGCCAACTTTCTGGACATTCGCATCCGTAACACAGAGTCAGTCGCTTAAACTTTGACTTGGAATCAATTCCCATGTCGCATATAGAACCTCGGACTGCGCTTTATGAGCTTTGAGCGAAAATGCTTACAGCTAAGTGGTCGGGCTGTTCATCTATCTCACTGGAGCACAGAGTGGACTGTAGGGAACGCACATTTTATTCCATGGACACCAGTTTTTGGCAACTCTCTTGCTGAAAGTTTCACAGCTCATAAAACCGAGGAGCGAAACACTTTGGCCAAATATGCAGAAGCTGCCGAATTTGTAATTCAAACTGTTCACCAACACCAATTCCACCCCCCCCCCCCCCCAACTTCCCACCAAACGAATCAACATATTTGATAAATATTGTCTGCCGTTTGTGCATCTGTCTCATTCGATTACCCTGGGCAGTATTATTACTAAGCCGCTAATTTTCTAAATATGGGATGGGCATTAACAGCTGATTAAAATTTCAGAAGTAGAAGAC
Organism: Ligula intestinalis; assembly: GCA_036362985.1. Classification (NCBI taxonomy): domain Eukaryota; kingdom Metazoa; phylum Platyhelminthes; class Cestoda; order Diphyllobothriidea; family Diphyllobothriidae; genus Ligula; species Ligula intestinalis. Next base: position 99,812,360 of record JAYGXS010000001.1, read on the forward strand.
GACTCGATCAATGGGGCAATATGTTCATTCGCCTGATGTTTCTAAAGCCGTCGCGGATCCATCATCAGAGACATATTCACAGAACAGTAGCAGAAAGATTTTGTGTGTGCACAGGGTTTTGCCGTAAAATTTAAACGTACAGAAAAAAATCGATAAATGCCTTGAGTGTGCGCTGATTCGTTACGTCAGAAATGACCATCTGGCCCTGTAGTTTTGGCATAGTGTATTCGCCTGACGTATTGTCCTATCTATCGAGTCGTCTTCTACTTCTCAATTACTCCCTAGGGCTCTCAAGTCCGCCTCTGTTAGTGATTAAAATTTGCAGTTTCTTTTAACCACCTTTGTCCTGTTTACATATAGTCGGCGAAAGCAACATATCAGCCATTTAATCATCTACAAGGGCGTAAGCGCTTTGTAAGTAAGAAGGCAGTTGGTGCCTATCTTTTATTATTATTATTATTATTATTATTTTTATTATTATTATTATTATTATCGTCTATCCTTCCATAGACTGAAAGTGCAACCGACCTGAACCCAATTTGGCACCAGAAGCGTTGCCATGGTCGCGGTGGCGTCTCAGCAGTGATTGTGCTGAAGCGTGCTTTATCTGGCAACAACGAAGAGGGAAATAAATCGCACCCCGTAGTAGTACTGACATCCGGACGACTTCATGGCTGCGTCCGACGATGGTCTTTTTGTGCCGCGACTAATAGCCTTGTGCCTCTGGACCAGTCCATGAAGCCCTGCGGTCTGACGTGGGTTGCAGGCTTCGCAAATGCGGACTCTGGGTTACAAGACGCCGGAGTGTTGGCACTTGGCTTCTCATCGGTAAGCCCCCGTCTTCTCCGCCTCTCTTTGCATTTGTCCCTGCCACGCGTTTTTATGCCTTAGGCATGCATCCGCAAAAAGTAATGAGCTTTATAGGAAAGGACGTGTAGAGGAACTATCGAACTCTCAGAATTGCCTTCAAAAGTTTACTGAAGAAGGTTGCATAGAATGCACTGTTAGATGCATGCCGACAGCTGGACCGTCGCTCTTGACAATGTCCGCGACGAGCCTCACAAAGCTGCAGCAACGCGGTGACTCCCACGGGATTATAGTAAAAGTAGAATTTTGGAGAATCTACCCCATTCTCTGACCACTCCTACACCTAAATTCGATGTCAAGACAGAAGTCGAGCAGATCGGAGCTGGGGGAGGGCGCAGGCGCTGTGCGTGAAGCACGCTCCAACTCGCGCGACAATAACACCACCTCGCTAGGTAGGCTCCCGCGTGTGCGGGAGCGCCATAAAGGCCACATTAAGAAGGAAGCATTGCAGCCTGACTCTCAGCCCACTGTAACCCACTCCACACATCAAGACACACTTTGGGCCGATTGTGGTGTCCAAGTTATCCCGTCAGTTGTCAACCCTCCAAGCCAGGGCTTTTAGCGCCCCGTGATGCCTTCAAGGGCATCAGATTCTTTATGGTGAGGAGAGAAACGAGCCGAGGGTAGACCTCAGTCTCTGCCCCACCACTAGCAACAGACCACAACCTAGCTGATCGGTCGCCTGAGGCACAATTTAGACGCGCATTAGCTACCAGACATGCAGACCCTTTAGTCGAAGCTCCACGCGTACGAGGTATTACTCTGGCGCGGATATACAGGGTCGTACTCAGTCACGCCAGGCTTGCATCATTACTCATTGATTCGCTTGTACCCCTTATAAGTGTAGCCTTTTTCTGTTGCTACTGATACGTCTGAAGACGAACTCCCACAGGCGTTCAAAAGCTTAGAACAATCAACAAATTTTTCCGGTGTTCGACCAGCCTTCTTCTCTACTCATAAATCCTGCGGCGAATTCCTCTTATTGCTTTACGTTTTATCGGGACATCTGTTGTTTTCGTATTGTTTATGTTCCTGTTTATTACCCGTTAGTAATGACTGCGCAATAACCATGAGATTATGGGCTCCTTTTATGGCGTTTTGCGTATTATATGATAACAAAGCGCCTCTATTTTTAGGTAGTAAATACGCCTTATAAAATACCAGTTTAACTGAAACTAGAGAAGCACTAGCGGCTTTTTTAGCGGCTTCATACAAAACTTCTCTTTCTTCCTCTTATCGTCAGAGCACCTTAAAGAGACCAGAAAGGAAGGGATCTGCTTCAGTCATATTTTCACAAGTTACACCTAGAGTGTATAAAAACCCCATCAAGGCTGTCTATTTTTCCCACCCAGATATAAATACTGACTAGTTTACATTAATTTACTTGAAACCCAACGTTTGCTCACCGTGTGGCCGATTCCAGAAGTGTTCGGTACATTTTATTTCGTCGATCAGGGTCCTGGTATCAGACTGGAGGTTTTCTGCGTTATTTACGATCTCTAATCAACTTATAGATGATTGCATTTTCAGGAAGCATCACATCGTCTGCCCAAATGGTAGTTAAAGCCTGGACATGTCTTTCGCCGGTATTCTGCCACTGATCGACACAGCTGCGAGGCGTATGTATTACTGATTGATACATATATACAGCCTCATGCATCTTATTGTCACGTTGGCCAGATGTCAATGTCGACACTTACAACAATTATTTTCTCAGTCTCTTTCTTCTGCAGTATTTTGCGTTTTTCTAGGCGTAAGTATCCTCCCAATTATGACCGCCAATCCTTAAGATGATTAATGCTACTGTAGCATCCGAGGACGTTGAGGTTGGCACCCAGCTAATGGAGTCATTCACCTGTATAGGTTTCCGTGTATAACATCGGACAGGGTTGGTAGTCACCGCAAGCACATCTACGCATAGGGAGGTGGAAGCATAACGGGATATGCGTAACACATAAGATCTACTGGGATAAAGGAATTTGATAAACATTAAAAAGGATAAGGATACAATAAATAAGGTTATCAAGGGACTGTACAGTAGGTGCGTTTGGATTGAAGGGTGATCAAAGAATATCAGTCAGATACCGGTAGGCAGTGCACCATTGTGGGCAACTGCGGAAGGGGGCTGTGGAGTTGATGACGGTAAGGACACATCAGTACGGAACGGCAGGGTACGATACGTTAACGAGGGGAGTGGTGCCAGTGAGGGAAATAGGATGGAACGCTGGCGTCTTCACCAACAGACGTTCACACCAACCTCATCCGGATCCGCACGAGAAGTGACCTTGGCACATTCGAACACCAGTGGTCGGGGATTGTTCGTTACACTACCTTGTGAAAGCATGTCAGCTCCTTACTTTTGACCTAAGCAGACTGTCGATATGACTCTCATTGTCATCTGAGGCGAAGTCTTCTTTAGTTTCCAGGGCCTCTTGAATCGCCTCACTATCAAGATCTGGTCTAAGAAGGAGGGGGAGAAGCAAGAAAATTACTGCTCTTAGTTTTGACGGTGTGCGTGAAGCGAGTAGGACCTGCTGACGGTTTAAGATCCTACATTATATCACGACTTGAAGCCGAAAGCTCAGAATACAACTATTGTTCCAGAGATCGTGTCTTCCTCTACCACATAATATCCCCCCCTGAGATACAAAGCGGTGCAGCCAAAAGGAATTATCAGCATAGTGCACAAACATTAAGGCGCGAATATAACTATCAATAGTAGTTTGCGACGGAGCGTACCTCAAGAAGTTTGCCCAGTCTTCTTCAGGGCCGGCAACGGCTGTTGGGTATGCCTCAGGTGGAAGAAGAGTCTGGGCCTGTCTTCTGAAACTTTTGAAGTCTGCCGACGTCATTTAGTCCAGAGGTAAGGTCTTACGCTAATTAATAATTGGCCGAACGCTGACTATTGTATTCCTGACTGTTTTTTTTATTTAAAGTGGATTGTGACCAAGCAGTGAACATTAAGCCAGCCTGTTTGGCTCTGCAGTTGTCTGGCTTGAGACCGAACCAAAGGTTTGCTCACATAACGTGGGTAATTGGAGGATAAATTACCTTAGCCATTGTTCCCTTTTCAATTTTCGTTAGTAGTTTGCCGCTGCACAATCGACCTTTGATTTGCCGCTCCGAGCACCATTGCCATCTAGCAGTGTTTCATACGTTTACATTTTTTTTATCGCTAACCGATTAGAATAACTTAGACTCCTGGATAATCCATACAAATCGCTTGTTCGGTGTGGCGGTTGTGAGATATTGTCGTACTTTGTACAGGTGCAGACTATCCTGTCACTCTTCTGCTTATAATGTCTGATGGTGAGCATACTTTTCAAATTGACCTCGAAGTACCCAAACGAAGCGCTTCTCTTATATTTGCTCTGCATGGGAGGCAAGCTTATTTGGCTGGACTATACTGCAAATTAGACTATACAGCTTGGAGGTGAAACGAACTTGGTTGAGAGGTTGTCTAGACTTTTTGAAAATGAAATATAAATGCATTCTTTATACTATCAAGAAGAAAAAAACTGTTGCTAATAATCTTACGGAATGAACGTTTTGCACGCATAATAAGCACGTATTAGGAAATACAAAATATCACACAAAGAGGGCGAGATTCCAAAAACCGCGATTCTCAGGGGGTTAAAATTTTTGCACAATATTCTCACTGGAGTTTTGATAATTATGGATTTCGTTGGTCACTGGAAAAAAGACTGATTGTAGTTGCAAATTTAGACCTGACCAGTCAAGTGGGCTATGATAGGGGAACTTTAAACTAAAATATTTATATGTAGTTTTGGCGACAGTGTAGTCTGTATGCATTCTATCTAGGATTCATGAGTAGCCTTGTGTTATGTTAAATTGTCAGATGTCACGCCACTCTGATGGAACTGCTAACCAACCTAACGAACGGCAGGCAAACGTTTAGTTGCTATCGTTCTCAGAAAGAGGCTTTAATGCGAGTAATTACTTCTGATTCTTCTGTCGACACAGATCAAGATAAAACTACATCCACAGAAATAAATGAATTATCTAAGTCCGACAATGTACTCATATACAATTAAAATGTTTGCTTTAATAGCTCTGTTTATGAGGGCTTCTCTTCGAGCGTTTTACGGACACTTGTATAAATTCTTCACCCGTAACCCTTTAGGCAAATAAATGACTATTCAGCGAAATGCAATAAAACGTTAATTAAAATTCTGAAATGTGTTTTCCATTGTAAGGTGAATTGAAATTTTGACTACTGTGCAGCAGGATCCCAAAATATTTAATTGCCGATTGTTTGACAAAACTAAACTCCGTACTGTCGGCTACGTAAATCGTGCGCTTTTTTTGCTTTAATTTCCGGTGTTATAATATATTTTCTAGCGTGAATGACGTATCGCAATGTTTCAAGGCTACTGCGGTTCAACCCTAACGACTGCGATCTTCCAGGCCCAGTTCCTTCGGAGATTAGAAAAGTCTTGGGAAACCAGAGCTGTAGGAACAATATATTGTTTACAGAATGAGTTGAAGAATAGTTCATAGGAAGGTTGACTCGGGCTGGCGTTCCTTCGACCGTGAGAGCCGTGTGATAAAGCTGCGGCTTGGCGTCCGCCCCGCGTGGGGGCAGAATGCCAACTGAGTCTAGTGTCAGTCATCGGGGCGGCTGCCGAATCCTCGCTCAGTCTCGCGGCCTTAAGGGTGATTGGTTGGATCGCACGAAGGTGGACACTAGCGTGGGTGATGAGTGTCTCATGCGCCAGTTTGCGTCTGGTCGGAGGCAGGCCGAAAAGTACATTCGCGCAGGCGCCTGCTCTGAGTGACCTTGTCTGTGACGTCAAGAGTTAGGTGGAAATCGGGCAGAAGGGACCACTACTGACGCATCTTTGGATAATTTTGACCGATAATCTGTGTTTCAATCCAACCTAAGCCTATACGGCTTACTTTTGGAAGGTCTACAGTGCTACGTAGGGGTTCGACTATTCGTTCTATTGACTACACTTCTTCCATCTTCTCGGCCCTATTTTAGGTACTTCACCTATAAAGGTTTGTTTTTTATACATTCACCGTGCTGCTTAAGACTTTGTCTCAAGATATGTTGCGGTAAATAATGGCCTATTCATTGTGCCTTCCGTTTTACTACTTAAGATTTTTTCCCCCTTTTGCACGTTTTGTTTTCGTTTCCGTGCAACACTCGAAATGACTATGACCTGGCAACCCGACACATTCTCTAATACTTAATTTGACCGTAAAGTGAGCATACAAAGTTGCCCGACATTCTGGAGTGTTTTTGAGACTTTAAAGGGTTACTTAAGTTTGGTTGTGATGTGGACTATCATGCAGCTTAAACCTAAGATATTTCAGTCACGCGCAGGTACCGTTTTGTTGCATGCAATTATCTTCGGTCGCTTGTAGAAACCACCTGTGGTAATAAGCGACAAAAAATCACTCCCTTAAGTATACTATTTCAGGAGATTTTATAAAAACTGAATGCGAGATTAGATTAGACTACTTAGGTAGTTGTGTGTCCCTGTTCGACTACTTAAGTAGAAGGCATTATTTGTTTGTTTTTAAAGCCTGTATAAATGTGCACACCTGTGATAAAAAACGTGTCTAAAAAATCTATTCTTTTATTGATTTAAAAAAATAAATTATCGCGCTTTCCTGAGTCATTTCCACGTTTGTTCTGTTACAGGCAGTAGTGTGCACGTCAAATGTTTTTTTTTTGAATGTTCAAACGGTCTTTGTCACCTATCATTTGCCTTTCTTTCGTATATTTTCTTTAAATGAATGAAGCATATATCTTCATTTTGTTTGGCAACGTACGTAAATTTAAAACTTTCTTGCATCCGCTTTGAATGCGGCCAAAGCAAATGCAGTCAACGCCTAAACGGCTTGCTTTTAAAAGATTTACAGTGCTACGCAGGGGTTCGACTATTCCTACTACCGACTACACTTTGCTCATCCTCCCGGCCCTTTTTTAGGTATTTGACCTACAAAGGTTTGTTTTTTTAGAAATGAACTGCGCTGCTTAAGGCTTTGTCTCTAGGAATTTTGCCGTAAATAATGGCTCATTTGAGTTTGATTTCGGGAAACACCTCTTCTACTAGAGACCGCACCGAAATTCCTCCACTCCGTTTTATTGCTTAAGCTTATTCCCCTTTTTTTACGTTTTGCTTTCTTTTCCGTGTAGCACTCCAAATGACTACGACCTAGCAACCCGACACATTCACTAATAATTAATTTGTCCGTAAAGTGGGCATAAAAAGATAACCGAAATTCTGGAGTGTTTTCGAGACTTTGAAGGGTGTGGTTGTGATGTTAATTATCGTGCAGGCTAATCACAAGACATTTTCAGTCACGCTCAGATACCGGTTTTTTGCATGCAAGTAGGGTTGGTGGCCTACAAAAATCACCGTAGGTAAAAAATGACTACTTAACTAGCAGGTATAATTTTGTTTAGTTTCGATAACCGTATGAATATGCATGCACGTGATAGAAAAACCGTGCAAAAAATCTATTCTTCTATTCATTTTTAGATAAAATTTCCTGAAATAATATACTTAAAGGATTGATTTTAAAAATATATTAAATTCCGAGCTAATATAGAACCCCACCTACCATTGCACTTGAATCGATGGTTTACGTTCTGCAAACTCTCTGCAGGACAATTAAGCCTTCAGTTTTGCTGTTGAGAAGTTAGCGCATTTGCTAATGTAGTTTTCCAATGGCTGACAGTACTGTGTTCTTTGTAATGGGTGTTAACAACTGGATTGATCTGATGCTAGATAAGTGAAGTAAGTTGCATTCCGAGATTTTATGATAAAAAGAAAGAAGTTTTTCGGAAAATCGAGTTGTGCTCGTGAATTTTCGAACAAGTATCACGTGTTTGTCGTCAGACTAAATGAAAAGTGAGGGCTGGGAATGTCGCACTAGAAGTTTTGGGGGCAGAGGTTACAACGAACGGGGTGAGATTGGGTGGGAGGGTTATGGTGACGCGACTCCTGCGGTGATAGGTTGTGCTGGGGAGGGGGAGGGAGGTGTCAATATTTCTTTTCATATATGATGCTGTTTGTAGAGACATCGGACGGTGTTATCGTCATTACTCCCTTTTTAAAGTTAAAGATACTGCCTCTTCGAATATAGGATTTAAAGAAAGCTTCATTCGGCAATACAGTCGAGCATGCGAGTCCCAGGAAGTAATTTAGAAGACGAAGATTCGATCGCTGGGACAACTTTTTTATTCGCCGGACTTTTCGACACCCTTCGCGGATTCTTTATCAGAGACAGCAGCAGAAAAAAAGTAGCAGATGCTTTTACTACTATTTTCTGCTGATGCTTCTGATGAAGAATCCGCGAAGGGTGTCGAAAAGTCCAGCGAATAAATGTGTTGTCCCAGCGATCGAATCTTTTTCTTCTTCCCCTTCTCCGTCTCAAAACTTTCATTGGCTGGTTTGCGATTCCCGAATGATTTGACCTCTTTTGTCATGTAGTGGTGCAAACGTTTTCCAGTAGATTTGAACAATATTGTAAACCTTTCATAAAGACTTAATACAAGGCTTTCTGAAGGGATATTTCATGATCTCCTTTGAGTCCCCTAATGCCTTAACAGAACAGTTGCTCGTCGTTTTCACACACCGGATCTGTTAAAATCAAAACCGGATTAGTTGATATCGAAACTATGTATGTATGATTGAAAAGTTAGGTATCACCGTGCATATATCAACTGTGTAGAAGTGGCTTAAACGTCTCAACGATGCCTACAAAGTTGTGAGATCAGTAGAAATATTTTTTCCTGTAAAACAGGAAAGAAGACTCTTCACTGAGTGGTACACCGGCATTCCTATTTATATTTGCTACAGGAATGTCATTTTGTTGTTGAAAGCCCATTTTCGGTTTACACGCTGAAGAATCGCAGCCGGACTTTACGTGGATAAACTCATAACATTATAATCAATAACAGTCAGCGGCCTAATATAACTATGATTCTCGCTGTCACTGCAGTTACCGTCATAAGCATTGATAGAAATGTACTCCAAAATGCTTTGGCAGCCCTTCCAGATAGTCTTGACGACGACGAGGAATGCATCATTGTTATGGACAACGTTCGTTTCCACTATTCCATTTAAGAAGTCTAAGACACGTTTCCATATGAGATAGACTTCTGACCCAGGTATTTGCCATTCCTGAACCCCTTCGAGGAGGTCTTCTCGCAAATTAAATCTTATATGCGAAGGGATGCTCCAATTCAAGGAAGAGAATATCTACTCAACAGAACGAAGAAGGCTTCTCAACTTGTCAGTAGAAATAACATTCGGAGACATTCTTTAGACGATATTTCGCACTATCTGATATCCATCGAGACTTATTTGATTAAATGGTATACACTATGTATTCCAAATATTTATTAAACATCTTTTTTTACTAACAAGGTTAAATAAATAGAGGAAGTACTTCTGATATACAATGAGTAATTATGTGGTTTTGATGCCTACAGATGCGGTTTTGATTTCAACAAATCCGGTTTTGGAGAAAAAAACAGGTAGCAGCTTAAAAACCTACATAAGATTCCGTCTAAAGTGCAAGGCCGTGCGCCACCAACATGAAAATGCAAAATTATCACACGAACATTAAGGCGATAAAGGCTATCTGAGAATTAGTTTCTCAAGTCTTCTCCGCGATGCAGGCTACGGTCGTAGGGTCCGCGTTAGTTGGAGAAAGGGTCTGGTAATCAAACGAGACTCTGTAAACAGTGGCTCTTCTGTTGAAACTTATGAAGCCTGCCGGTGCCATTTAGTTTGACCACATACAGTACGCGTCAGAATTCGTGCAATATGTCGACATATGCGAAAGATTGATACTCTTTCACTAAACCGCATTGACTCAGGTTGTAATAGTGATTATCGTGTAGTCTATTCTGAAGTAATTTCCGTCAAGATAGTATGCGGGCTTTTCATCGAGCTTCGTTCTGACCAAATACAAAACGTGTGTACTTTAAAAAATAACTACTTGAATATTATACGTTTTTATCATTGATTTCGACTGCCTTTGTATGTTCAAATATATTTTATGGAAAGCGTGCACGTAAAATATTTCTTGTACTCGTTTGATAGTAAATTACGCCGGCTATTGTATTAATAAGTGTTTTTTGTGTGTCCATTTTATTTTGTGACCAAGCAGGGTAAACAATGTTTGTGCTGTCAAGCAATTAACGCAGTAGGCTGAAGGGAGACCGCACCAAAGGATTGCTCACATTAAGGGGGCAAGTGGTGGGACTAAATTAACTATCAGCACCAGAACTATTGCTCTCTGTGCAATTCCGGTCAGTAGAATCCCGTCGCTGCACAATGAATCTTTGATTTGCCACTTTGAGCACCGTCACAATTATGTGGTATTTCATAAGTTGACGACATTTTTAAAGGTCTTACCGAGTAGAATGACGTAGAGTCAGGGATGGTTCATACAAATCCTCTGTATGCAGTGACGATTGTTTGACAGTGTCGTCGTACTTTGTACAAGTACCATTCCTGTTTTCTAATCCGCCTCTTTATCATATCTTCTGGTAACCATACTTGGCAAAGTAACCTCGATGTATCCAAACGAAGCGCTTCTCAAATATTTGCGGGGCAGACACAACCGGCTGGAATGTGCCGCAAATTGGGCTGGAGGTAAACCCAAATTAACTGATAGATGAAATGCAAACGAATACTTCAGCCAGCAAAAATAAAAAAAACATATGTGAAATGCTACCAGGAGGAGGCATTGACATTTTACATTTTTTACACAAAATTTGAAGTTGATTGTATTACGAAGGACAGTGTAATCTTACAGAATGCACGTTAAGCATATAGAATGATAACTTATACGTTAATGCAAAATCTCACATAGGGTTGGCAAGGTTTCCAATAACCGAAGTTCATGGACTGTTAACCCTTTTTGCACCTCGGTGCTAGCATGTGTTACGAAGACAATATTTTATCTGGGATTTAAGATAATTGTGGAGGCCGCAGTCATACCGGTTGCCTTTGTGGCTGCTTGCGGGAATGCTAAATGTGGGGTTTGAAAGTTCATACCTGTAAAAGGGGAGCTACACCCAACAAAAGTTGTGTGTGCTTTGGTTGTCTATACGCATTCCGCAAAGCATTTTTAATGAGTATTATGCTGATTTTGTGGTTATCTATAAGTGCCAGATGCCACATTCCCCTAATTTGACCTGTAACCAATAAACCGAAGAGCAAAGAAATTATTTCAGTTGTTGTCCGTCTCAGTTTTGTGTGCATACTGTAAGTGGCCGCTCTCGCAGCTGGCTATCGATCGACCTACATGAGGCAAACGCATACAGGCATCAAGCAATCAATAATCTAAAATAAATGTGCGCGAAAATTCTAAGTCCAGATATAATATTCCCTTTATCATCCCAGGAAGAGGAACAAGAAGAAGGGGCGATTTCTGGGACCAGGCTGTATTTTAGCGGAAGTTTCAAAGGCCCTCTTGCTACCATCGTCAAAGCGTGGTGATCGTTCTCATGCTGGTGTCAGTAAGTATGTCCGATCGCTAGCCTGACTTCTGATGCCCGTGTGTCAATCGAGTGTACCGATTGATTTTTGTCTTTAAACAGGATACGCAGGGTTGGCAGCCGCGAGCATAAAATGTGGAAACGCTCAGGATGCACACAAACGACGTAACGCACCTCATAGAATCGCCCGCGAGGGCGAAAACAATTCAAACAGCCACAAAAATCGATCCGTTCAATCGATTAACACGCGAGCATCAGGCATCAAACTAGTAGTTGGGCACACTTATTGACACCAGCAGGAAACCAGTCACCATGTTCTGACGATGGTAGCAAGAAGGCTTTTGAAACGGCAGCTAATTTTTTTTCCAGAAATCGACCCTTCTTCTTCTTCTTCATCTTCCGGGGTTGATCAAAATAACATTATATGTGGAACTCAATTTTTTGCGTATATTAAAATTGCATTTTTAAAAATGAGTAAAGTATCAATGTTCAAGCTGTCCTCGCGTATAATTCAAATGACTGCTTAATAGCTCTAGTAATCAAGACGTCTCTTGCTGGTGGGTTTCACGGATGCTTTTATACTTTCTTCATTCTGTTATCATCCTTGCCTTAGGGTTATAGTTGACAAGTGTCGAAACTGAAATTTGAATTGAAATTTCAAATTGCATTTTCAATAAGAAATGATAACTTAGGATAAATGCGGATCTGGACTACTGCGCAGCAAGATTTGTAGATATTTCTGACAAGCCAGAATGCCATATTTTATGTTGTCATTTTTTCTATCGTTTGCCAAAACTGCACTCGGGTTGCTCATCCCCTTATGGACTTGCTGCTTAAATTGCCGATGTTACTTTAAATTCGATTTTATTTTATAGCGTTTCTGCATAAGATATTATTTCCAGTACTCACCGGACAGCAGATCATTTCTCCTCAAATGTTCCATTAGGAGATAAGATAACGTTTGTTTTCAAAAAAGACCTTGTGCTTATGAGGTCTCAGAAAATAATGAAGCGCCGTTTGACGCATCATAAAATCTCTCCGTTTAAAAATGCTGTTTGTGTAGTATTCACTGTCTTCCACATCGTCTATATCAAATTTGATGAGTTCTGAATAGTGTGCATAACTATACGGCATGCCGTATGCACGAAAAAATGTTTCTTGTGTTCTGTTGGTAACAAATTACGCCTTCTTTAAATTTTACTCTTAAAGAAAGGGTATCCTTCGGTTTTAGAAAAATGTCTTATCATGAGTTTTTTTAATGATTGTGAGGTGTTCATTCATAATACATCGTATCCGTCAATTTATTAATGCCGCCCATACTGTCTGAAGCATATTCGACACCTATTGCACTGTTTTATGGGGACTATGTGACCTCTTTCTCAAACTGAACCGAAAAAGTACTTTTCCTTAAACAGGATGTACACAGTGCGAAGTTTTTAAACCTTGAATTCGAGTGTAGAAGCCAGTAATTCACTATCAATCGAGTAAAAGAAATACTTTTTTGCACGTGTTTTACATAAAATATGCTTTTATTTATAAAGGCAGTCAAAATCAACGATCAAAATGCATACTATTTAAGTAGTTTCTTTTTACTGTACATACCTTTTGTTAGTGGTCAGAACGAAACATGTTCAAAAGCCCGCATCTTATCGTGACTTAAATAATTTCAGGATAATCACTATCTAACCTGAGTCAATGCTGATTAGAGAAGGATTATAAACCTTTCGCATATGTCAGGACGTTGCACTAATTCTGGCGCGTACTGTATGTTGCGCACTTACTAGTATTTTAAACCCACTGAAATTACTTTTTAGCCGTAGATACATTTTATCATTTCGGTTACAATTTCATGATATAGGCCAGCCGCTGTATAAGGAAATGTCTAAAAGCACGATGCAGTGAATTATCATTTCGATACTCCTGGACAGTTCTTACACGTTTTAATTATGTGTAGGTACTGTTACAATGTCCATAATGCGTCTTTTCGTGAGAATCGGGCTTTTGTGAATTATCTGCAGTGTCTCAAACTGCCAAATGTCACCGGCTAAGAAATTTCCATTAAAGGCATCAATTGACGTGAGCGTCGTTACTAAATATTACTTTATATGCCTAAATAACTGGCTGACTTTTAATTGAGTAGTTTTCAAAAACTCGGCCTCCTGCTGTACTTTCTGGCAGTAGGAGCAGATCACGTGTTACCATTTATGAAGTCTTCAGACGCGAGTTGTAGGTTTTATCGTTAGTGTATGATGGGTCTGTAGAGGCTTGTACCATATTTCAGGCGGAGACTTTACAGCACGCTTGGGTCTACCTCCATTGTCATCTCGAATTGTTTGCCTCGTACATATCGTTGGTACAGTCGGTAGAGTTGAGCCAATCGTCACTTTATACAGTTTGACGCACTTTCAAGCTGCTCTGAAGAGCTGAAAGGCTTGGCTAACTGTCTGGATTACCCTGCCTTCCCCCTGATCTGACCATCAACCTGCAATGACTCCTTTGCAGTACGCCCTCACCCCCCTATGTCATTCCAATTAATTTAGATTATGAGATGGTGTCCTCCTCCTCCTCCTCCTCCTCCTCCTCCTTTTCCTCACAGTATGCCTTGTGTACATTAGGATAGGTTGCATGGACTCGTTAATCTATGCTTTTTCAAGTTCTTTCTGTCTCTTTGCACGTATGTGCTATGTCTTCTTTTTGAAACATTCTAGGTGTTTATACGTGGATTCTACGCAAAATTTTATTTGCGGGAAAGTTACTACTGTTCGCTTGGGCAGCATTATTTCACATAACTGGCAACGAACTTGCTCCGTCCATCTGCCCAGTGTGGGTATTTCTATGGGAAAATAGTGTTCAGAGCAGTCCTCTGTGGAAGATAAATCCTACAGGCAATCCTACAGAAGTCATCTCGTCATGCCACGTTATTCTGTCGTATTTTCTTTCTCGACTTTGCCTTTCCCGGTTACCTCTACGCCCTACTTTTTTCGTTTCCATACTCCTCCCTAGTCATCTCTTCGTCCCTGCTTTTTTACACCTGCTTTTGTTGGATGGCGTTTTTTAAGTTGTGCTTACTACGAGTGTTCCACCTCTTTATAATTATCAAGTAGCGATGACACTTGTATGTCTTACATCAATCTCGATCACACACCCACAAGTAAAGAGGTCTTGCTTTCCCTGACCAATGCCTTTTTTTGTGCCATACTTACTCGTCTCTGTCATGTAAGACTTAAGTTGCCCTTTTTCTACTGTGTCCACTTTACATATCTTTAAAATGTGCAACTGGTTTTCGCCCCCTCCCCACTCCAACTTTCTCGATTTATCTCACTTCACCTTGTTATCTTCCCTTTTTTTGGGAGGGAGTAGGGGGGGGGAGAATGTCATATCTCGTTTTGTTGGAAGATGCATCTATATATATATATATATATATATATATATATTTAAACAAAAAACGATGTTCACTGCCTTAAATGCGGCTGAAGCAGATACACTTAATGCCTGTAGAGGTTGCTTTTAAAAGGCCTACAGTGCTTATTGAGGCCTCGTTCTATCAGCCCCGCCCCTTCAATTTTCCCGGTCCTATTTTAGGTATTTTAACTGATACTGTTTGGTTTTTTTAGGAGCGCAATGCACTGCAGAAGTTTTTATCTCTAGCAAGTCTCCGGAATATAATTACTCATTCAGTTTTATTTCAAAAAAATGAAACAAACCTACAGAAGACCTCACCAAACGCCTACTTCAAAGCTTACCTCTCTTCACGTTCTGTTTTGTTTTCCCATATCAATACTTCAAGTAACTGTGACCTAACAAGCAGACATTAATAATAATATTTTATTTGACCGCAAACGGGCATAAAAAGTTAACCAACTTTCTGTAGTACGTTGTAGATTAGGGAGAATTACTTAAGTGTATCTGTGATGTTGAATATGTTACAGCGTAAGCACAAGGCATTTCGGGTTCGCACAGATATCGGCTATTGCATGCGATTATAGGGTGTCCCAAAAATTATTTGCACATTTTAAAATTTCGATATTTTAAAATTAAATATTCTGCAATAATTCTTATGTATTCCTTAACCTCGTTGATTGCCGATGTATTTGTTAACAAACTTTGTTCAGCCTGCTTATCTTTCGATAAATTCTCCTCGGGCCATTAACTTTAAATAGGCAGGGGATAAAACGTAACATGTGGCCAATCATGTTCATCATTAGAGATAAATTAATCATGAGAATTTATCGAAAGTTACGTATCTCGCCAAATACCTTTAGTGAATTCTCTAATGGGAATTTTTGCCAATTTGTGCATAATTTTTATTGTACTGCACAGCAGTGCATATATAATAGAAAAAACAGAAACTGCAAAAAACGGTTTGTGGGATCCTGATAGCGCGATGCTCGGAGGACAGAGATCCGAATGTAGCGAGTGGAGGTTGCTATCAGGACGGTCAAGTGCTGGTCGTCACATTATAAGTGGACTGGTACCCTCAGAGAACAAGAACTCTAGAAGAGCAAAAATTTTAAGGCGAATTGAGGGGATTATTACGACAAAATTCATTTGCAAACCACGTCAAAGCGCAAGAAAAGTCGCAAATAAATTGAATGCTAAATGTCTGAAGGGTTCTAAATTGAGTGGGTATCGGTATTTGCATTACATTTTGAGTGCTGTCATCCATGATAGATGGAAGCTCCCAAGACTTATAAAAAAAATAATAAAATATAGGATTATCTTCTGTAAGATGGTCACGAGATGGTGTGTAGGCGACTGGAAACAAGTAATATTTTCCGATTAATCGTTATACGAACTATTCTATCCGCCGACTACAAGAAATGACGTTTTTGAGCTCCAATTCCTAAAATGGTTGGAAATGTAGAAGTTCTACTGTTTAGCCCTACAGTCATGCTGTGGGATTGTGTCGCGGCCGTTTCTGTATGGAGAGCGTTTTTACGATTATCGCCTTTCAGGTTGGTGCATGACACTTAATCCGCGCCTCGTGCTTTATCTGAAGCCGTCGAAAGTCTCAACGAGAAACCTAAGTTTTAACTGTGAGCATTGCCAAGACAAGCCTTTATACCTCCCCTACTTCTTAGCCATTATTAGTCTCTAGCAGCCTTCTATGTGAGGACTTTGGCGCCCATCTTCTACGTGCTATGTTGCCACCTCTTTGTTGCTGATGCAACTGCAGCGCAAACTCTTGATTTCCTCTTTTGCCTTGATTTCAGACAGACTTTGCCGCGGCCGAAGTGACGCCACCGGGTTCGACCGCCATAGTCTCAGCAGGTCGAGTGCACTTTAGGGTAAACTGTGCCGGTGGGAATCGGGCCTGGGACTTTGCGCTGCTTCCAGCACCTGCCTCAACCTTCATCTTCTGCGCCATTCAAAAGGACAGCGTCCTGGTCTCTGTGTCTAACGCCCAGGATGTGCGCTATCCTCAACACATTTCAGCTAAAAACGAGCGCACTGTCACCCACACCACACAGTATCTAGTGGTAAGGTTGTCGAAGCGTTTACTATGAAGTTCTTTTTATTTGTGCTGAACGTCACTCAAGGGCCCTTTTTGTAGTGCGAAATTGACGCCGTCTGTACACTCTAAAGTGACTGTTGCCAATCTCTTGAAGTGTTAGCTTCCATCAGCGAATAAGCGGTGACAGTCTACCTTCTTCCCTCCCCTCCTCCACCTCATTAATCCCTCATTTTCCACCACCACCACCACTATCACCATCACCACCAAAATCCACCCCACCACGTCGGTGCGCGCCGGAAACTTGCTTTTGCTTGGCTAACGGGGCTCTGGTAGGGGAGCAAGACCGGGGACCTAGCGCCAATCCCCTTTTCTCCACGAAACACGGAATTGACTTTCTTCACTTTCACGAATCAAAACTATAGGCAACATACGGCATCCGCGGGAACCCACGTGCCCCATCCTCTTGGCATCGCGGGATGGGTGTAAAATCTGCGAGCTGATGCCAGATTGCGAATTGCAGGCTGGAATGTTCAAACTCTGAGGGATGACGGTGCCCAACTTTTAACAGCCAAATCCTTTTCTGAATACCGTGTTGGTGTGGCGTGTCTCTCTGAGGTCCGCCTACCTGGCACTGGCTACAAACTGCTACAAGTACCAGGAGCTGACTCTGCGTACCATCTCTACCACAGTGGTGTCTCTGACAACTCTGGACTGTATGGTGTCGCTATAGCTTTGGCCGATGAATTTCGCTCGAGTCTGTTAGAGGGAAAGACTGTCTCACCGCGGATCGCTTGGGTCTGTCTGAAAAGTGCCCCAGTCAACGTTTCCATCATCTCGGTGTGTCGCCTACTGTGGCTGCTGATGACAGCGTAGAAGATGACTTCTACGGTGACCGCCAGCGAACAGTTGACCGCATCGCAAGAAGCGATCTACTCGTCATTGCCGGTGATTGGAACGCCCGACCAGGTGTGTGTGACGCTGAAACCCGTCATGTGGTAGGCAAATTTGCTGTCGAAGCGCAGTGTGCCAACGGTGAGTGCCTTGTCAACTTCGCATCGTCTAACCGCCTCGTTGTGTCAAGCACCCGTTTTGATCATCTGCGCCACTACCTTGTCACTTGGTACTCAAATGACGGGCATACCCAGGCCCAAATCGATCACATCCTTGTCCGAGCACGCTGGGCCAGCTCGGTCTTGGATTGTCGAGCCTACCGCGGTGCTGATACAGGAAACGCTCATGCATCGGACCGTGTCCTACAGCGGGCAACCCTTCGCTTGTGTTTGAGAGCTATTCACAGACCCTCTCGACCACAGCGGATCGATGTCGCAAAGCTGAAGTCCTCTGCTGGCGACGCCTTCCACTTAGCACTCCAGAACCGTTTCGACGGCCTGTACCCTGACGCCCGAGCGGACCCAGAGCCCGCGTGGCAGTCCCTGAAGGCCGCTATGTCAGAGCTGGCATACACCCATCTGGGCAGAATCCGGCGCTGACATCGCGACTGGATCACTAGACCCACGCTTGAGTTAGCTGAGGAGACCGGCCGAGCCAGACTCACTGGCTCCCCCACTTACCGAGAGCTGCGGCGCCAAACGAAAGGGGCCATCCGAGCTGATAGGAACGCCTACTGGACAGACTTTGCCACGTTAACGGAGCAAGCAGCTACCAGAGGTGATACCCACAATTTCTACCGACTCTTAAAGCAGGCCAGCAGAGGTTCGGGGAACACCACCGAGACTTTACTAAGATCGATGACCGGTTAGAGAGATGGCGCGAGCATTTCTGTGACCACCTTAACCATGATCCCCCTGTGATGTCTGACCTGTCGCCCAATGCGGACGATCCTCACCATCTGTGTGAGTGCAACACAGAGCCACCCGGTGTAGAGGAAGTTGTCTCCATTCCCTTGAGGCTACGCAATAACAAGGCAACTGGTGAGGATGACCTCCCGCCGGAGCTCTTCAAATGTGCACCCAAGGTTATCGGGGCCTGGCTACAACAAATATTTGCCAAGAATTGGGACTGCAAAGTCGTGCCCTCTGACTGGGGAAAAGCAGTGATCCTCCCCTTGTTTAAAAAGGCGACAAACGAGCGTGCAGCAATTACAGAGGCATTAGCCTTATCGATATAGCGGCGAAAACATTCACGTCTCTTCGTCTCAAAGGTTTCCAAACTGCGAGAGACCAGCGCACCCGCCCAAACCAGAGTGGATTTCAACCAGGTCGTGGCTGCACCGATCAGATCTTCAATCTCCGCCGTGTGCTGAAACTGAGATGGGGTCACCAACAACCCACCGTTCTATGCTTCATCGACTTTGCTGCCGCATTTGACTCCGTTGATCGCAGTTCGCTGTGGAACATAGTGAAGACGGACGGCCTTCCACCTAAGCTTCTCAATCTCATGCAGGCATACTATCGTGGCACTTCCACACCGATGAGGACGCAGAACGGCGACACGGAAGCCTTAAGCGTCAAGACGGGCGTTCGCCAAGGCTGTGCCCTTTCACCAACCCTGTTCAACTATGCGGTGGACTGGATCATGACCAAAGCACTGGATGACTTCCCGGGAGTGCAGTTTGATCGCTCGAAATGGGTGACTGACTTGGCGTTTGCTGATGACGTCGTCCTTATGGCGACAACTGTATTGAATTTCAGCAGGCACTGGGCAAGATCAATGAGCGTGCACGATCCATCGGATTACGTCTAAATACCACTAAGACCCAAGTCATGCTCTCCTGTGTGCCCCCTACATCTGTCACTCCTATTGTTCTCGACGGTGCTCCTCTTGAAGTGGTCGACTCGTTTAGATACGTGGGCTCTTTGTTCACGGAAACGGATCAAGGTGTCGACAAGGCTGTATCACGCGTCAACCGTGCCCGATCTGCCTTCTACGTCTGTGTGCTCCTCTATGGAATAGAAGGGAAATATCACTACGCACAAAGTCACGTGTTTACCAAGCAGTAGTTCAATCTATCCTGCTCTATGGCGGAGAGACATGGCCTATGTGTGTTGAGGACATGAGGCGCCTTGAGGTGTTTGACAATGACTACATACGCCGCATCCTTCGTCACCGTCGCGTCGACCGAATTCGCTGCTCCGATCTCCGCCGACGCTCTCACCTGGACGCTCTCCCTCCACTCCTGCGTCAGAGACGACTTCGGTGGTTCGGGCATGCGTCCCAGCGTGATGATAGTGAGGTGATTCGTGACATGCTTGTGACAACGCCTCCCCTACCTGGCGCAAACGTCGCGGCGGGCAGCTGAAAACTTGGACAGCAACGGTCAAGCAGGATCTGTCGTCAGTTTCCGGCCCATGCGTCTACGGCCTACGCCGATGGAACCGTGAATGGATGGCGCTCTCTTGTGAACAGGCGCAAGATCGACGCGCCTGGACAGTTGTGATTTGTGATGCAGTCAATTTCAAAACTGATGCCGGCTCAACCCGCCCGAGGTGAATGCCGTTACAAGTAAAAGTAAGTACCACCACCACCACCACCACCACCATCATCATCATCATCATCATCATCATCATCATCATCATGGAGCTAGTGGACCTGTTCACAACCTGGCCGTCCAAATCACCATCGGTGCAACGCTCCTGAGCCTAGCCGTAACGTTCGGTTGTCTATTCGAGCTCTCCACAAGGCAGCTGTCACCTCATCTCTCTCGGATCTATCCGTTGATGGCTCCGCCATCAAGACAGGCTCTCAGTGCCTTCACCAGAGAGCCGTTTTGGATGCAAAATCCAGCTACCACCCCCTGGTTCATCTGAGTGGCTATCGTCCTCCGATTGTGGCCTCAAAACGACGTCTCCGGAGGGTCACTCGTTGTACCCTGGCGCAGCTTTACGGTGGCTACTGCATCCTCCTTCGCTAGTACCAACACCGGTTCGACCCGTCCATACCCGAATGCTGTCCCGACTGCGGTGTCTCGCCGCATGACTGCCGTCATCTTTTCGCCTACAGTTCCCGGCCAGGCACTCAACTCACCCCCGAGGACATTTGGCTCAAGCCGGCCGAGGACACAGCTTTTCTCCGTCTCCCAACTGCACCCAGTTTGGGCTCCGGTGGGGACCCCTGATCCAACAAGGGCTACCAACCCACCAACCAACCACCACCACCACCTCGACCATCATCATCATCATCATCATCATCATCATCATCATCATCATCATCATCATCAACACCACCACTACCATCGATAATTAGACAGTCAATTTCGGCGATATCCACTACGAGCTTCAACGTGTTGAAGCACGCGGTGACTTCCACAAGATATACAGCGAGGCAAACTTTCGGAGAATCTATCTCACTCTCTAACCACACTCGCACCGGGAACGGATTGTCAAGACAGCGTCAAAAAGGCCGGAAATGCGGGAGGGCACAAACGGCTGGCGCGACAAACACTAACATGCGTACCATACAGCACGTCTCGCTAGGTATGTCTCCAAAAAAGAACGCCATGTAGGCCACACCTGACTCTCAGACCGCCGACAGCCAGTACAAAACACACTGGCCGACTGCGGGTCCCCCTCACTCTCTCCGCCCGCGCCAACAACAGGCCACAGCGCCGCCTGAGGTGGGATGGGCGCAGCGCCGAAAAGGAAAACACATCGAAACTGAGAATGGTAGAGTAGGGAAGGTTGCAAAAGAAAAGATAAAAAGAGAGAGGGAGGAGAGAGATTAACCGAGGAAGAAGGAGAAGGAAAGCGAAGGCAATAACGCGGAAAAGAAAGATAAAGAGAGGGGCAGGAAGCGAAAAAAGAAAGAGCAGGAAAAGAGAGAGGAAAAAGGAAAAGCGAAGCTACAGGGGCAAGTGCCCCCCCCCCTCACCACCACTACCACCTCTACTACCAACATTATTCTTCTTCTTTCTTCCTCATCTTCTCTTTCCAGGGAACATTCTTCTATCAGGGGCCGCAAAATTGTTACCGAAGTTTGCGTTAGTTAACCCAAACGGAACTAGGAGTAGAACAACACGATCGATTTAACAGTACATTCTAGCAACTTTTGTCGCAATAACAAAGCGGCCTAATTAATGCATTTAGACAACGTATGACCGGTGTTTCGTCTATTAAAGGAAAGTGTTTTTTGATTGGAGTAGCAAGACAGCATTTGCCGAAAATGTTGCGGAGGGTGCAAAATAAACTCTTTGTTTCTAATAAAAGCTATTTAAATAAAAAAGCGTGCGTTATGCCAACACCTGTGTTGCGTCATGCTTAGAAACAGCAATGGCATAAAGGGAGTAGAAATACTACCTGAAGGTTACCTTCCTAACAACATTGCAATCTACTTGGTATTTACAGTACGCGCCAGAATTTGCACAACATGCCGACATATGCGAAAGATTGATACTCTTTCGCTAATCGGCATTGACTAAGGTTGTGATACTGACTATCGTGTAGTCTATTCTGAAATTATTTCAGTCATAATAGGATGCGGGCTTTTTTAACGACCTTCGTTGTTGCAAGTAAGAACACGTTTGTACTGTAAAAAGTTACAAATTAAACAGTGTGCTTTTTTATCATTGATTTTGAAAGCCTTTATAAAGTCAAATATATTTTATGGAAAACTCATACAAAAATTATTTCTTGTACTCGTTTTGTAGGAAATTACGCCCTCTTTAAATTTTATACGTTAAGGAAGGGTACCTTTCGGTTTAAAAAGAAAACATTTCTAATTGTGAGCTTTTTCACGATTGTGAGTTGTTCATTCATAATACATCCTACCCCTCAATTTATTAATACCGCCCATACTATCTAAAGCATATTCGACACCTATTGCAACATTTTGTAAGAACTATGTGATCTAATCCCTAAAATGTGGGCAAAAACTTGCTGTTCATTAAACAGGATGCACAATGTGCGCAGTTTGTAAAGGTTTAATTCGAGTGTAGCAGTCAGTAGTTTTCAAACTTATTGGGGAATTTATAAACTTCAAAACCGAAAGATACCCTTTATTTAAGTATAGAATTTAAAGAAGGCGTAATTTGCTACCAAAGTAGTACACGAAATAGTTTTTTCATACGTTTTTTTATAAAATATATTTGAATTTTTAAAAGCAGTCAAAGTCAAAACCGAAAGATTCTCTTCCCTAAAGTATAAAATTTAAAGAAGGCGTAATTTCCTATCAAACGAGTGCAAGAAATAATTGTTTTGCGTGCACGTTTTCCATAAAATGTATTTGAATTTTTAAAGGCAGTCAAAATCAATGATAAAAACGCATGCTATTTGAGTAATTACTTTTAACAGCATATACGTTTTTCTAAGCGGTCAGAAATAAGCTTGTTAAAACGCCGACTAATGACTAAAGTAACCTCAGCATATACTAAACGATAATTAGTATCAAAATCTGCGTCAATGCCGATTAGCGAAAGAGTATCAATCTTTCGCATATGTCTGCATGTTGTACGCATTTGGCACATACAGTTTGTCGCATTTCCGGCCATTTACATTTGTTCATTTATGCTGCGGAGTCTGTGCTTGGGTACGTTGGTGTTGACAGTCGACTGAGAAGCAACGGTCAGAGGTGTACCTCTTTTCGAATTCAGCCCTGCCATGCTTTCTCGTCTGTTGTCACCAATAAATGCCGAGCGATATCCGTATATCTTCAGAGGAGGATGATGCTTTTGACATTTTCCGCGATTTCTACGGAAAAATGGGTAATTTAGGCTTAGGACAAGGTAATAGGTACTCTTTTCCCCTGAGTTTTGCGCAAGGATACTAGTAATGATGGGTTTACATTCGCCCCTATCACCACGTCCAACTAAAGTGTCAGTCATAAACGTAAACTTGCCATTATTTTATTTACCAGATTGCTCCTCGAGACATTTTTCTGCCGATTGAAACGAAGCGCTTTAAACAATACGTTTATTGTACAGCTTCTATCGCCTTGTGCGAAAAGGTGCTAATGATATGTGTGAATGTCAATTGAAAAACTAGTAAATATCAAAAGGTATTTAATTGCAGGTTAGGATTGCGTTGGCGAACCGCAGTTTACTATCCACATGCATTACCTAGGCGTACGTCTACAAAAAACCCTGAAAATGATCGAATTGGCCAGAAGAAATAAGCCCAATCCACCATATGCATATGCATAATCTTGAGGTAAATAAAAGCCATGACATTTTTAGAAATTATGTTATATTATTAAAAGATTGCATTTTTTGTGAACAATGCAGAATTCTCATTGTTAGTTTAGCCCTACAGTACACAACATATGTCCGTACTTATAACGATATTATAAATACAGTCTGCATACAGATGCCTTCGCAAATAAATATCTAGATAACCATCAACCAACATATCTTCCAACTATTAATTTTACATAAGTAGAGGAGGCAGTCAGTAGCTTGACGATTATCTAGGCTGCTCTAGAAATGACTCGTTGCTTTCAAAATTAAATGATACCTCTTTTGCTCCGTTTGACATGTGGTTGGCCAGAGTGATGACGTCATCAAGATAACATCTCTTATGCAGCCGCGTCTCAGAATGCTGGACCGCGATTAAAATATAAGTTATAACTGATGGAAGTAGATAAAAGGCCTTTTTTATGTTTGTTAGGCGAATTTGTTTCCCCTATACTACTTCGTTTTTAATGGCGTCACGGAAATTCAATGAAGTAACCGAGCGTAATTAAAAGGCCAGTGAGCACTTTGCAGTCCTCGGCTTTCGACGAGGAATGTTTAAATACATTCATTCACTGGTGTGCCCTTATACGGGAAGTCACATGAAAAACGCTGGAGGCCCGCTCATGGATTGAGTCCCCTGCGTTTGCGTCGACGGCAAGTAAAACACGGGTCTGGACTTTAAGTTCATACCTTCATCTGCAGTATGTACATTAAAGTGAAGCAAGATGTTTATGGATTTGTTTCTCAAAGCTTTGCTGTGCTCTCTTTGCTCTCGAAGCCGGTTGTCCTTTGTCGAAGCAAATACTCACTTTATTGATCAGCAAGTTAAAAGTCGTGGCTGTACGTTTTGGCCTTGGGCTGATAGATTTTACTCCGGTCGCTGTTTGGCCTTTATGGGATGTTGAGTCCTCTTGTCATAGCTTTCGCCGATACTTAGTCTTCCAATTTAACTAATAAGTATTTTAAATTGTTATCTTCTCTTTGTTTTTACTGCACTCTTTTTGCTCTTCTTTCTAACGGACGTACTTGTTTTTATCCATCCCAACTTAAGCCACCACTTCATGGTCGAGATATCAACGCCTGTCTTCTGTTGCATAATTCGAAATCCAATGCCGCAGACAGCTTCGAAGGTTAGAATTTAGCTTTCCCCTTTAAACCTATTTATTACGCCTAAATTAATATGTTCAACTAATCTATTTGATGCCACTCTCGTGTGTGATATAGTCAATTCAAGTGGTCTGGAATAGAGCATATTGCCGATTTATTTTGCGAATAGTCTCCCGGGGTAGCGTTAGATCGCAGTTACAGCAAGCTGCCTTTTTCAAATAAATAAATTTGCCGTTTCCACCCGACTGAAAATTATCGAAAAGCAATTATTGCTTGTCATTTTTCGGCCCCTTTGTTAGTCTTCTTCATGGCATGGATATTGAACCTAACGGTGGCTTGTCTGCTTTATCTTTGTTTAACACGATAGCGAACCTCACCGAGGAGACAGGCTTTATATTATTTCTTGCTTGTCGTAAATGCGCACACTAACTGCTCAATGCATCCGTCGTCCCATGTGGTCTGGCCGAACTAGTTCTTGTTCAAGGCGCGAATTTTGTTTACTTAGCCTCTCAAAGGCACGCTTAAATGCGTTTCAATTCTGTCCACATTTAATTAAGTCAAAGAAGTTTATTAAAGGAAATATAGGCAAACGCCTTTGAACTCCCTCTTGGTACATAGGATTTAAGAGATGCATCGGCACAGCCAAACATTCCAAAGAAGTCGTTGACAAAATTGTAGATGACTTCTCGCTTGTTTCAAGTAATATACTCACACTCAGTTCACACAAACCAGCAGTGTAACTGAACAAAAAGAGCAGACAGTGAAAAAAACTCCTAAGGCTGGCTCATAATTCAAAATGGAATGTCATTGGTGGTTTTTAGGAGAAAAACTGTCGCTCGTAGGGGAAAAGTATGTGAATGTGAATGATAGGAGCATGATGTTTCTGTGAATGTTGCTGGCAGCCATGGCGTCCATGGCGAGTAATATCGACATCCGAAGGACCATGCGAGGATGAGACCTCGGAGTCACGAGAACGCCCCAAGATACGCGTCCATGCTACGCCTTTGCTGTGATAGATAGATAGATAGATAGAGAACTATATTTTGATGATAATATCAAAATTTTCAGCAAAAAAGTGGCTCCATTCACGGAGAGTAAAAATAAGATCAATTATGGGGTTCAAAAAGCTCAAGAGTAAGCGGTCAAAGATAACAAAATGCTCAAAGTAAGAAGTCGACACGGTTACCACATCTGTTATGGAGACAGGTCTGCCTTCAGCTTCTCAATTTCCATTTCTTCACACGCGAGGAATCGTGCTAAGAATGGGAGTACCGAGTACTGGTAGGCCGATGTACGGCAGGTCATATGACGGAAGCTTCGGCGCATGGTACGAGAAGATTTCGCAGCCATTAATTCAGAGTGGAGAGGGTGAGCGACCTCACTTAGAATACGGTCCACGAAATTCTTGACTGATTTAAAATGTCGCTGTATGATGAGGTCAGCTAAAAAAACATAGGAATAACCGGCAGCTGAAGAGAGCATGCGGAGAATACGTTTAATAATAAGCAAGTCTTTCTTGAGTAGTGCTGGAAAAGTAACTGGAGAGCAATAAAGAATAAGAGGGAGGATACAGGCATCTATAAAACGCCAGATGAGAGCTTGTGGGGTGCGATATGAACGCAAGCGGCGGACATAATACAAAAGTTTGCAGATTTTTATAAAAAGGTCTTCAATATGAAGAGTAAATGAGAGGTTGGAAGCAAGTGTTACACCAAGGTATCGGAAGGAGGATACATTGTTAGGCAGAAAGTCAATGGTTTCAGGGCTGGTAGGGGGTCGCAGCCGAAAAATGCACTGGACTGACTTCCGCTCATTAAGTAAAAGGCCATTTTCTGACGACCATGCTGTGACATGGTCCAGTCCATCCTTCAGTGTTTGGAGATGGGTCTGGCTTTTGAGAGGATGACCGACAACCATATCGTCAGCGTATTTGGCAAACAAACATGCGTTTGGAGATCGTAGGTCATCAGTATGGAGGGAAAAAAGATGAGGGGATAATATAGACCCCTGCAGAACTCCACAATTGTTGGGAAGGACCGTCGATTTTCGCTTCCCGGTCTGAACGAATTGGGTGCGGGAAGAAAAATAGTCCCTTAGCCATGAGACAACCCAGCCAGGAGAGCCACATGCAGAGGTTTTACTAAGAAGAAGATGGCGCGGGATCGTGTTGAAGGCTGAGGAATAGTCAAGAAAAGCACACGCGTAAGTGGTTTTTTTCGGGATAGGAGTGATTTTGACCGAACGCCAACCGTCAGGAATCTTGGACTCCATGAAAGATAAATTAATAAGATGTGCCAAGACAGGAGCTAATTGAAAAGAGCAAGATTTAAGGAGAAATGGGGAGACGCCATCTGGTCCGGCAGCTGTTGTACCTTTAACCTTGTCTAGGTGTTTCATCACTGTTGCCACAGACACTGGAGAAAAATCACTCGGTGGTAACGAAATCTCATTTGTCGGGAGATAGGACTCGGTGGGAGTATGGATGAAGTTTGAGTTTAAGCTGTCTAGGTCAGCGTCAACATGTGCCAGCGTATTGCGTTGACCAGTGAGACGTTTAAGACTTTTCCATATTTCGGATGAAGAGAGAGGAGACGAAGATGTAGAAGAAGTAAATAACTGACTAACAAAAAGGTCATTTAGTCTTGCGATCTCGCGTTTTATAAGGGCATTAACGTCCTTCAATCTTTCTCGTAAACCTAGTTTGTAGAACAGTTCCTTGTGTCTTCTCAAAGTTTTTAAGTGGGGAGAAGATATTCGGTCTGGTCTAACCATGACCGTGTCAAAAGGACAACAAATGTTAAAAATTCCGTTGAGAAATGTTGTAAGATAACTCGAACACGACTCTACATTCCTGTTTTCGAGAAAGATGGGAATGCATTCAGATATACAAGTCTGAAGCAAGGAAATATTATGTGGGGACGTGTCACGAATGTGTAATTTCCTCTCGGGCGTTACTAATAGCCCTTTGTTGGTCTTAGAATAGATTTTTGGTTGACAGAGCAGTACGGAATGGTCTGAGCCTGCCAATGGAGCTCTATTTTTTACAGCAAAAAGCTTTGGATAGTTAGTCAGTATATGATCGAGTGGGGCGTCATCTCGTGTATTGAAATTAACTAAGTCACTAAATCCTAACAATATGAGGGGACGTAGATTTACTCGATTGAAGTCCCCACATAAAATAATTACATGCTCGCAAGACAGTGCGGCAAGCTTTTGGGAAAGAAAATCGAAAAAGTGGGTAAGGGCATCTTGACAGGTGGAAGGGGGTATGTAAATACTAACATAAATGATGCCTTTTGAGTTGTGTAAAAATTTAGGCCTACAGACTACTGCAATAACGTCTATGTGGTCTTCGGAGTAAGAAAAAAGGGACTTACAGTTTGTGCACCATTGCTGGTTTACAAAAACTGCTACTCCGCCACCTCTGCTGATTGATCGGGATTTTCTGTCCGAACGAAAACAGCAATACGCTGGAGGTGTGATGAGCTGCGACTCTATATCCCTATTGAGCCAGGTCTCTTGAAGACAGATTACACCGCACTTACTGTGTTCCTGTTTCAACATAAGTGCATCCAATTCGAGACTTTTATTGAAAATAGACCTGCAGTTAGTGGACATTAGACCCGGAAGAGACATTGAGGCTAATGGTTGACGCTTCATAGCTTGTTTCCAACCGCATCGATGCTTACGCGATCGTATTGCATTCCATTGGATAACATTTGGTGCTGATGTACTGCAGGTTCTGCAAATTAATCCAAAAGTACATGAATGTTCGTTATGAATTTCCGTCGATAGAATATTTGTCCTTCGAGCATTCAAAAAGGTACGAGTGTACAGCAGAGATGACCTCATGTCCAGAAATGCAGAAAAACAAAATAGAGAAGTAGACAGTCTGGTATACACTAATAA
Organism: Ligula intestinalis; assembly: GCA_036362985.1. NCBI lineage: Eukaryota > Metazoa > Platyhelminthes > Cestoda > Diphyllobothriidea > Diphyllobothriidae > Ligula > Ligula intestinalis. Next base: position 99,841,313 of record JAYGXS010000001.1, read on the forward strand.
ATTCCCGCGTGAATGGAGAGCAAAAAAAACCGGCAGCTCAAATTCGAAAGCCCGCCGTGTCTTATGCCGTGAGAGCAGAGGAGCCCACAACGTCGTCAGTAGTCGGTCGATACGAGAAAGGGCGTGACAGGGCCGTGAAGCCTAGGACCATAGGTGCGGTAGATGCGACCTCAGACGCGATCAGCACAGTTCGCATATTGAGCAGAGACGTCATAGCTAGATAATGGCTTAAACTCATCTGGTTAAATACTTATAATAATACTACTTACAAATAACTATTAATATATGCATATAGAATTTCAGTCTTAGGATTCAGAAGCTCAATTTCTGCTGTTCTCGTAAAAGCGTTCTATGCGGTTAAAACCGTCAAGTTTTGTTTTAAATACATCTGTGGATGGGGATATGGAAATTTATTCACAGAAAGGGCATTCTACGCCTGAATCTACCTCTTCGAGAAAAATAATTTTCTTGGGTCAAGTCTTGCCCCAGTCACACGTAATTGGAAGGGGTGTTCTCGCAGCCTAGTGGTGGTGGCCCGCTCAAAGAAGTCATTTGTTTGAAGGCAGCAATCCTGACCACGCAGCATGTGAAATGCCTTGATTAGGTCCCCGCGTAGCTGTCTGTAATCCAGAGGAAACAAGTCAAGATTTACCAATAGCGTCTCATAAGGGAGGTTCAGTTGGCCTCGTACTAATTTTGTTGTGAGTCTTTGTACCCTTTCAAGGGTTTTTTGGTCTTTGACTGTGCAAGGTCTTCAGGCTTGGATGGCAAATTCCAGTTGGGGTCGTACAAACGTGCCGAAGACCTTTCCAAATACAACTTTATCAAACTTAGTAAAGGCGCGCTTGATTAGATACAAGCTCGACACTGCGGATTTAGCCACTTTCAGGCAGTGGAGTGATGGCTTCAGTGAAGGCTTGAGCCACATCCCCAGGTCTTTCTGAGCCTCTACATCTGGCAGGGGCGTGATTCAGGTAATACACCCTTCGAGGCGCAGTGCTGGTTCTACCGAATCGCATTAAGTTGCATTTGGCCACATTGAATGGCATGAGCCACAAGGTCGATCATTGCTCCAGTCGATGCAAATTTGCCTGGAGGTTTAATTCATCGTCTTGGTTGCAAATTACCTTCCAGAGTTTTAGGTCATCAGCAAACATTGCGACTTCGCAGTGCAGTCCGCTTTTGCAGTCATCATTATATATATATATATATATATATATATATATATAAGTAGGAAGGGTATGACAGCATTTGGGGGTAACTTGATACAGAACTGTTTCGGGCTTATTAGCCTTCATCAGCCAAGCATAAACCTGAACACCAGCACATTTCTGAGTGAATATATACTCGATCAGCAGTGGCAGCAAATGGCAGGTTGCGAGGCGCTGATGAACTGCGGTTCAATGAAGGGCTTATGACCCATCTGATAGACTCTAGTAGTGGACCAACTGCCCGTCTGTAAGTGCGTTTGTTTGTGTTTTCCGATCAGCTGGTTTTCAGGGTTATGCTTGGCTGATGAAGGTTAATAAGCCCGAAAGATTTTTGTATCAAGTTACTCCCAGATGCTGTCATACCCTACTTACTGTTTTTATGACTTGGCCGGCCTTCTATAAATGTATACTTGAACAACGTGTGTATTTCGGTTTTAGAAAAGTTGCATATTATGAGCTTTTTTACGATTGTGAGGTGTTCGTTCATAATACATCATAATACGTAATTCATACACACATAATACATACATACATTTTACATCATATCTGTGAATTTATTTATTACTGCTATCTATACTATATAAAGCAGGCTCCACACCTATTGCGACATTTTATAAGAGCTATGTGACTTCTCCCTCAAACTGTAGGCGAAAGCGTACTTTTCCTTTTATAGGATATAGGCTATGCGCAGTTTTTAAACCTTGAATTTGAGTGTAGCAGTCATTAGGTTTCAAAATTATTCGGCAATTTATAAACTTTTTCAAAGCCGAAAGATGCTCTTTATTTAAGTATAGAATTTAAAAAAGGCGTAATTTGCTACCAAAATAGTACAATCAATAATTTTTTCCTATACGTTTTCTATAAAATATTTTTGAATTTTTAAAAGCAGTCAAAATCAATGGTAATACGCAAACTAATTATGTAGTTACTTTTTACAGTGCATACGTCCTGTAAGTGGTCACAACGAAACTCATTAAAAAGCTCGCTTCCTATTATGTATGAAAAAACGTCAGAATAGACTGCACGATAATCAGTAGCTCAACCTGAGTCAGTACCATTTAGCGAAAAGTATCAGTCTTTCGCATGTGTCGGGATGTTGCACGAATTCTGGCGCGTACTTTATATACGCATTTGCATAAGTTGAACTTTTGTATCTTGAGTCTCGTATGGTAATTTACCCCCTGTTGACTATTTTTTTTGCGGATTTTGTATTTGGCGTTTGTCCCCTTCACATCTCATCCAGTAACATGAACTCTGCTCCTTGCCGGAGATGAAAGGTTGTGGCTTAACATACAGGGCGGTCCTTCCGTCATGCCGCATACAACTTGAGCGTGTAAACACTATGTGCGGCGCACTGATTTTTGTTAAAGTTAAACCCTATCTGCAATTTTAAAAGTGATTAAAACTCTGTATTCGCCCACAGAAAATCGGACAAAATGATGTTTGAGCCAACATATAGTGCCTTTGTAATATTTGAAGATTTCGTTTCGCTTCTCTCTGGGCCTAGAAAGCGGTTACACATCCGGATAATCAGGCAACATTCACTGAGATAGGTCGCAAATGAAAGAGAACATTCCCGTTCCAGGCATTCTTATCGGTACAGAAGCCAAAGAAGATTGTTTGTATGCTCAGGGTTTGGCTGTAAAATTTAAACGTACAGAAAAATCGATGAATGCCTTGAGTGTGCGCTGATTCGTTGCTTCAGCAATGACTATCTGGCCCTGCGCTGTTGGCATAGGATGATGTGCTGGCTTGTTTGTTCCCCGAGTGGCGACTTGTTTTGGCCAAATTTAGTCTCAGTTCCAAATATGGATTGGGCAACTCGTTGCGCTGGTTGGTGGTTTGGCGGCCCATGAACCATGACTTAAGTTATTCTCGGCTCACTCGACTGTAAACTCTTACAAAAATGTCGGCCTCATCAAATTTGAATGTGTGGCCGGGTCTCGTCGAATGACCCGCAACCTGAAAATTGGCATCATTTCGCCGCACTGCTGCCGCGTGTTCAGCTATATGTGTCTTGAGAAATCTGCCAGTTTCCTCGACATAGTTGCACCAGATCCTGCAGACAACTCCAGATGTTTCGTTCAGTAGCAGTGGCTCTTTCCGTTTCATGATCTGACGCCTTTTGGCTGTATCCAGCCTGTGTGTGTGCGAATAAACATATTATCCCAGCGCTTGAGTCGTCTTCTCAATTACTTCTTGGGACTCGCTTGTTCGCTTGTATTGGCAGTTTCGTATCCTGTCGAGAATCCTTACTTACAGGTTACCGTGGGGTAATGTGAGGCAGGCACAGATTGCGCAGTATTTATAGTTCGTAGCGGCCACTCGCATGCACCCTTTAATTATCAGTTGTTTTAACCACCGCTGGGGGTCGTAATTCGTGTGTTGATGGCTTTGCTGCTCGCTCTCGGGTCATTAATGGCCACGATTTCGTTTTCTTTGTCGAATGCGGGCTTGATAATTGTGTGAAAATTAGGTTCGCTGTCATCGGAGTTGTTGCTGGGCCCGACCCTTCCAACGTGAGGGATTCCCTTGCTCATCCAGTGTCTCAGTACGGAGTATGGGAACGGCAATTCTTTGTACTTGTATGTTGACTTTGGGCCTGAGAACCATGACTCGAGCAGTTCACAGCTCACGCGGTTGTCACCTCTTTCGAGGATTGCGGCCTAGTTAAATTTGCTATATGGGCGGGTTCCATCGAGTGAGCCGCAACCTGGCAGTTAGCGTCTTTCCTCCTCACCGCTGCTGCGTGATCGGTCATTCGCGCCTGGAGTAATCTCGCGGATTCTTCGACGTTGTGTCTTTGTCTACAACTACACCAGACGCAGTAAGGTACTTCTGAAGCACTTTTACCTATGTTCTCGTAGCCCAGCTGGTTGGGCTACAGCCCTCCCCCATCGTTCATTCAACTCCTATCGAGGGTGCCGAGTTTTTCACAATTCGGTCAAATGATTTTCCTGTATTGTCTTATATTAAAGAATACTCCCTTACTCGATGGACAGTACATTTTCGGCTTTTTTTCCATCTTTTACGCGATGGACAATAAGTCCTTCAAATGAAACCAATTCGGAAGTTCTTGTACCATTACTCCACAGGTTTATTCTGCAAAGTTAGAGATATACCATAGGCCTCAAGCAGGTCACTTGCCGGAGGAAATTTCAGCTATCCTGCGGTAGAAACCTTATAGGCTTTGTCAAAATCAAACTCTCCGCATTTATCCCTTGAGGGCATGACCGTTATCAGACTAACCTATACTTGGCAAACAACTAGTCCTTTGGATTTTATCCCTTTGCTTCCTTTATAGATTTTACTTGCATCACCGGTGGCGAGGACATCCAACTGGGAAATTTAGCCTTTCGACTGTCCCCTGACGGATTGACGGGAGCCGCCAGCAATGGTAAGTAATAGCCTGGTTGTGAAACTGCTGAAGCATTTCCAAGTTACCTTTTTCAGAACACATCTGCTCTAGTTTCCGCGTCCTGGCGATACTTTTGCCTTGATCATTTTAGGTAACAAATATAGAACAGTGTGTCGCTACTTCCCATGCGTGCCATAACTTTTGCTCCATTTTAGACATATCTGTCTCAGTAAAATGCTCGTGCAGGCTATGGGAAATTAAGGAAAGTAAGCAACCAGGGAAATATTTGTGATGAGAAGGACCTGAACCACGGGCCTGCTGAACTAGAGCTGCATGTTGACGTTCTTTGTTATGCTATGTTATGTAAACACCGAAGGCGTCTTATTTGATCAACGTTGCTTTTTAATTATTCTTTGTCGAGGGGGGGGAGCAATGCATGTGGTAGCAGTCGAAGTTCGGGTGCTGCACCAGTTGGGGTTGAATAGGACGACTAATGAATGCGAAATGGCCACCTCCCGTCTGCCTTGCATTTTCCAGCAACACTAACCGTTGTCTGCGTCTGATAAATGAAAGCCAAGACAGAGCGGGACAAGCGAGTTCCGTTCGCAATCGGTGAATGTTCTTCAAAGAATTCCAATAGCCCTTTCTTGCCAAAACTTTTAACGATCTGTTCGTCACTGCATAAACTTGAACACCTGTTCGTCAGACTGGGCGTAGTTGGAGAGTTTCCCAGACACAGGACCCACCAACCACGTGAAGAAGCAGAAACACTGATCCTCAGCAAAAGCAGCTTATGTAGGCCCACTCATATACCCCTAGTCGCAGCATTTTATACTGCAAAAATGGTTTTAGAGTTTAGGGGATGGGCAAATAAGATAGGCAGAGAAGTAAAGTTTTAGAAGTAAGTATAAAGGGACAAAAATGTAGTTGAAGTTGTGTCCCGCGGCCACTCGGAGTAAGTTGTTCCGCATGTTAATTGAAGGTGTGTGCGGCGCCTTGTGCCGTGGACTATACTAATCTAACTCCACCCTGAGTCAGTGCTGAGTAGCGAAGGAGTATCAATCTGTCGCATATGTCGTCACGTTGTATGCATTTTCGCGTACTGTACTTTCACTTTTTTCAGAGACAATTGTTTCATGGAGTACTCTTTAATACCAGACTGGTTAACATCATTTGAAGACTTAATAAAACGCAACGAAAGAACATCTAGATTTGTTTGAAGTTCAGGTTGTGCAAAGATCGGCCGTCACTTTAGAAAAGTTCGCGTTTTCAGCGTAGCTTTCTTTGCACTTAATCACATCCTTAATTGCCTTTGATTTGAAAGTCTTTTTTCTCGTGACACACTTGCGAAAACTATTGCTGTTTTATCCTTATCTCTTATGAACACTTTTCCTTGTCGAGAGTACTGATGAGTCCTTCCCATATTTCCCGAACGTGCACTATTTAAGTCAATTTTCATTCAATGGGCTTGTGTGTATCAGTGACAATTCTTACTTTTCAGCCCGAAGGAGTTCTGACTCATAGCTCAGACATCCTTAAAAATTTCGAAAATACGAACTGCTTTCTACGGATAGTCAAATTAGGGCATGATGATTTTCCGTGTACATTTTCTGCAACCTATTTTTCTGCAGTTACCGAGTTGTTGATTCGTCCTAAAATCTTTTAGCTCCAGAATGTGAAAATACACTACCCCGCCTGGCTAGTGTTTTCTTTTTGTTAAACAAAACTTTCAACGTGTACAACAGACGCGCTATTTCGTGAAATGTCATCGGGAATTATGAATTTTCCAAGTTTGAGAATGTCACGTGAGCGGAGTTTTCATATTGTGTATCGTGCTGTCTAATCCCACGCCAGGATGCCGGATTTCAAGTGAACCTGTTAACGGCCGCTGTACAGTTTGTGCTTTGGAAACCCTGATTAGAATGGTTTACTTCGAAATCCTTCTCAAATTGATAAAGCCTTTTACAACCTGCAAATACAATTTTTCATGTTTTAAATCGAAAAAAGCGCAAAAGTTGGGCATGTTTTCTAGTTAGATTTATCAGAAAAAATGCAGCCATCGGGAAAAAACATTTCTCTTAAGTGGTCATCTTGTTTTGCTGTATTTACAGGAATGCAGATTGAACGATTTCTGTTAAAAAGCCCACATTCTAACATGACTGAAATATGTGTTCCTGCCGCAGGATAATTCATATCACAACCCTTCTTTAACAATCTTTTCTAGTTAGAGAAACGTTTCATTATTTTGGTTAAACTTATGTAACGCATCAGCCTCACTCTTTACAACTGAGATTAAGTTGTTTGCGTTTGCATTGTTCACTCGTTAATAGTCAGTATTCGCACGAAGTAAAAATGAATAATGTCATGTTTTATTTCTGAGGAAATTATTACTAAAACTTGGACTAAATCCTTTTAAACTGATTTTTTTTCAGATTCACTCCGAAAATTTCTTTCTTTAATATTTGAGCTACAAATCCATTAGATACACAAGACAGGTTAAAACTAGAATTATTAATTTTGCCATCTCTACCGGAAATCACACTTCGAACGCTGGAGGACAGACTGCTGGGCCGGACTTCTTGCAGCTGTGCCAGGCAGTTGGGCAAGCTCAGCGAAACACGCGTGTCTAGAATTTTAGCTAGTATCTGTGCTGTTTGCATGCTAAATAATTACGTAGTGCATAACCTCCGTTGCCTGTTGGCAGTTTTGAAGTAAAAAAAGGAGCAGAATTGCAAAAATTCCCATCAAAGAATGCAGAAGGCTAGTTTGGCGAGTGTACGTGCATAATTTTCGATAATTTGTCGAAGTCTCCAATTTTGCTGTGACCTTACCTTGAAATAGTTAATATCCACAGCTAAATATCTAATAAAAGCACTTTTTAAAGAGGTAACCTATAATGGAATTTTTTTTATTAATCTTAGGAATAACAATATGCGTGGTATCTAGGAGACATGATTTGTGCTCGAAAATGTGGTTTGCTGTTTTGAAGCATTTTCAAATTTGACCAACATGGCAGTCTGCATAGGAAATAATATCCAAAAGCTCGTTTTTCGGTAAATGCTGTTTAGTTATTTCTTATTTTAAAAGGTTTGATGTAAACGTCGAACAAACGGACCATTAGTAAACTGATCAATGAATACAGCAAACATTTCCGATATGAAGAGACAATTTATGCAACGATATTCAATAACTACGTATGTAATCATTCTCAAATAAACAAAGTATGTTGACTAAAGGCAAGTTCTTTTTGTATAAAGGAAGTGGTTGCTTTAAGTTTTATACTTAAAAAAACTTTTTAAATGTATTGTGATAATTTATAGCTATTTTGACGTCTCTATAAGGTGGGAATTATCGAGAAAATTTATTTTTCTTAACAAACTCTTTGTACTTCTTCTAGTTTGTTTAAGTACTTAATAGGCCTAGTGTTGCTCATTATTATTTATAAGTTTTCCTAACTGCGATCCCGCTGGTATGAGAGAAATAATCAAACATTTAGAAATTTAGGAAATTTGCTTGCAGCACTCGCAGTACTGTATGTCTTCTTTACATTTCTTGCTTAGAGAACGCGTCATTTTCGGTTAAGGAAATATTTTTAACTATGAAATATCCATCCACCGAATAATATGTTTGTATGGTAGTGAATGTTGCTTATGAAACATACAGTGTGATCCACATGAATTTTAAAGTTGTATGAATCCTATCGAACATTTCTTTAAATGACCTAAAATGTACTTTTTCTCTATGCAGAAAGTATCCTGCATGTTGTTTGGAATCTCTAAGAAAAAAAGTGAACAGCGATGGCTTATGCAGCCCCACCCATTAATCCCTACAACCTGCATGTTTTCCTACGAAAATGGTGTTTACAGGTTTTTATGAGCAGTTATTTAGGACATGCAGTGGAATATACCTTATTAAATGCTAAATACATTTTTTGTTTTGCTGTATTTAGAAGTGCTGTTGGCTTTTATCTGCGGATATTATCAATATGTATTATCGTTTTACTTAATGCAAAAAACCTGATTATCAAATTGCATGTTTTTTGAATGTCCCAAAAAATTTAATCAGTGTTTAGGAGGTCGTCTACTTCAACTTACCTGTGGTTCAACTTACCATTCTGGAGTTAGATTACTATAGTTCGCGACGTGAAGCACCGCGCAAACATTCAGTTTACATACGGACAACCTGCTCCCAGCGGCCGCGTGAAGCAACTTCGACTGCATTTTTTTCACTTTACACTTACATCTAAAAAATTCCTTCTCTGCCTATCCTTTTTCCCCACCCCATTTAACTCTATAACCACCGTTTTTGCAGGACAAAGATGCCCGGATCAAGGGTCTATGAGTGGGGCTACATAAGCTACTTTTGCCAAAAAATTTATCGCCAAGTGTAACATTATTCGGGAACCGAACAGGTTTTCCAAACCGAAAGATAACTTTTCTTCGAATATAAAATTTGTCGACGCAATACGATTGGGAAAACCTACTTTCGTGTTTTACATGAAATATGTTTATGCATAGAAAGGAAATGGGCATAAACATGAGACATGCGTATTACCTGCTCAGTCATTTTTTGCCAAATTCAGAGGTTGTAGTTGGCCTATAAAGAGGCTCACTCAAACAATGGATTGGTATCGGAGCTGAACTACTTTAGGCTTACGTTAGCCGGTCATCGGGAGCCTTTTCTAATCCATAACTAATTTCGGAATTTCTGTGAACATTTCATGAGATCGTTTACCTACTGTACCTTCGTAAGCGACGGCGGCTGTACCTGCAGGAGTTTTAGAAATTTCAGAAATTTGCTTTCTGTATGCATACCCAATACATTCTTTTTTAATGTGTCTTTTTCATTCAAATACCCCACATAATCAACTAGGAAATCAAGCTTGCAGTTTGCTCCTTACCCAGCATGAATATCTGGGTTTGATGTCTTGCACCTGACCCTCTTTATGTTAAATAGTTTTGTCTAAAATATCAAGCGCCGATACAAGTTGTGCAGAATTTTGTTCTGAATTTGCCCTATGTGCTTCTGCCGTCTTTAATGACGGCAAATTCTCTTTTTGGACCCTACACCGTATCGAATATGCGTTCTGTTGTGCCCCTTACGGGAAATAAAAACGCAACCCACTACCACTTTATTGGGTCACTGCTCTTTTGCCGTATCAAAAGCTCTGTGGAATTGTTTTTTTTTAATTCAGTAATACGGTACACGTGTAGGTATTTTACCTTGAATTATCTATTGTTCTGGGTCTCTGTGACGTGTGATACTCTCCTCCCGTAATAGGTAATTGCTGCCGAGTTGAGCCGAGAGCCCCGCGCTTCTGCAGTGGTCACATCTCCAACATTCGTTGTATCGCCCCGGTTCTGAACAAAGAGACCGCTGCTGTTGCCAGCGGCGACGGTGGTGATGGAGGACCCTCTACGTGTCGTTTCTTTGTCACTGGTGGCGGTCGAGGCATGCTGGCCCTTTGGCGCCTCTCTCCGGACGGCAACACAGTCTCCCCCGGCCTTCTCGGCTGGGTGCGTCTGGACTCCTCGGTGCGGGAGCCTGGGGGCGTGACTGCTGCTGCTGCCTCTAATGCCACATCGATAAGTCTGCCTACCTGTCCCATTGGTCAGCGAAAACGTGCAAGGGGCAGCTGCGACCTGCGCGTCATGTGTCTGCTGGGTTTCGAGTCCGGACCAGCACAACTGCTTCTCATCGCTGGTTGTTCTGACGGCAGTCTTCGGTAATCTAATTTACTTTCTCTGGACGTGCCTCCCACACCCAGGCCCCACAAAATTGGCCTGTTTTTGACACAACTGAGTAATAAGCTACTCAGATCTCACTTTAGTGCGACTGCCATCCGCACCTATATGAGAAAACACCCCATTTTCCCATCCGGGTCAGCTAGTGCTGGCAAGAGATTACAGAAACAATCGAGATAGGTGGAAGATTGGACGTGTTCACCGAAAGTCAGGTGATTTGGTCTACAAAATTTGGGTCGGCTCCGACATTTGGTTGCGGCACGCCAACCAACTGAAACACACTGAATGTACTGACTTGCCAAATCCAAGCCCACCTTTATCACTGTAACTACTACTAGACACATGCGATCTGTCAAAACCAAATCAAGAAACCAAAGTCCCAGTTACAAGCCGATCTCCCTAAGCGTCTAGACGCTCAGGCCGGAAAAGAACGCAAACGGTTCCGTTACAAGTGAACCTGCAGCTCAAATCCTACGATTCGTGTCAAAAGCGTGGATGTGTTAAGACGAGCCTAACAGGCAGATAGCATGTAGCAAGCAGCCGCGCTCACAGCAGGCTATCGATCGGCCTACAGGCCTCGAACGCATACTTGCAGTCAATGAATCGATAATTTAAACTTCGATTTGCTGTCAGCCGTCGAGTCACCAGCCGATCGTGCCACTAGCCAAACCAGAACAGAACATGATTGGCTCGATAAACCTAGCTTAGACTCGTTTGTTGCCCTAAATATGTTGTGCCTTTTACACTCAAAGACTTCTGCTGTTGCGCTCTTCTGGTCGTGTTCTTCCTTGCGGGCCTCACACAAGGCTTTATTGGTCGGTGACACTTCGGCCTTGGCTACCGTTACAACAACTGGTCAGTTTTGTTTGGAATAGGTGTGTAAGGCACGTCCGGAGAGGTTTTTTACTTTGTAGGCTGCTATGCTCGTTCCCATCTGCGGTCTTTCTGACACTGTCTCTACATTTCGACTTAGGTAGGTGAGGAAGGCGAGTGTGGTAGATGCTGTGCAAGCCTAATATCACTATAGACTATTTCATGGGCATATCGCCGTCCTGGATCATTTACGTGGGCGTTCACGTCAGGTTAAACGCCCTCGCCATATACCCTTCAACAAAGGTGGCACAGGGCAGCGATTTACCTGTGAAATATTTATAAGGCTTGCACTGCATCCATCACACTTGCCTTCCTCCCTCACCCAATTAAGCCGAGATCTAGAGACAGTGTCAGAAAGACCGAAGGTGGTACCGAATATATTATGTACTGTTGTTAAGGTGGACCTATTTTGCGATTTTTGGTTATGAATAGGAAGCTCAAGGGCGAAAGCCTTCTTCCCTTAATAAAGTGACTTAAACAGCCTCTCTGGACGTGCTTCATACACCTAGTCCACGCATAACTGACCACTTTTGACACAGCTAAGTAAGAAGCTGTTCAGATCTCATGCAAGTGCGACTACCATGTGCGCCTCATTAAAAAAGCACAATTGTATCTTGACTCATTCTTGAGAGGCTTTATCTATCCCGTCAGATGGCTGCCTTCGAAGCCATGGCCTTGCACGCACGGCGATAGTTTAAAAGCACGTGAGACGAGGTAAAAGTCCTTCGAGAGCTTTTTAGAGCTAACGGTTATCCACGAGCGTTTAATGAACGGAATCGTATGCCACCACGTTGGAGAAACCGGCCGGAAGCTACAAACGCGAATGCATGAGCATCAGCTGGCAGTAAGAAGATTGGACCCAAAGTCGGAGTTAGCAACCCATGCTGCAGAGTTGGGGCACCTCTTCACCTTTGACTTCGTCGAAATTGGGGACCGAGGTGACTATCACACGTCAAGGCAGATCAAAGAAATCGCTTCGGTAAACCGCCACACAAATTTACCGACCCTCTATGTTTTATTAAGGACATTATTATCAGAAGACAGTCACGAGGCGAAGCAATCGGGGCCGTTATCCAGGCCGCGGCGGGGGGTCGGGGGGGGGAGGCGATGTGACACAGACGACCAGCGCTCGGGGAGGCGAGATAAATACCGACGTCCCCCGTTGCGGACAGTATCAAGGCCGAGCAGAGCGTGTGTGACGGTTACCAGGCTGTCGGCGCGGTGAGCGATTACCACCTAGAGACGCGAACCACACAGAGCGGCTTAAATTGGATTGGCAGACTACGCTCGCGGAAGAAAGGAGCGGCATATAGCGAGAGTCAGGAGCCAGAGTATTCTTTCCCTGAAGACGGATAGACGAGACAACTATCCGAAACGTCAGATAAAAAACAAACCTCTTCCGGTGAACGCCCTTTCTTATTCGCATGTGAGAGTGTTTATCGTGTGGAAATGTGGTGAATTCTGTTAGGGTTTCTAAGTGATGCAAAAGTGCCTCTCAAGCCCGCAAACTCAGTGTTCAGTTTACGGACTTTTCCGCCACGTATGACCGAAGTGGCGCCCGTCTCGGCGACGAGTTCTGCGAGTCGCCGTGAGAAATTATGCAAGCCACCAGAAAAAGCATCGTTACTTATTTAAATGTTTGTCGTTTGTGTGCCGAAATTGACTACGTGCGGTGTCTCCCTCTCTCTCTCTCTCTCGGTCACACCGAGGCAACTTGACTTGAGAAAAGCTGTCTTCTTAAGCCGCACCTTAGTATAGACGTCTGTCGGTGCAGTGCTCCATGCGCTTCAAATCTCACGCGACGGAAAAGAATGCTGTTCAAATGAGCGACCGGAAAGTGGCAGATTGAAAGTCGACTCGGCAATCTCAGTGCCATGATACTGCCTCTGATCTGATGTCGTTGTGCCCAACAAAAGTATGTTGGAGAAACTGGACGCCTCCTCTGGAAGCAAATTCCTCGAACAGATGGCGACGCTGTGAACAAAGTAATAAATACTTCAGGGGCGCGCATGCGATCACTGTTTCCAATTAGCAGGCGTCCAGAAAGACTGAAAGAGACTGAGTGTGATGTTTCTACAATGGCAACTAATATTTATACTGGTGCTTACTAGGAATTCAGCTGTGCTGGTACTATTACTTACGCTAATAATTGGTCAAAAATGACGCTGGTTAGAGTCAGCGCTAGTCTCGTGTTCCCTCAATGTCAACTAAGTGTTTGGACCTGGATGTATGCTATGCCGAGTAAAGTTGGTGTTTGAGGCTCGGAAAACATCAGTAGGTGTCAAGACAGACTCAAGTAAACCGAGGCTGTAACTACTACTGCTATTTATACTACTACTTATTTGGAGTGTAGCTGAGTTTTAGTTATATGCGCACTATTTCTAACGTTAGTATTTGTCAGAATTTACTCTGATTAAAGTCAGCGCTGGGGCTCATAGCTCATCGATTTCAACAAGGAGGATGAATCTGGGTTCAAGAAATTCGGAGTACATGCATGTCTGCTGTCTGGAACACATCAAGGTTTGCCTTAGTTTCCATCCTCTCTCCTCTGTCCACCAAAAGCTGTGTCATATTTTACTAAGTTTGGGCTAGGACACTGCTGACAGAGGTAAGCTGCCACTGCTAAGAGTAGGAATTGTAGTACTCATACTTACTAAGACCAGCAGATAGTATATTCTTTTATCATATTCCTATATTTGTATCAATAGCTGACATGCAGCTAATTTTTGCAACAAGCATAACAGATGGGAACTTGAGCTTACGCGCGTCCGAAAATTCATCCGGGCTGATTTATAAGACATTCGGTTAAACGTTCACGTCCAGTAGGCAAGTAAGACTGTCGTCAAGATGACTGCATCCTACAATCACCGGTGCATTTCTTATTCGTATCTGATACTGTATTTACTGGTGCGTGCTAGTTTGAATCCAAATTATCAGGTGACCTAAGTTATTGTGTCAGTGATCGCGTCTACGTCTTCTGAATTCCATCATCGCCTACAGTGGAGTCCACCGCTGCTCTTTGAGGTAGGTGCGAAGTGACGTGTGTGCGCTGCATCAATACCTACCGCTTTTCACATACTCAACGCATCTGGATGGCAATACAAAAGGAAGATAATCAGAAGCTGACGCGATTCCATTGGCTGACAACCCGAAATAGCTCATCTGTGCGTATCACCCAAGACCTTTGCCCTAACGCCACAATTACCAGGATTCATATAGAGGGTCTCAGACCTAATGCAAGTGAATTGTGACGCAACGGCCATACTAATGAACTATAGTACGAATACAATCGGAGACGCGAGGCCCAGGAAGAATTTAAGAAGAAGATTCGATCGCTGGGACAACACTTTTTATTCACCTGACGTTTCGGTATCTGTCCCAGATTCCTCGTCATAGACATGGGCTAAAAGCAATAGCACAAAGGAGTAACATATGCGCAGGAATTTGCAGTATAATGATAATTAACGATAATTGTCCTCTTGTGGGTGACCGGCATGCGGGGTCTGACTTGCTGAACTTACATCACACATGTTGGAACTGGACTTCATTATTGCTCGGCCATCTGGCTCTCCGCTGTTGCTGTTAGACGACACGGTGGCCTGTGCGTTCCCCCAGTAGCGACTTGCTTTGGCAAAATTGAGCCTCAGCAACAAATATTGATTGAGCAAATCATTGCACTTGTTAATGGATTATGCGCCCGTGAACCATGACTCAAGTAATTCCCCACTCACGATTGTCACCTTTAGTCAGCTTTAGTAGTCAGACCCTGCATACGTTAATTGTACAAACTATACCGCCAACTGGCAACCCCCTATGACACGACACTTAATTTGTCACGTTAATCTGCAGGCGCGGTCACTCTTCACTGAATCGAACTCACTCGCATTTTCACCTTTGCTATGTCAGCATCCTGTCCGATTCAAAAAGACTAGTGTAAGACTGGACGCCATGAATGACGTAACACATAGTCACAGCCGGCCATTTGCCATCTGCATATTTGACTCATTGTTACTCTGGTCTGCGATTTCCTTTCAGGAGCGTTGCATTTAGTTTGCTTACGAGCAGACTGCAACCTCCGGATGTTCATCCTTCTCAGGTTAGGGGCGTGACAGGTGATATCGAGATCATCTTTTTCGGGAGCAATTTACTTTTGGGCCTTGACATACGGCTCAATGTTTTCCGCAAATTTTTTTCAAGTCATTTTACCTGTTTCTGGATAAAAAATAGAGCCTGGCTCAAGAACCGTATTTGCTAAAATTAGTACACAAATAATACTAACGAGTTAGCTTTGGCAGTTATAGCTTACATTACCGATTTTCCCAATATACGTACCATTGCATTTGCATGTGATCTCGTTTTTTCAAATACGGATTACTTGCATATTGTTCTTCACTACTTATCACGCAATGGTGCACTTAATTGAAATCAGCAAGCAGTGCCTGCCATTTTGCGTCATCTCTGAATATCTGCCGGACCACAGTCTGGCAGATTTGGCTATTGGATTGCCACCACCTGTTAGCAGTTCCCCTTGAACCCATCACTGTCTTAATTTTGTTGAGCTTACACATCACGTTGTGCTCGGTAGTGCAACCGTTCGAAGGAGGTGGTGGGGCCTATCTTAGCCCACGAAAATTTGAATTCACTAATTTTTTTGCGCTGTCCTCACGAATACACGCAGGTTGATGATGTACTCCATTGGATGTTTGTGCTAGGATATTGGCCGGACTAAACGCTAGCAAACTTTGGAAGCTTTCCTAAGGCGTCGAGCCTAGCCAAATGTCTTTGTTGGCTAGCTCTGACCGCATACAGGCGTGACGGTCCACGCGAGATGAACTGAACCTCTGCGCGCCACTGGTCGCAGTTGTCTTAATGCGCCAATTAGGCTACAGGCCAACGCGCACTAGACACTTTCTTATACGGCACTGTCTGCCTGCCACAGGGAGAGTTGCAGCCACACCGGATAGCGAGGACGTTAGTCCGCTCCCAATGCCGGGCTTGCCCCGAGGCGGAACAAAGAGCGCGCTGGAGACGAACCAGCGAGACAACAGCCACCCGAGACAGCTCCTTGGAGTTTTGTACATAATAAACCCTCCTCCGGGTGGATTCCAGAATTATGCCCTTCTCAATGTGTTCTTCCTTGGGGATTTCAGCAGGGGACACACGTCTAGTGTCATCGTTATAACACAAGCGATGCTGATCTCGTCGTTATAACAGTTTGGACTTACCTGAAGACGGCAAGACGTACACCCGCCCCTTTCTTCAAATTCTCCACGCGGTTTTCTGTCTGGCTGACCCAATATTCGACATGTCTTGTTTTCATGCATGTTTTTGTACTATATTCATCGTTTTTTCTCTGTCATCTTTTACACCCTGCTCCCCTCCTCCCACTCGACGTACTATTCCCAATCGATGTCTAATTTTCCCATCTTCCTGCACACCCTTCCTGCTTATTTTTCGATTGTGTCAATATTTTATCCCCACGGGGGGGGGGGGCGAGGATAACATTCCCATCTGTATTTTTTACGACAACTTTACCTGTGTGCTTGTAGGAGGGTACCCGCGCGAGTGTTCAACTACCATAACTGTTTTCTGCAGATGTCAGCAGGCTCACAGACGCCGGTAGACTCTTCAAGGAGTGGAATTCTGATATAACGCGTGTAATAGAAGAGGAAGACTTATATGCCCGCTTGGTAGGATAGGAGAAAAGGAATGCCCGCCCGGAAATAAGGTTTAGCCCTATAATATCTGTTAGGGTTCATTTATGGTTGGAAATAAAGTCAGAGTTGAGGTTATTCTCGGCATTATGTTAAGGATTAGCTTTTGGGTTCTTTCTGCCCGTCAGGTTTAGGGTAGGGCTGGGCTGGGGTTAAGATTAGGATTACATTTCAAGCATATTTTTCCCAGGTACAATTTTGAAGCAAGCGAAAACGGCAGAATTTATTTGTATAAATAAACTTCGGGAGAGCTTTTCATTTTATTTATCCCCTTGCATGAATAGCGAGGCAATTGGAGAACACATAATTTTGAATTTTCACAGAATCAATCATAGCAATGTTATTTGAACGCGACGGATGATCAATAGTAACGTCACCTCTAAACTTGGGAGAAAAGTAGGGACGGGAACTAACAGGAATAAAAGGTTGACTAAATGTGGCATGCATTAACCAGGGGGTTGGATATTAACCACGCGGTCTAACTGCTTACAAAGTTCGGGTTTCTCCCGCTTTTTGTAGGCTGCTTCCATGTAGCACAAAGTCCGGTTTGTTCGAGCTCGAACAAGAACTCAGAAAGATGTGTTGATGTCAACAGAGTGACAATTGTCTAGCAAGTGTTTTGTAATAGAAGACCGTGGCAATTTGTTTTCTGGTTTTAAAAGCCAAGTAGGCGAATATTCAGCAGCTCTGTTCCCTAATTGTGTTTGCGAAGGGCCAATATAATTGCATCCGAAAGTGGACGTTAATTTATACACGCAGTTTGGGGTGGCGTGCAAAGTCAAGGCTCAGTTTGTCTGGTTAACCAGATGGCTTTTGGTTGGAGTAAGGAACACTAATTCAGTTACATAATACGTTCTCTGTATGGAGCAACTTAACAATCCTTTAATTGTATATGGGATATTGTCCATCTTAAAGGGTAAATATATAATAACGGACTTTTTCAGAACCGTTTGGTTCGTAGATTTCGGCGTAAGGGGTTGCTTTATTTTTAAATAAAACGTAAGCGATTGCCACGTGGCTATCCCTTACGGCGAAAAAGTGGCCAGATAAAACTGCGTTTATGCAGAAGAGGAAGATTTCGGTCGTAATGCAGAATCTTCTCGCGTTACGAAACACGCCACTCCGTCCTTTCGCCTCGATCCCTGAATATCGAGAAATGTTAGCGTAAGAAATACAACCCAAAGCCCGACTAGCGCCAACCAACACGTCGGGTATTGTTTACCACTGTTATATTAGTCATGCAAAGGGAGGAAGTAGTTGACTGACTCCTCCGAAATCTAGTTGTGCAAATAAATTCTACCGTTTTCGCTTACTTAAAATTAAGATTAAAGTTTAGTTTTACGTTAGAGTTAAGATACGGACTGAGGTCAGTGTTGGACTCAAGATCAGGATTATATCTTGACGCTTGAGTTTTGGTTTAGCGTTAACTGTAAGGTTTAGGACTTGGGTAGAGCTACGGTTACAGGTATTGTCTAGTTTTTTTTAATGTTGGGCTTCGTGTTTGGGTTTAGACACGCCCCACGTTGAGCAGACGGGACGTTCCTATTCACTTTTCCTGTCTGGGCGCCCATTGGCGTCATCCTTGGTCACTTTTTCCACTATTGACAAAGTCTGCATAGACTGTGGTCCAAACAACTTAGTCACACAAAAATTCCGTAATGGATAAGCCCGGCAGGATTGCAATGCTGCCAGTACCTAGGTAAAGGACATTAGTGGAGCATTTTTGATTTATCTGTTAGCTCGGGAAGGGAACCTTTTTTCTTACTTCACTTCCAATTTTGTTTAATTGCTAAACCCTAGACATAAAAATCTCACTTTCATTGGCCAGCCTGATCTTCTGCAGCAGGCTTCGCCCCCATTCTTAGTCGGTGCTCCGCTTCTAATGACAAGTACCCTCTATTTCATGACTTACTGAGACAAACAGCCGATTAGGAATCGGTGTCAACAATTTCCGCATCCATAACAGCTGCAACTTTGCCCTCTGTTTCCCTATGCCGATATCCCGTCGCAGTAAGTTACTCTCGAGCCCAGATGAGCCGACTGTCGGGGCGCTGGGGTTAGCCAGCGTTTATGGCAAGAGTTTCACGGAGTTTGATGATAGGACTTCGTGGCCCTTAGAACAAAGGCCGGGGGAGGGCAATTATCAGTTATTGTACATTAACTGTCTACAAAGCGTCTTAACCGCCGTACGCTATGATTTCCACCACAGAGACCTAAGGAACAGTGCCAGCTAAAGAGCTCACGCCTAGGTTGCGTTGTGTGATAGACATCTCCTTTGCTTGTATACCTTTGAAGAGTGACTTAGTCATAAATACGGGCGTCACAGTTTTGCCAAAGTAAAAAACAACTGTGAGATGACCGTTCGAACTTCTAATATGTTATGCTTTTGCCGGAATCTTTCAAAGGGCATTTACAATGTTCGCTTGTATTGAAAAGTCGTGTTGGCAAACGATCGTTTTCGGTCATTCATCGTCAGGCCAGTACATGACATGGGTAATAAAATTGGTCATTTTATTACAGCGATTATATAATCGTCAGGTTAGGGAAGGGGGGAGGGGGAGGAAAAGGGTGAGGGTAATTAAGCAGCTGAGTTTTCCCTCGTCTCCTGAACGCGGGCGCCTGCGCGGGTAGGACGCTGGTTGACATGCCCAGATGAGACAGGGGGATGTTCTCGCGGTCCGCGGATTGAGTTCTGTATGTCAGCCGCGTAGCTTGCGCTTGACTATTCTCCGTAGCTTCGTCTTCTTTGGCTTCAGTAGGTGTTTGATTTCCGCGTGCAGTCGGCCAAGGGAGGCCGATGGCTTAAACCAGCACCTTTTGACAGCATAGAATGGATTTTGCTAGCCGGATTGCCACTGCTTCTGCTGTGGCTAACACCCGTTTGTGCAAGCCTTTGGAAAAGTGCGTTGGCGTGCGGTCTATGACCCAAAAGGCTTCACTCGCGTCCACTTGGTGGTTTGTATCAATTAGGTGGGCGAGGATTGAGCTTGAGATCGGTCTATTCTCCCCTCTGCTGAGCCGAGCTGGTATGTGCTCGCGCATTCTCTTCTCCAGACGTCGCGTTGTTCGGCCAATATAGCCCGCTCCACAGGAACAGGTGAACGAATAGATGCACATAGATGTGGCCTGAAACGGTAGTCTGTCCTTACCTCCCATTCGTAGAATGGGAGAGTTAGTGAAGAGAACCCGCAAGTTTGCGGCCGTGAAGGCATTCATAACCGCTGTCCTCGGGCGCCTTCTTACTAGGTCACTCG
The DNA here is from genome assembly GCA_036362985.1 of Ligula intestinalis. Taxonomy (NCBI): domain Eukaryota; kingdom Metazoa; phylum Platyhelminthes; class Cestoda; order Diphyllobothriidea; family Diphyllobothriidae; genus Ligula; species Ligula intestinalis. Next base: position 99,861,467 of record JAYGXS010000001.1, read on the forward strand.
TTGCGTCTCCAATAAACGGCAGTATTATAAACAGCTCTTTCTTTTCCGCCGTTGCAATTGCGACCTTTGGGGCACGTACCTTGATGTTCTGAAGGATGAACCGTTCCGGATAACCATTTTCCTGGAGTGTTTCCTTAAGTTGCTGCAATTCTACTTCCACTATTTCAGGAGAGCAGATATGGCGTATTCTGGCTGCCATTCCCTGGACTTACTTCCGTTTGACGTTAAGGGGGACGAAACTGTGAAAATTAACGTATTGCCCAGTCCAGGTTTTCTTTCTAAATAGTCGGCGTTGTATCGAGCCATCTTCTTGTCTGTGTAAGAGGACGTCTATGACAGCGAGTTCCTCGTTCGCCTCTGTTTCCACTGTAAATGTGAGTGCTGTTTGGGCGCTATTAAATTTTTGGACTAGACCATCGATATCAGCGGTCTTCTTTGTCAGGCAAAAGATGTCGTCCACGTATCGACCATAGAACTTAAGGTCATTGATAGTGTATTTGAGCTTCGTTTCATCGATCTTGCCCATGAAGACATTTACCAGGAATGGTCCGAGTGGTGAGCCCATGGCCACTCCGTCAGTTTGCCTGTATAGCCGGCCATTACAGATAAATTGTACATTTTTTGTACAGCATGTCAGTAGATCTTTCAGCCTCTCCACTGTCATCCCTATATGGTAGTGTGTTTCCCGTATGAAGTCGCATATATATTCTATGGTTTCAACTACCCGGACGTTGGTGAACACTGAGGATACATCTAATGACAGCATCATCGTTTCGCCAATATTATTATCCTTGACAACCTCCACGAATTCAAACGTGTCTTTCAGGCTTCTTGGGTACAAGCGGCTCTGAAGTGGTTTTGACTTTTTGGCAAGCTATTTTGCCACGGCGTGGTACGGTGAGTTTCTCATGTCCAAGATCGGACGGAGTGGCACACCTTGCTTATGGATTTTCGGGAAGGCATAAATTCTTGGTATTGTAGTACCAACCGGCCTTAGTTCCTCCAGCTCCTTGTCTGATAAACTTCCTTCTTTGTGCAGCTATTTTAGTAACTTTGTCAGTTTAGCTTCAACAGCTTCAGTCCTGTCCTTGTCTTAATCGGATTGTGAAAAGTTTGTGCGATTCGATAATATTTCTTCAAGTTTTGTCACATAGTCTTTCTTGTCCATCAACACAATCCCCGAACCCTTGTCCGGTCTTGTTTTTATTTCGGCGCAGCTCCTTGAGACTTTAAAGATGGGCCAGACGATGAATGACCGTAAACGATCGTTTGACAAAACGACTTTTCAATCGTAGAAATGGGAATTTTTGCTGAACTAAGACGGGTCAAAGATCCCTGGGTGTTAAGGGAACTCAATAACTTCCTGCTGTTTGACACCCGACTTGCAGAGGCAATTGTCAGTTACAAATTCATATCAGGATGCATGGATCACGGGGAATACCCGAAAGAATAATGAAGAAACCTGCGCAAAAACCATATCAACCCTACCTCCTGAACGGAAAATACCCAACAGTTAAATTGCTGGATGATTAGAGCGAAAACAAATATATTAAAACCCCTTCCAGGCAGTTTAAGCAAGATACAATTCATACTTTTCTCTTTGTTATCTTTTAGGGTGTCTACCGAAAAAAATGGCGTCGGCATGCATGAAGAAAAGACAGTCATTCAACTGTTAACTTCGCATTATAGTTTCCCTTTCGGAACGGCTTTGCTTTTCTTACCCGACGTCTTGTAATTATCACACTTCATTATGCACGCCTTTTGGCAGCGGAATTGCCAGCTTCGTCCGCCCGCACAACTCAAATTCTTCCCCTTTGCCACTAGCAATGTTTTGGCTTATAGTTAGGACTTCTGCCGTCAAATTTCTGCTTTTCACCCCAGATTAATTTGTTCCTTTAAGAAAAGGTTGAGAGAGGGGTCTCAGGCTTTCTATGAAGGGGCTCGATCAACACAGTAGTCAGTGCATTTGCGGGCTTGCTACGGACCGTGCATATTCCGCGTCCGACTTTAGTAATGTGCGTGAATTTAAAATACATGCAATTTGTTGTCTCAAGTACTCGATCATATGCGCGTTTACATCGAAACTACGGCTCCCTTGATCAAAGTCGACTCAGCATCCGGGCACACGCTATCTACCACGCCGCAAGATGGTGAGCAGACAGTGACAGCAAGCATCCTCAGGCCACCCATGCCGTCACGAGACGATGACACCTTACGCCCTCATGCCTCCGAAAAAATGCGAGTCAGGGACGACGGGGTGACAAGACCTAATTGTTGGACCCTTCATCTCTATCTTCCCTTATTATGTCTGGAATATGACCCATTTAATGCCTGAAAATCCCTCCCTCCAATTACTACTTTTGTTAACTCTACCCTGTTTTATAGTTTGTATTAGCCTGATGATGAATTAACTGAAAACGTTCGTTCGCCTACCTTGACTTCTTGAATTTATCATCTATCTTTTTGTATCTTTCAGGCTTTTCAGTGTAACTCTGCCGAGTGAGCAGACGGCCGGATGTAACGCTCAGTTTCGCCAGCTAGATGACATATGTCGTTCCTTCTCATCACCAGCAGTCGACCATCCGTCGCAGTCACCGCTTCTGCCGCCGCCTCGCAGTTGCATTCTCGACGCGGTCGTCCTTGACTGCGAGTACGAGGAGTCCGGGCATAGTCAGCTCCACAGCATACGTCTGGCCTACTCAAACACCGCTGGCCTTGTACGGGCCTGCCTCCTTCCCGTGCGAGACCTCTCCGCGGTGGCGGAACTCTTTTACCTGAAAATGACTGTCACCGGCTCAGACTCCTGCTGCTCTGCCAACGCCCTCGCGTGCCTCCGCCGGCCCCAGTCTCTACTAGCTGTCGGTGGTGATGATGGCAGTGTGCGTCTGATTTGCTGGTCAAAGGCCCGGGCAGCCAGTGTCTGGAACTGTTCCGTACGACAACACTACGCGGCCGTGGTGCGGGTAGTTCTGGTGCCAAACAGCGACGACTCGGAATGCCTCCTCTTCAGCCTGGGTTCTGACCAGCGTCTTCTGCTTTGGAAGGTGAACTGCAGCAATGGCATCTCCCTCCAGGTGTCCTCATCTCTCACCTTGGCTGGTCTCGGAGACCCGCATGGTTTGTCGGTGTGCTGTACTCAAATGAGGTCTACTGAGAAACCGAAGCGGTACTGTATCGTGGTCGTGGGTTCCGGTGTGGAGATTGTGGTTGCCCGACCCGTTGAAGATGGTGGTGAAGCTGTTGAAAGGACTAGCATTCCAGTACTAGAGCTGACGGATTGATGGCTTGCTTGTTAATAATGAATATTTTTTGTAAGATCCACGTGCGCCTTTGTAAGTCTTTCTTGAATGGCCGCCTGCCCACAAAATGCCTTACTGATGTGAAGCTGGCCGTGTGTGTTTATATCCTTTTCTCAGCCTTCAACCGTTTGAATAAAAGTATTTTGTGTATTTTCTACTTCATCAGCCTTTAGAGAATCCTTTTACGCGCTGTCCTTGCAGTCAAAGAGGGTGCTGGCCAAATAAATTTGAGGCCAAATAGGCCAACATGCCCAAATATTCCCAAGTACCGTCGCTCCTCAGCCTTCTCCTATTTATCGACCGTCTTTGAGTACTTGGTACGCAGCGCCTTTGCCATACAGGCTTGAGGAAACTTGCGTCGGACACAATTACAATTTCGTAAAATCCGTATAAACTGGAACACACGCCCCAACTCGAAGCCATGCACTCCGACGATTCATGCATTAACTGGCACCTCGAGTTGGATGGTATTTATTAACACATCAAAGAACGGTGGCAAAGACAGAGGCCACACGACGGAGACAAACTGAGACCAAACCTGCCAATCACGTCTCACTTTGTATAACTATTGTTTTTTTCGGCTGGTTTGAAATTTTAGTTGTTCATTGCACTTTTCGTGTTGGTCCGAAGACGAGTTGGGGCGCCAACCTCGGAAATTCACTCATTTCAGTTATTCTATCCCGAAGAACATCTTATTCACATAGTAAAATCCGTTGACTTGTGTTCCGTGCCATTGTTCGGGGTTAACTGAGTATTATTCAAGCTAGCAAATCGTAGTCCAACTTTCAATCACCCCACCCAGAAGATAGTGACTAGATTATTACCCTGCATAATCGACTTAGAGGGCTTCCACTGTAGAGAAGGGGGAGGGGCACTGGACAGGGTAGATATCATTGTGCTAAGAGGTTCGTAAAAGTTTAGCGTTCGGAGGGTAGGAAAAACCACAGATTTTTCGACCGTTAAGTTTTGGCGCACTATTCAGTTGCAAACCACTTTGAAGATAATGATCTCGGGTTCGCAAAACCCTAAATTTGCATTTATATATCTTGTAGATTCTCCTTGTGCCGTATCTCTGTGGGCCATTTTTGTAAACTCCAGTGATCTCTGGGCAGTCTGTGCACTTGCTCAGCGAGTAAAAGAAATCACAGGTGAAATATCAGACGTGCAGTTTTAGTTTACTGCCACCGTGATCTCTCGGTCGGCAGGGAGATCTATCGTTCTGACTCACGTGCAGACGCATTTATCGGTCTCCCGACGACCCCAAGAGAAACGCAGTACACCTAGAGCGGACATAAATTAGCACATCAAAGCACTCATACTTTAGATGTTGTTTAACGCACAGCGGCTATCCTCCAAATACGGGATACTTTCTACTGCGGGGAAAGTCAGCTAAAATCCTGCAGTGTGTTTTGTTCTGAACAAGTTTCTTAAGGCAGGACCGAAATGTGAACTCTAGTGCAGATCAAGCCCAAGATATTTAAGTTACACCAGTATTTCGACCTTTTGACTTGCAAAAAGCGTATGCTGCAAAAAATGGATGCCGGATGAAAGGTTATTTTTCATTTAAAATTGTTATGAAGTAGGAAACTTTTGAGATCATGATATGATTATTCATAATTCGTCATTTTCGTTAATTTATTGATGATGCTTTTAAAGCATACAACAATGTTCACGTCCAGAGCATCATCTTGAGCGGTATGTGACCTTTTCCTCCGATTATAGGGAAACGTGTGATGTTCTTTACACATGTTTTATGCTGCATGTGTTTTGGAAACCTTGAATGCAAAGGTGACGGCCGTAGTATGCAATCAGAAAAGATTTTTTAAACAACATTTGCTTTTTCTTTAGGAAAGAAATGAATAATGCCTACTTTACCATTACCGCGCCAATACAGGCCAAAATATTGTTGTGAAGATAAGGAAGGGTTTGACAGATTTGAATAATTCAACTAATCCGAGTGTGAAATGTTCGTGGCCCGGTAGTCATTCCGGTGAATTCCAGCTGATTTTTGAGAAAATTCTGCCTGAGCAGTCAGCTTACGGTATGCGTATTGGACAATTTCATACTTGCAGTAAGTTGGGTGGGTAAATCGACCCAAAGGTGATTAAATGCAAGGCTCTAGGCGTGCCTTTGTAGCTCAATTGGTAGAGTGTTGGCTGTACTAAAGTCTTCTCTGCAGGTGTAGGTTCGAATCCCACGGAGACGGCGAATTTTTCAAAATTGGGTCAGTTTAGTTTTTGTGAACGCTTTCTAAACAACTGAACGGCATCGTAAATAAATCAGGAAAAAAAGTTATATTACTTTTGTAGCTAGTTTTATGAATGTGCGCTTTTGGCAGGCGATTGGAAGGAAGTTTATAAAAAAAGTCAGTATACTGCCGTAACTGCTATATCTCGAGACTAGGCCGTACGAAAATCAGTAAGATCAAACCTACTCAAATAATGTATTCGCATCGAAAGCAAATTTAAGTACTTCAGCCGAACTTTTATTATATTGGAACTCTACTGCTTCCACTATCCCGCAGTTGAGTATCAGATGGTAGAAGAACGCCTTTGTCTCGTCGTCCCCAAAAAGTGTGGAGACTTTCCCTGCGTTAAAAACATCAAAGTTTAGGCGGAAATGTCGGACAAAATCGTGGCTGAGATTTGTATGACGGCACAGGACTTTTTATAGGTTCCGAAAAGCAAGCACCGTTATGGCAGTGGATGATATTTGGACCGTCCAGCGAGTGCTGCATGCAACATGCGTAATTTTGTAAAAGTTTGATCCTTAAACGCATACCGGCGTGAACGCATTTGCAAAAATTTAGAAATAATAATGAGCAGCATGAGGCATTTTAAGTACTGAAAAAAACTAGAACAAATACCAACTGTTTTTAAGAAAAATATAATTTTTCTGATTATGCCCAAGTCACGGAGACGTAAAAAATATCTTTATGTTATAACAATAAGTTTAAACCTTTTCGTAAACTGAAAGCCGAATGTAACCGATTTCTTTGCACAAAAAAAACTTTTCTTGAGTCAAAATATCTTTTGCATATCACCATCAGTGGATACCTGCAGGGTTTCCCAAAAATGCATGCAAACTTTACATAATTGTACAATTGGTGTTAATCATAATTTTAGTATTTCAAAAATTCAAAAATATTTACAAGTATCATTTTATTGTTTTTTTTTCACCGAATGTTCTCAGGCTGACGTCCATTTTGAACTTGAAACTGCTGAAGACGCGAGGCAATCGAATCGCCATGAAACAATTCCCTCAGCATTCAGGTGCATTCATACCCAATGGCTTCTCTAAATTCAGCTTTTGTTGCAGTGGTCAATATGCACTGAAAAAAAAACGATTAAATTGTACTTTTAAGAATTGTTTTCATTTTTGAAATGCTAAAATTATGATAAACCTCAAGTTTAGAATTAGGTTAAATGTGTATGCATTTTTTTGGACACCCTGTATTTATTAAATATCGTCCGATAAAGTCTGGCATCCTTTCGAGCACTTTCAATGGCTTCAATGATAAATTGTGCGTCTGTTCGACGTTTATAGCAAAACTTTAAAAATAAGATAAACTTAAAGAGCCTTTACCAAAATTGAGTTTATGGATGCTAGTTCTTATGATGATGTTCATACTGATCATATTAAAAATTGTTCAAAACAGCAAACCATGCTTTCGAGGAACAGGTGAGATATTCAACAGTTACAGTAACACAAGTGTGCTGTTGTTCTTGCGCTGACAGGAAGCAACTTTTCATACGCTAACCCAGCTGACTAGAACTTTGCACCAACTTCATCTGCCAACACGGCTCACAGATATCCAGTATCCGCATTTCACCTGTTCGTTTGTGTGCGCTTCTATGAACATTTGCGGTAAACCTGCCCAGTTAAAACCCTATCACTACACTTCCTTCTGCTAGCCCAGGACAGTTCGACCGTCGTTCTTGACGATATCCACCAGGAGTTTCAGTAGGTTGAAGCAAAGCGGTGACTCCCGCGAACTTATATTGAAAGTAGACCTGCGAAAAATATAGCCCACTCTCTCAGGACCCCCAGACCAGGGCTAGGTGTCAAGACAAAAGTCAAGAAGACCGGAGAGGAGGGAAGTTGCAGGCGGCTGGCACGACCAACACACAACGCGCATACCAACAACAAACCTCGCTAGGTAGGCTTCCGTCTCGGAGCGCTTGGAGCACATTAAAAAGAGCTATTGAGGCTGACGCTCAGCCCGCAGTAAGTCACTTAACACAAGAAGTTGCACACTATGCCAACTGTTGTCGATTCAGTTGGCAACCCTCCAAGCCACGGCTTATAGTGCGGCGTGAGCGTTTCAAGTGCATCAGATTATTCTTAGTGAGGCAATAAATGCGCTAAGGGCCGACCTCACTCTCTCCCCCTACTGCCTAGTTGATCGGTCACCTAAGGTGTTGTGAGTTGCCTGAGTTGGGATGCTAGCCCACACATGATTAACAACAGCTGAACCTGCGCCTTAACACAACGCGTCAGCAATAACTTCCAAGTACTTTTCGGCACAACATCTGTGATCCTTTTCCTAATCGTTGGCATGGCAAACGAAACGATACATCTGAGAACCTGCAACCCCTGCATAAGTGGAAATAGCTTTCGTTGCGAACATCAGGTCGTGTGCGGTACACCTGGACGGAGTGTCCTCCGCTGCATGCAATTCCAGTACCTGATGATTCAGAAGCTTAGAGCAGTGGCTTCGATAAGGGGAAGCAAGAGAGCGAGCGGCATTGCCGCCAATTTCTCACCGTGACGCGTTTTGAAACTATCAAACCGGACAAATGGGCGTTGAATTCAGAAGAATAGTTGGCAAGGCTATGTAGGTTTTCGATTAATCCTGATCCGGCCGATACATTTATATGGAAAATGTGTAAATGCAAGCATGCGGGAAATTAAATTTATCATTACATTCAAATTAGTCACTGGAATATGGGAGGGGGTGGAGGATGATAATAAGTGGCTGGTTACGCAATGAGTGTTCGTTAAACCCTGATCAGGGGGAGGAGAGAATTGAGAGGGAAAGTTCGAAAAATGATAAGGCAGTTATGTGACCACTGGCGATTCCAAGCTCAGAGTTTGCAGGAGATTTTTTAGCACGTACAAGACCGGCTTTCTCAACCAAAAAGCGGTTGTTTCTGCTGTTGCTAGCAGGCAGGACCTTATAAATCCCGTTGAAAGCTTCGTAGGGGGAGGGGGTCCACAATATGTCCGTAATCAACGAGTTTGGCGAGAATAGTGCTGTTTACGCTCTTGACTTCACATTTGCTCCCATATTCTTTTGGATAATCGTCGACTCATGCGAGAGATATACTGTATAAGTGAGTAGATGCACACGGAAGTGGTCTGAGCTGGCAACCAATCCTTACCTTCGCCGTGTAGGACCGAGTTGTTTGACAATAACAAACGAAATCTGGTTGATGAGCAGGTTCGCGACACAGCTTGGTTGAGGCGTCTGCTTAAGAGTTCATTCTCCGCATCCCCTGAAAAGGGGACGCTGAGGAATAACATCTTCCTTTTCACAGTGGGCGCGGTGGGTTTTATTTTTCCCTCGCTGCCATATTCTTTATGAGATTTTGCTACGAAAAATGCTAGTTCACATCGTCTCCCAGCGTTCTCAGGACGACAATTATGGCCGCAATGCTATCATTCATACTTTGGATTCTAGGGTACCTCCAAGCATATAAAATTAAACCTGTCGGCGTGGTAAATCCTGTGTGCTTCGGTTCGTTTGTGGATTTCTCACCCCCTGTCGGCCACCGTACGCAAGGCCGTCTCAAGTCTTTTTGAAGTTACTTTTACCCTCAAGCCGAGGGGGGCAACAGACGAGAGAGTGCAGTAGAGGCTGCAAATGTCCCCTATCACTTCAAACTAATTCGTGCGCAATTCGCATGTCCGCTCCAATTATGCCGAGTATTTTGTTTTCCTTTTATTCGCTGGGTGTCGCAAAGACACTGCTGTGACTTAGCGTCTACCCTTATTTTTTTTCTTTTCTTCGCACGGCCTCTGAATATGTCAAAGCCAGTTTTGGGTGGCGCGTTTGAACTGTCTTTTTTTGTTAGCCTGCGACGTGTCGCCAGCACCGGGGGCAGGGGGGGGGGGGGTGAAGGTGGGTGGCTAAAAGGTGGGCTGATGACAGAGTATCTGGGCGACCGTGTGTCCTGATTAATTGTCGGATTTCAAGTCGGCGCCTCTGCGACAAAGCGAAGTTGCCTTTGACTGGAGTTATTTTGGGGCATCAAGTCACGTGGTGCCATTTAGGTCGCACAACTAATGACGATGATGTCTCCCAACGATGTCTCCCCACCGTGCATACCGGAACCACTACATGACTACACTCCCCAAACATTTGTCATAAGCTAGTATTATAAGCTCAATAACTTGCGCATTTCACTAAATTGATCAAATACGCAACTTTTAGTTTCATAAAATATTACTAAGAACATTTTAACCCTGACCCGATTTCCTCGTATTTTCACACGTAAATTTGTAAAAAGTGGACAAAAATTCACTCAGAACCCTTTATTTAGGAGGTTAGGCAGACTTTCTCAATGTAAGTTGACCCAATTGTGAAAAAACTCGCGGCGTTCGGCGTTAACAATTAGGTCAACTTAAATTAAGAAAGCCTGCCAAACCCCCTAAATAATAAGTCAGCCTAGTATTTATGCTGGTGGATTCTATATGGTTGCTTAGGAAATCCTGGTTGGGCAGTCAGCTTGCTGTTCCGTAATGGTGGATTCTATGAGAGAGGGAAAGTGAGCTAGTAAAGTCAATCCAAATGTAATTAAATGCAGGGAAGTTCGAGGCATTTGTCGCTCAACTGGGAGAGCATTGACTTCGCTTAGAGATCTTCTCTACTATCCGGGTTTAAATACCACCGAACGCCGCGAGTTTTTTTACAATTGGGTCAACTTAAATTAGAAACCCATTATCAAATGACACTTTTCTAACAAGGCAAAGTTGGAGTCAATAACTTGTACTCACAATTATTTATTGAAGTAGAAATACATACTAAACTTTTGCTGAAAGTTGAATTTGATATATTTGTGCACTCAAGGCGATAACTCAGCTGGCCTTAATACATTCGCGTACTACGTGTTCACATGCACTGACATAACCTTATAAGAAGCACTTTTGATCACCGGAATCGGAGTTTTATTTGTCTGAGGTTTCGAACTCTTGCGGGTGTCCGTCGTCCGAGATAAAACCGTCAGCGAAAGCAAGCAACAACCGATGCCTACGGCCCCGCCCTCCGAGGACCCAAACAGAACCACCTCCCACGATTTGGCATGCCCTGCCATATATCAAGGGCGTGTCGAAAGCGACCGAGCGTATTGTCGCAGGACTAGGCATTGGAATTGCACATCGTCTCAAGGCTTCTATGCGTAGCCGGGTCATGAGGATCAATGATCGGCTAAATCCCAGTGAGTAGTCAGATTTGGTGTATCGCATACCATGTAAAAACTGCCTTGTAAATTACACGGGACAAACTGGTCGCATGCTGAATTTGCGCATACAGGAACACAAGTCGGCTGTTCGACGGGGTGCTGAATCTTCGCAAGTGGCCGCACAGTGGCGCCTTCATATGTTGCCCTGCGCGGGTATCTCCGGACTCATGGCACTGGTGGTCCTGTCCCTCCTTCCCTCCCTGCTACCTTCCCCCCGTCCCTATGACGGATAATTGATCTCTCCCCCTAAACATTTTGCTTGCTCTCGTTAACAGTTAATTGCCCCCCCCTATATATGTTGCTGACTTACTTTGACGGTTAATTGGTTCCTTCCTACTGTAAAAATTTTGCTTGCTTCCTTTGATGGTTAATTAACCTCCCACCTCCTATTAATTTTGACTGCTTTCGTTGACGGTTAATTGGTACCTTCCCCCTATAAATTTTGCTTGCTTTCGTTGACGGTTTTATCTCTGACGATGGACTCCCGCAAGATTTCGAAAGCTCAGACAAATAAAACTCCGATTCCGGTGATTGAACCTGCTTCTTATCAATCTATACACATACCTGGGATGCAAACATTTGCCTCAATTCGTGATAACTTTACAACTATGTACAGACGAATGTCTGGTATCTTCGACATGAACAATTGATTCCACTGTCGCTGTTGTGAGGCTCTGTTGTATAAGAATAAATTGGTCCACTGTCTACCGCAGGTAATACGAAGAGCTGGGAAAACTTTATTATTCAAGTCCGACAAGGCCCTCTTTTGATTACTGGTCATCTGATGGAGGTAAGGTTGCCTGCTTAAGATCTCTTTAATTGGCAATCAGCTAACGGTCTCAGAATTGGTGGATTCCACCTGCTGTAGAAAGCTAGACGGGTGAACTGACTCATGTTCAGTTAAACTCATGGCCTTTGGCGTGACCTCTTAGCACAGGTAGTGAGAGCGTTGAAGGTATTCAAACCCTCACCTTGCTATCATGAATTCAAATCCCAGCGAAGCCGCCAATTGTTTTACGAGTGGGCAAATTAAACTGTATGTCTTATACTTTGGACGTTGGCATTTCAGCCATTTGTCACACGTGAATTGTGCAACATAGTAAGGTATGCTCACCAGGAGAGGTTTATTATAAGCCTGCCGTTTCTGTTAGCTCTCTCGTCTACTCATCTTCAAAGAATAAACACTCTGGCTCACGGTCCTTGTCTTTATGCCACCCTTTCTTTCGTGTGCCTGTTCAGTCAATCATGGTTGAGTTACTGTATGTCTCTTGCTGCACCTTCAGATAACTACCTGAACCTCTCCCGGTAAACGCTCCTCCTTCTTCTGATTTACCAGCTGGGAATCGAATTTTCAGCTCTATTGTAATAAGATATAACTGAAGGAATAGATATTTATTATTTGAACCAATTGTGAAAAATCTCGTAGCGTTTGGGTGGAGCCGAACCAGCATAGCAGGGAAGGCCTTTACGCAACCAACGCTATACCACTTGAGCAACAAACGTTACACCTTGTGCCGTGGATTTAATCACACTTAGGCCGTCATAACCCGCCCATCTTTGCCGCTCGTATGAAATCCACCAATAGGGAACAGCCAACTGAATAAGGATTCCTGACGGAACCCGAAACCTCAAGACGATAAAAGTCTTGTTCCAGTGATCGCTTCTTTTTCTGAACTGCTTCCTGGAACTCGGATATTCTCCTCTATTGGCCATATAGAATCCACCAGAATAGCTACTAGGCTGACTTAATTGTTAGGAGGTTTGGCAGATTTGCTTTATTTGAGTTGACCCAATTATGAAAAAACTGGAGGCGTTCGGCGGGATTTGAACCCGCGTATTAGAGAAGGCCTTTACCGGAAGCCAACGCTCTACCCGCTAGGCTACAAAGGCCCCACCTCGCGCCATGAATTTAATCACACTTAGATCGATCCAACCCACCCAACTCTACCACTCGTCTGGAATCCACCAATACGAAACAGCAAGTTGACTGCCCAAGCAGAATTTCCTAAGCAATTATCTAGAATCCACCAAAATGACTATTAGGCTGACTTGATTTACTAGGGGGTTTTGGCATTCCTGATAGTGGGTCCATGCCATGGGCTGATATATCTGTTCCTATTGGCTGTCGCCTTTTTCATTTGTCAATGCGATAAATAGTGTGCCTTTTGGATAAATCAAAAGCTCTGACAGCGGCGGCCGCAAACCAAAGAAGTATGCAGTCGAAATCAAGGCAACTCCTGCGGAGTGAACGCGCATCTTGTTGGCTGGAGGTCTAACGTCCTAGTCATCAAGCTATTAGCGTCCTTGCACAGTGTATGTTACACATGCTTAAGCATATTGTTAATTCGATTAAAAGAAGTAGTAAGACGTTGAGAGCACCCTTATGCGCTAACAGATATGTGTTCAGAGGCAACACGAGAGACGCGACTGTGGGCTCGTCATATTCCTTCAGCGACAAACCTTCATTTTGAACTCTTACTACGGCCTACGAAGGAAGCTGCGCCGGGCTCTTGTTCATCAGACCTTCCGTTACTCTGGTAGCCAAGGCATACTTAAGAAGGAACTAGAGTCCTTATATTGATTTTTAACGCCCAATGGATACTCCAAAAACGTGTACCAAAGTTAGTTCAAAATGCCAGAGGCAAGTAAGACGCCTCCGTTCTAAAGACGGTATAATGCCGCAAAAAATTGAACTCCCTATCTTATATCCATGGAGTTTCTGAAATTTCCTCCTGATTGCTTAGCTGCCTTGACATCTCCTTTAGCTGCAAGCTGACCTTCTCCCTATGCGCCAAGGTACGCTGATGAAAAAACCATCCCGTGAGTCCACTTCTGTTGTACACCATAGAGCGGAAATTTACCGTTTCCACTAAAAACTGATTCTCTCAAATCTTTGGAGACCATCGCCAGAGCGGAATAACAATGTTTTCGAAAGTGTGCATCGGCAGCCCACACATTTATTAGGAGACCAAGGAGTATCTTCATATTTAATCCGCCTAAATACCCCTAATTCCTGTCCTCTGAGTTAAAGGTAGCTACGCGAAGATTGGACACAAACTTTCCATACCCTGCATAGCTTTGACTTGTTGACGTTTTCCAACTGGTAAACATCGTCTAAATTGCTTTATACTTTGTGTATTGCAAGGGATATTGGATGTGAGGAAATATTTTTTCTCTAAGCGACTCATGGAACTGTGAAATAACCTACTCAAAACGATCGGTATGCCCCAATTTGCGGAAGCAATCAAACAGCGACTTAATATCGATATGCTACAGCACAAAGCGGACTACGCAGTTAATTAACTTTAAAACACTTGCAAAAATTCTCAATTCACCGGACAATTTTTCTGTGAAAAAAAGTTAATTTTGCGACGTAAGTCTTTTTTTCTTAAATACACCAATTGACTGACTGTTTACCTAACTAACTCATCCCTCTTAAAAAAACAGGACAGCCAAGGATGTTTACCAATAAAACTAACCAAAGTTCGCAAACACGTTTTTTGAAGGCACACGTGGGGCTAATGGGTTCATCGTACAAATTAATGCACACAAACACGTGTGAAGCATATAGCTTTTTAAAATCGAGTACACACGCTACATCTTTCGATAAAATTCGCACCAGTACTACCGGCTGGATGAGTGCGTATTTACTTTGAAATAATTAAAAATACTGACGCTAAACAGATGCGACACGATAGGTGATGACGTTGATTTGCATAAGACTTCGAGTAATCATGCTGACGCAAGCTCAAACTTTTTTCCTACTCACAATGCTTCGAGCACTTATCAAACTTCGGGAAACCTGAGGTCGACATGTATGTAGTGGCTTACGTAAATTAAGAGCATATCTACGCGGGTAAAATACAACTCAAACCCAGTTCCGCTGCAGAGGGACATCGGCAAAAGTAGTGCACCTCATATAGCCCTAGTCCCGGCATTTTTCCTACGAAACCAATGGTTATAGTGTGTTTGGTGGAAAAGAAATACGATAATCAATGAAGGAAATTTATAGAAGTAAGTGAATGAATGAAGTCAAATTTATTTTCCGTGGCCGCATGGAGTTAATTGTTCCGCATGTAAACGGAATGTGTACGCAGTGCCTCGCGCCACGGAATAAACTAAACGAACTCCAGAATGGTAAGTAGGACCTCATGTAGGTTGAAGGAGGCTACCCTCGTAGCCACCATTTCTATTTGCTCAGGAATTTCAGGAAATCGAGTCTTCGTACAATACGTTAAAGGATACTGCAGATTAGGAAAATTTACATATATATATTAACAGCATTTCTAACAAAAATAAAATGCACATAGCAGTTATGGAAGTATATTCCACTGTCTGTCCTCATTCCCAAACCAACCCCTATAACCACCGTTTCCGTAAGACAAAATGCTGGGACTAAGCGAAAATTAAGTGCGCTACTTAAACTAACCTTGGCGGGACACCAAATAACATAATTTTAATGCTTGCTATAAGGGCATGTTCTTAACTGCAACGTTTATACGTCAAATCCCTGTTGGAAACTTAAATTGTTTGCGTGTTTGGTGATTAATGGATGATGTGCAAAAGAGAATTGTCCTGTATTTGCGTTTTACGAAGTAGGCAGGACTGTACAGGATTAATAATATAAAATGATAGGTCTGGATAATTCTGTACTACTGAAGAGATTAATGTGGACGCATCTGACTAAATGTCCTGAAATAGGTTGTCTAGGTGGGATGATTATGATGGCAGCACTTCGATGATCAAGGCACTAGATGCCCGGACACAATGTGGGAAGGAAGAAGGGCATTCACCGGAAAAGGTTTATTTTTTATCTGACTTTTCGGATGATTGTCTTGCTTATTCTTTTTCAGAGAGTGAATACTCTGGCTCCTGGCTCTCTCCAAATGCCCCTCATTTTCCTGCGTGCGAAGTCAACCAATTTACTTTGAGCAGCTCTGTGTGGCTCATGTCTCTAGGTGGTAACCACACGCCGGACCAACAGCCTGGCAAACGTCGCTTGCGCACTGCTCTGCGTTGAAGCTCTCTGCGACTGGTGGCGTCAGGGTTTATTTGGTCCTGACCTGTTTCTATGACCTCTTCTGTATTAATTCAATTGTTCTATTCTGTCATTCGTTACCCACCTTATGCAGCGAGAGGACGCAGTTGACGAGCACTCGCGAAATGTGTGCTTTCATTAAATTCTGCTGTATAAGCAATCCTCAAATTTGCACCTGGGTAAATGTGCTTCAAAGAATGTTCTTAACACAACATACGGGCCAGCAAATTTATGTGGTGATTTACGGTTGCGTCAGTCAATATTCAGGCTTCTTTAATCTGCAATTTAATAATCATGTCTTTTCCGCAACACGTTTAACGATATCTGTGGAAAATCCTTTGATAATAATCAACAAAACTTCCAAGTTCAATAAAATCAAAAATACATACAGCAGTTATTAACGTATATTCCACTGCGTATACTAATTTCCCACCCATACAAACTATAACAACCGTTTTTGTAGGACAACATGCTAGGACTAGGGGCATATGGGGGGCTACACAAGCTACAGTTGCCCAGTACTCTTGTGCCTAACATTGTCTCGTCTTGTCTACTTTACTTAGGTTGATATTTGTCTTTCGTGAGGCAAAGTCTGACTGCTTCCTCCAGCTGAAGACGCTTTACCGACAGGCTAATTACTATATTGTAACTAACCTCATGAGAAAATGGCCTAAACATCCAAGCCATGTGTTATTAAGATGCCATCAGTCAACATACTTAGCTGGACGACATCGATCTTTGGTCTTTTCGTTAAGAGGCTATCACGGTTGTGAACCAAGTGCCTGGGGCTGAAGCAGGACTATCCACAATTTTGCATTGCATTTGGTTACTTGTAATGAAACGAACACGAGTATATGAACGCTTTAACGCTTGAATTAACTTCTACATGCATATAAAAAATAACAGCCAAGATCATTCTTTTCCCATTAGGTACGCGTCAACCTCAGCAGCACAGCACATAGTATCTCTAGCAGCCACGTCAAAAAGAAGGTCATGTGTGGGATACATAATGCCTCTGCCAGCCACTAGACAGTCTTCAAAGCTCCATTATGTTGCGCATCTTGAAAGTTTTAAAGAGCATGACTATTATGATAGAAAGGAATATGAAGGTAGATTCTTGCATGATAATCATGCTCTTTTTACTCTCACATGTAAAAGAAGACTGCCCGAGCATTTGCATCCACCCGCTCTACCTGGCGGATCAACAACACTTCGCCCATTTCCACCTCCGGGATTCTTGGCTCTGTCGCAGTACCGGCCTTAGGTGAGTGAGGGAGGGAGGATAGAGCAACAGATACAGCACATGTCTATTATCATTTTAAACTGCACCGCCCTATTCGGAACATACAAATGACATCCTCGAAACTTGCGGTTGATCTGTCGGATAAAAGCACCAAGTCAGTCTATTTTAAATGATGTATGGAGAATTGTGTTGTGGCGCATGAGCTGGTCGGTCAAGGTGTTCTTATAGGGTTTGTAGTGTCGACCGTTTACGCGGATTTACGTGTAGAAGCATATGGTCAATTAGGGCTGAGGATAAAGACTGCATCGTGATACATCCCTTTTGCAGTGGACGCTTGCAACTTATAAAAAATATACTTACTTATTAAAATCCATCGATCCTAAAAAATGTGGCCCAAAAAATGCAAATGCATTTTAAACCATTGTGCACTTGGTATTTATTATAATTTAATGGTGAAAAAATTTAAAAATATTTTAAAGCATTCTTTTATCATTTTTGCGCCGCATGTTCTCAAAGTGACGTCAATTTTGATCCAGGTACTGCTGACAGCAGTAAGCAATGGACTTGCACACGCAATGAAATAAATGGCTTAGTATTTTGTTGCAGTCATGCTCGTGTCTTCTTCAAAATTCATATTTTAATATATAGTAAAAATGCAGTGAAAAAAGCAGTGAAATTATGCCTTTAAATATTTTTACCGTTTTAAAATAATAAAAATTATAATGAACACAGAATTTTAACTTATTTAAAAAATATATGCATTTTTTGGGACACCCTGTATTAACTGACATGTGGGGGCTACTCTGTATGAAAAAGCAAGTATTTAAACTTATAATTTGAGAAGAAGAAGAAGAAGAAGAAGTAGAAGAGTCGATCGCTGAGACACTGCGTGTTGTTCACGTTTATTAGTAACTAATCAGTTCTAGCCTACTGTGAGGAATAGTGGGGTTCTGAAATATGCTGCGAGGAGAGAGACTCAAGTGCTGTGGTCGGAGTTTTTCGGTCATTCGAATTATTAGATTCACAATCAGCGCAATGTGTTATATTTTTATGTTACGTTTGCCATGGTTACAAGCGGTTTACAAGCTTAATTACTGAACCATTATTCGCAGAGCTAATATTCGGCACAAGTCGTCAAAAGTTGCTATCTACTGTCCGCTGCTGGTGATTGGCTTGATAATATCTCAGTCATTAGCTGCTACATTCTGAAAATAGACTAAGTGGTCAGCCTTATAACTCAACATTACAGAAAGCTCTGTCCAATAACTGTTTAACTACAAAGTACAGATGGGAAAGTCCTGATGTTAATTGATAAATTGACATGTATACAGCACTGATAAGCCTAAAGTCTCAATAATTATTTTACTATTTATCAAAATTGAATATTTAAACTAGTAATATAAAGTTTTGCCAATTCCCAAACATGTTGAGCCTTGTCTGCTGTTGTATTGGTGTTAATGCATTTGCAGTCTCAAAGTTGTATGCTTTTGATAAATGCTGAAGTAAACCTGTCTATATGCCTTTGAAAATATACGACCTAGGGCTCATAAAATTCCGCGATGTATAATGACGATATTTTTCCGATATCGGGAGCGCTACCAAATAAATTATTTTGATGAAATTTAAGCGGATATTGCACAGTATTACAAAAAGTATGATAAGAAAAAATTCTTCAAAACAAAAGGATAACCTACTGCCAATACGAGCGAACATCCATGTCACAGGAAGCAATTGAGAAGAAGAAGAAGAAGACTCGATCGCTGGGACAGTATGTTTATCCGCCTGACGTTTCGACATCCGTCGCCGATTCGTTGCCAGAGACATGAGGAGTGGAAAGGTTAAGCATGCACAAAGGTTTGCAGTATTTATAGGACACAGTCATTACTGCAAGCATAGAGCGACAATTAGCGTTAATTGCCTTCTTGTGCGTGGACTGCTTGTTGGACGGCACGCGGGCTCTGACTTGTTGAACATTCACCACGGGCGGTGAGCTCTGGCATGATGATTGCTCGGCCGTCTGGCTCCTCGGTGTTGGCGTACGATGAGGCGGTGGCCTGCCCGTTCCTCAAGTGACGGCTTCCTTTGGCCAAATTGAATCTCAGGATTGAATATGGATTGGGCAAATCGTTGCACTTGTTGATGGATTGTAAGCCCGTGAACTATGACTCAAGTAGTTCTCGGCTCACCCAATTGTCACCTCTTTCGGGAATTTTGGCCTCATCAAATTTGAAGGTGTGGCCGAGTCTCGTCTAATGAGGCGCAACTTGAGAATTGGCATCATTTCGCCGCACTGCAGCCGCGTGTTCAGCAATTCGCGTCCTGCGAGGTCTGCCAGTTTCTTTGACATAGTTGCTTTGACCGCAACTGCGCCAGATCCTGTAGACGACCCCAGATGTTTCTTGCCATGGCAGTGGGTCTTTCGGCTTCATTATCTGACGCATTATGGTTGCTTCCGGCCTGCGTGGGACTCCAACTCCAAGTGGTGCGAGAAAGCGGCCGACTGTTTCCGATACGTTTTTGACATACGGCATCGAAAGCCATATCTTGGGGTCGGTGCGCGTTTGTTGGCCAGCTCGTTTGCGCAAGCACCGCTTGACGAAGTTGCGTGGGAAGCCATTTTTTCTGAACACCCGTCGGAGGTTTTTTACCTCAGCAACATTGCCTTCTACTTCGCTGCAGTGCGTCTCAACACGCGGATAGACTGTTTTTATGCAACTGTGTTAGTGACACCGAAGGTTTTGTCCACATACCGAGCCCAGAATTTCGGTCTGCGGTGTTGGAAAACCAGTGACTCCAGCCGCTGCAGAACCACCTCTGCTATGAGTCCCGAAATCGGTGAACCCATCGGTGTCCCCTTCACCTACTCGTAGATCGTTCTGTCAGACGTGAAATACGTCCTGAGACAGATCTTCAGGAGCTGTAGGATTTCCACGTGTCCCAGAGAATTCTCCGTCTCATCGTATTTGTTTCGTAAGAGTAGTTCGACCGTCTCGATTGCCAGTTCTTGAGGGAAAGAAGTAAAAAGGGACGTTACATCGAAGGAAACCATGATGTCACTTAGGAGGAGGGCTCCGTATGTGGACGAAACCTTCGGCGTCATCGAACGGGATCAGGTGCCCACGTTCAAGTAACGTCTCAACAGCGTCTTCCCGCAAATCCAATTTACGATGGAGGAAGAAGAGAACAACCAGTTGGCCTTTCTTGATGTCCTCGTCTGTCAAAAAGATTGTTGTGGTCTAAAGACTCAATTTGTTAGGAAAGTGACAAACACGATGCAAGTATTGAATTACAACAGTAACCGCCAAATCAGTCACAAACACAGTTGCGTAAAAACACTCTATCGGCGTGTTGAGACGCACTGCAGCAAAGTAGAAGGCAATGTTGCTGAGGTAAAAATCCTCCGACGGGTGTTCAGAAAAAATGGCTTCCCACGCAACTTCGTCAAGCGGTGCTTGCGCAAACGAGCTGGCCAACAAACGCGCACCGACCCCAAGATATGGCTTTCGATGCCGTATGTCAAAAACGTATCGGAAGCAGTCAGCCGCCTTCTCGTACCACTTGGAGTTGGAGTCCCACGCAGGCTGGAAGCAACTATAAGGCGTCAGATAATGAAGCCGAAAGACCCACTCCGCGGCAAGAAACATCTGGGGTCGTCTACAGGATCTGGCGCAGTTGCGGTCAAGGCAACTATGTCAAAGAAACTGACAGACTTCTCAAAACGGAATTGCCGAACACGTGGCTGCAGTGCGGCGAAATGATGCCAATTCTCAAGTTGCGCCTCATAAGACGAGACTCGGCCACACCTTCAAATTTGATTAGGCCAAAATTCTCGCATGGATGTTTCATTAAAGTTGAAGTAGATAGAGAAGACTCAACTGCTGAAGCAAGAATGTCATCCGCCTTGAGTTCAAAATTTATTCCTGGAGCTATAATTGTTTTCGTTGCTCACCTGCGATAACCGTTTCCAAGGATGGTGCCAGAGGTCTATCTCCTCAATAATTCAAGCCAGGTTTAGAGCTCGACGTCTACTAATAGAAGTGAATAGGCATGTATCGCCCTATTCTGGCGTTACCTCTGCTGA
The DNA here is from genome assembly GCA_036362985.1 of Ligula intestinalis. NCBI lineage: Eukaryota > Metazoa > Platyhelminthes > Cestoda > Diphyllobothriidea > Diphyllobothriidae > Ligula > Ligula intestinalis. The sequence continues at coordinate 99,882,591 of JAYGXS010000001.1, forward strand.
AGGATTCAAGACAGAATGCGAAACATCAGGCAAACAAAATTTTTCTTCAAGCGATCACGCCTTAACCTTTGGAGATTAACGTATTCTTGTGGTACCCATGTGCATTGCGGCAGAACGAGTCTGAGAACTTGAAATATCCTCTCGCTTCTGTTTCAGACAGTGCGAACTGTTTGCTCACGACAGACGACCGTGAGGAGCACTTGATACACGTCTCACACATAAAAATGTCTAAGCACCTCCCGTTTTTCTATGCTATTTTGTCACACACCTAACTAATTATATGGCAAGAGTAAGACTAACTGGGATGTATTCTGAATACGTATTCCGCTTTTAGGATATGGAAACAGCATACGGAGCTCTAAACGTTCGGGTAGTCGCCAGAAAAACTTTTGTAAACATCGACTGCGCTCAGTGTCGAACTTCTGCTGACCGGGTGTCCTAAATTGTCCTTCGAAATATCTTAAACTCAGAAGAATAGTTTTAGCGAGCGTACGTGCACTTCGATAACTTCTCTTTCGGCTTATACATTTATATTGGAGAGATGAAATTTAAACAAGCGGCCGGCGCCTATCCAAAAGAATGAAGGAATACCTGCCGGTATGGCTGAGAAAAGGCGGAGTCAGGAGCATAAAGAGCTCTATTCTGGCGCACATGGTCGATTCTGGACATCGGGTGGACCCCAAAGACGCTTTTTGAGTTATCTATGAGGTACCACCAAATTATAGAAAGCTCCTGGGTCAGCACCTGCTAGCAACAGCAGAAGCAATAGCAGAAGTAATCAGGTTGATGAACCCAGCGTTGCGTGCGCAAAAGAACTTCGATCAATTTCACATCTGGCGTAGCCCACAGTCACTTAGCGGCATACATTCATCCGCGCTCTGGTTGGCTCCGGCTTTAAAGACAGAGGAACATTATCGACCGCTCTCGGAAATGTTACCTTTCCCATATAAATGTATTAGCCTGAAGAGGATTTATCAAAAGTGCACTTACGTTCGCCAAAGCTAGTCTTCTGAATTCTCTGATGAGAATAGCTAAAACTCTCCCATTTTGCAGACCAGCAACTAATAATTCCGGAGAGTGCGTTCGGCTAGAACTCCAGTTCATACGCATTGCAATCTTCCAAGCTTTATTAAGCGCCTGGCTTATTTGAACCCCTCATCAATCAGCGACAACCTGATCGACGAATCATAAGTCCCTGACTTTAGTAGGACCATGACGTTAGTATAGTCGACCGACATCCGGATTATAATTCAGCACATTTGAAAACACACAGGCGTTTAAAAGAATTCCGTTATTCACATGGGGACAAAATGAACGACTGAACGGAACGATGATAAACACTAGATTTTATATAAAGTGGTTAGGGGGAGTCTTCGGATCAGGATGCGCCCAGTAGTGAAAACATATGTGGATGATGTCGGTATTCCTGTGGTTATGCAACATTTTCAGACATTGTGGTGACCGTTCTTTTTATTGCAGCATAAGCGAAGTTACACAATACTCTAGAACGTAAATATTTAGCCATCGCATCCGGATTGAGATGCTAGTCCAGCTTGTTTACTTCTCTTCTCGGCGACAGCTACGGTAAGTAAAGCATAACAATTGCGACGACCAAGACCTATAAATTAATATCGATGTTAAGTGAGTCGTCACGCTTAAGCTGCACGTAGATTAATGCATTTGTTCAATAACGTCAAATGTATTTTTTGCATGTGATCTTTGGCACAGTCAGAATTAGCGTGCGTCAGTGGGAGGTTTCACATTTCGAGCAATTAGAACCAATTTATCAGTCAAATTCCAAGTGTACTTTTCATGACTGTGCATTACGTAGGTTAATTGAGACAAGGAAAAAGCATGTTGTACTGGCCGAAGTTTACAACGCGTAAACAAATTAAATCCAACTTAAGTTTTTTTATATGCAGTTGCATTTTTTGTGAACAAATTATAATTTGACGATATTATATTGCAACAAAATGACCTTGAATCCATCCTGTTTGACCGACGTTAGATTATTTTTTAAATTCTAGTAATCAAACTTTAAAGTCGTTAAAAACTCTTAACGCATCCTTGACATATCTGATCATCAATAATCGGTGAAACGCCCATTGCGTCTAGGCATCTAGCCTTCTTTTCCTCGTTTCTCATACGGCATTTAATAGAAGTTCCTGAAGCTTCACGAGGGCTTACAGTTTCCTTTGGAAGAATTGCAAACACTCCACTTTTGCGACATCTTTTCTAGTGAGAAATTTTAATAAGATTAAGTTCCGCAACACGAACAGGGCGAAGGTTGCTGTAAGCATGCTCCATGCTAACCATTCTCGACGTCTGACTTTTAATTAAACTATGCAGAGGTAAGCAAAAAGAGGACCCATATCGCCCATATGGAATCCACCAATACGGACCAGCAAGCCAACTGCCCAAGCAGGGTTTTCTAAGCAATCTGGGCGTTTGTGGCTTAGCTGTTAGAGCATTGGCCTCCGGCGAAATCCTTCTCTGAGATGCGGGTTCAAATCTTGCCAAACGCTTTGAGTTTTTTTCACAAATAGGTCAACTCAAATTAAGCAAATCTGTCAAACCTTCTTATAGTTTTATGACATTTTCAGTGATTGCATATCCACTCTTCCAACGGCAGCTGCGATTTCGTTTGTAGCCACACTATATAAGTTAATTTCTTTAAGTATATTGGATCACTCTTAGGTCTGTGGGCCAAAATAAAATATTGCTGCAACTCTTATCGAATGGCTTCAAATGTCAGCTCGATCTCCAGATCCACCTAATGAACAGTCCCAAGAGCACAGTTGAATGGAGTAGGCAGTCCGCCCAGTCATTAGATTTAGATGTTCTCTTAGGAGGCAGATTGAGCTGACGGAGTAATTTAATCACCAAGTGCTTCTGTTAGGTATATTTCTTGCCATATTCTGTAGTACATGACTTCTGTAAAATAAAAAAATTCATCCTGAATAATTTCTTTCATAGTATGCGAAATAGTTTTGTGTGTTATGGACTATTATAACGCAAAAGTTTAAAAAAGTTTGGCGGCCTCCGTTGCTTAGTGGGCAGGAAATAGCCCAGGGAAATGTTTTTGCAGCGGTTCTTTTTAAGGATTTCACAAGAACCTACTGATCTCTTTGCGATTGAATTCACTTTGAGACCGGTCCATTTGCCAGGCGAATGGTCCATGAAATCAACATCCATCGTCCGTTTATTTATGTATGTCCACGAATTACTGTGTGCCTCTAGAGGGCCATTCCCTACAGAAAAGGAGTCTCCGAAGCAGTCTCACGACTGTAACAACACGCTGGAGTAGGCATAGCCCATCTACCTCAGGCCACAATTTGCCATCATGTGATGCAACGTAAAGACAGCCTGTCCCCTACCGAAACCTCTGTAGTTGTATACAAGATAGGCTGCAACGATGGGGACTGTAAGTCTGTTGGGGAAATAGGACGAAAATTGTAAACCCGCCTACAGGAACGAAAAACGGCGGCCCGGAGAATAGACCCTAACTCACAGCTTGCAACAAATATCGGAGAGACTGGTTACGACTTTATTATTCAAGGAACGACCATCGTAGGCCGAGGAACCTCAAAAGCTGGAAGATTGACGCTTGAGGCATGATTCTCAGACGCCAAATCTATCAACAGGCATCTGGGCCTCCTTGCGGCCTACAACATCCTACACCTTTCCGTAAGTAAAGGACAGGACACGGCCAAACCGAAGTGAATATTTGCTGACGGTAACGTCCCTGTGACTAAACCACCGGAAGGAGGAGCAGGATTACCAGCATCTTCTACCGAGGGGATGAAACAGAACGTCAACTGCCGTTACGCCAAGCCAAAATCCACACGCAGGGCCAAACAGTGAACGAAGAAAAATCAATCAGCCCAAAGTCGACACGTACAGCCGCAATTACAAAATCGGTGATCGATATAGTAAGTATACGTTTCGATATGGGACAGCCGGCCCAGCTGTCTGAAGCGTCAGCAAACCCACAAATTTATTCTGGTAAGCAGAAGATGAACTCTAATTCTTATCCCAGAATTCCAACTTAGTAAATTTGAACAGTGTGCTTCAGTGGAAACGCGCATTACCTCTGAAGATCGGTGCACAAACAAGTATCACCAATTCCTTTATGAATAAGTTTTTTCTTCACACATTCGTTTTGAATACCAAAAAACTTCGCAGTCAATCGGAATAAAAGTAAGTTGGGCCAGTAATATTTGATTTACGCGAGCTCAATCGCAAATACCGTATCGACCATCCAGTTTCCGGCCTTAAATTTAGTCCTACTTACCCTTATACAGCAACATGTAAATAAGCACTGTAAACTGTGTGGGGCTCAAGAAACTACACCTCTGAATATGCATTCATGCGAAATTCGTCAGCAACGTTACAGGAATTCCAAAAAACAAAACATCTTTAACTCAATGCAAACTTGATCCTTTGGCTAATAATGTCGTACCATTTTGGAGGCACGTCGATATATTTTTTGATGCAAACGTCCAAGAGGGGTGTGCAACAAATGAAAGTGCACGCCAATGGTTTAGCTGATTTCAAAAGTCATAACTGGAGTGCTTTTGCAACGATTGGGTTCCACGGTCTTTCAAAACTATCGATCAATACTCAAGGATGGGTATTTGAATGGCAAATTCGTCGTCGTCGAATGGGATCAGGTACTGACCTTAAAATAAGGCTTCATCACCGTCTTCGTGAATATTCAATCTACAAAAAAGGTGCAAGAAAACAATCACTTGGATTTCTTGATGTGCTTGTCTGCTGCAAAGATATTGGTGCCCTCAAAGCGTATAATACGATGCATGTACTGAGCCTTAATGCCACCAACCAAAATAACCCACGAAGGCAGTTGCGTTATGACGATATATCGGTGTATCGGAACACACCAAAGCGAACACGAAGACAAAGTTACCCAATGGCAATACGTTCAACGAATAATAACCCCGAGAACAGAAGATGAGGATGTGATCACTGGAACAAGAGTTTCACTTTTCTAATATTTCAGATTTCGTCGGGAATGCTTAATTATAGGTGATGATAGCACCTGCATTATCATGCGCAGATAGGGTTGAAACATGCACACGTTACACGGTATTTATAGGTCTTAGCGATAATTATTCATTTATGTAGCCACCGCTTGGGTCTCAATGGATGCGGTACTGGCTTGACACTTTGAGTTCGACCTAGTAATTGCCACTATTGCCTTGTCAGCGTTGGATGCGGTCCTGCTAATTGCGTGACAATTATGCCCAAAATCCTCGCAAGAGGTGACAACCGCGTGATTTGCAAGCTGCTGGAGTCATGGTTCTTAGGCCCCCATTCCATCAATAAGCTTAACGATTTGGCGCTTCCATATGGTGTACTGAGAAGTTTCCTGAGCAAGAGAATCAGTCACGTGGGAGAGGCCGGGCGCAGAAACAACTCTGACGATAGCAGGCATTATTGTCACGCAATTATCAGATCCGTATCTGACGCTGACAAGGCAATTGTTGCAATAAGTGAGTCCAACGCGAAGTATCAAGCGAGTACCGCATCAATTTAGACCCAAGCGATGGCTACAGAAGTGAATAATTATCGCACGCGCGCGTATGAACACTATGAATAACGTGCAACCTATGCATGTTTCAACCTTATCTGCGCATGACTACGAACGTGCAACCATCACCTATGCTTTAGGAATGCCGACGGAATTCGAAATGTAAGGAGAGTAAAAGTCTTGTTTCAGTGATCACATCTACTTCTGAACTACTTCCTTGAACTTTTATATTCTCCACTATTGGGTACATCCCTAGAACGTCATCCACTAGTGCAGGCGCAGTCGATAGGAGACTTAATTCAACTTGCCCAAATTTTTACGAGTTTTCTCGTAGTTGAAGAATACCATGGAAATCGTCAGTCGCCTGCGCAGTTAACTTGAATTTTATGTTGCAAACAGACTGGGGGAAACTCTCAGACCCTATATCCTTAGGCCCGAAAGACCAGCTGGTATGTCAAGAATCGCTCATTTAATCTGAAGTAGCTGCGGACTAAGCAGCCGAAACTGGAAGACTACTTGGCAGGCGAATAGCCAAGACGGGAGCATCAGTAAAGAGAATGGCGATAGCTCTCATGTCGGGGCCTATTTGCCTATATCCGGCCACATTTTAAAGTTTTATCAGACTGAAATTCGTGCAAGAGTTGACGTCAGTGTGAGCTGTGAGGTGCTTAAGTCATGGTTCTCCACCCGAAAACCACCGGCAAGCGTATGAACTCCCGCGTCTATATACAGTACTGATACCCTTGCCTGGATAGAGGCATTAGCCCTGTGGGGGTGGCAGGTGGGGGTGGCAGCCAACCAAATTTTCTGAGCAATGTTCACGCCACTATCCAAAACGGATGATTAAGTCGCAGCAGTTCAATTCTTGGATGCGGGGTGACAAGTAATCATTGGATCAAGTACAATCCCCAAGAGTAATTACGAGAGCATTTTAAGGCCTGGCAACTGTGCCATCCACATGCTGCACTCCTTGTACCTTACCTAACTTTATCTACCATTGCCTTTGGTGATGGGTTTATAAGGATAATCAAAACCGTAACGCCAATAAAAATATTGTTCCAACAATTGCATTTTGCTTTACCTCTTCGTTTTCTACTCCTGAAAGGTGTAATTGCCCGTTCCAGGAAGCAGATAAGAATAGAAAGAATTAGACGCCGGACCCAAAGATTCATATTCGAAACCATAACCAGACCAAATTTTGCATCATGATCATTAGCTGCTGCACAACATGAAGCTAACCGTCCTAGATTCGAAGAGACCTTAAAGCTCCGGAACTTGAGAACAAATTGAATCCTAAGCTGCCTAATTTATAGCTATCTGACATCGGGCCTTTTCGCAAGCACAAAAACTCCACCTCCATATGATGTGGTAGGAGTTTTTCCGAACAGAGTAATTACTGACAAGGGAGAGTCATTAGAGGATACCATCTACAGGATCGGTGTCTGCAAGCCAAATTGTCGAGCAATTATGAAGTTAATAATTGTCAAGTGTCATGAAGTCGAGACGGGCAAACACTGCTTCCCATTTGCAGTGCCAAAAGAGGCAATGACAATTATAATGACCATTTTTGGCTTTTCAGCCGTCATCAGCCAAACATAATGACTGGCTCATTGAGCCAGAAATGGTGGGGTCGGTATTTTGAGGCCATTGGGATTCGGGGAAAGGGGAAGTAGAGGAAGATCGAGAGAACGAGTCAAAACGAAACCAATAAATGACTTCGAATTTCTCGGTCCATACATAGATGACATCTTATTGAGAAGTGAGTTGGAGTCGTAAACAGGCCGGAAGCAATTATAACGCATCAGATCATGAAAGAAAAAGACCTACTGCCACGGTAAGAAACATTTAGAGTGGTCTACAGGATCTGTTGCAGTTTTGGGCAAAGCAATTGTGCCCGAGAAACTGGTAGACTTCTCAAAAGACGAATTGCCGAACACGCGGCATCAGTGCAGCAAAATGATTTCAATTCTCCTGTTGTGGCTCATTCGACGAAGCTTGGCCACAAATTCAAATTTGCTGAGACCGAAATTCTTGTAAGAGTTGACAATCGAGTGAGCCGAGAATTACTTAAGTCATGGTCCACGGGCCCCCAATTAATCAACAAGTGCAACGATTTACCCAATCCTTTTATTAGTGCTGAGACTAAATTTAGCTAAAGCAAGTCATTCCTAAGAGAACAAACAGACCAGATCATAATCCTATGCCAACAACGCAGGGCCAGATGGTGATTGCTGAAGCAAAGAATCAGCGCACACTCAAGGCATTTATCGATTTCTTCCGTATGTTTAGATTTTACGGCAAAACCCTGTGCACACACAAACCATTACTGCTACTGTTCTGTGAGTATGTCTCCGATGATGAATCCGCGACGGATTTCGAAACCTCAGGTGAATAAACATATTGTTCCAGCGATCGAGTCGTCTTCTACGCCTCAATTACTTCCTGGGACTCACACGTCTGCTTGTATTAGCAATGACATCTTATTTCTAACAGGTCATATCTGGACGTTAAGCAGTGTGCATCGATTGCTCCAACTCTTTTGACGGTGGTCGAAGTAAGACTAAGATACGATCGCTAGGACAAGATTTTTATTTGCTTGACGTTTTGAAATCCACCGCGGATCCTTCATCAGAGACATTAGAAGAAACAGGTAAGAAATGCACAGGGTAGTTGTAGTAGCACACAGTCACTGTGCTTCTGCGCACTTATGACAGTTAACGACTCCCCTATGAAGAATAGTTGTCCGTTTGAGTGCTAATTGCCCAATGGCAGCAATGACTTTCGTGCAGGCCGTAACCTGCTATACTCTTACCATAATTAGTAAAATTGGATAATGAAATCTGGTTCTTCCGTGTCCTCCTACAATAATAAAGGAATGGATCTATCCAGCGTACAGTATTCCGAACGAAAATCTGCATGGTAAACATCCACAGTTTAATTCTCCAAAACATAAAATGAAATAAAGTCCAGCGATTAAAAGCTAGAAGACTATCGATCAGCAACTGTAATTTATGCAGCGCATCTGTATACCGCTAATTCCAGCATTTTATCTTAGGGAAGTGGTGGTTATAAGGTTTTATGGGTGAGCAATTAGGAAACGCATTTGAATATACTTTAATAACTGCTATATGCATTTTTATTTTATTGTATCTAGAAATGTTGCTTATTTGTATCTGTATATTTTCCTGATCTGTATTATCGTTTAAGGATTTGTGGTAAAAATCCAATCACAAAAATGCAGGTTTATTGATATTCCTGAAAACACAAAAATGGTGGTTATGAGGTCCTCTATTTTAACTTACCTTTCTGGAGTTGGATGAGTACAGTCCACGATGCAAAGCGCGTTGCACACCCTTAAGTTACATGCGGAACAACTTACTCCCAGTGGCCGTGGGAAACAAATTCAGCTACATTTTTCCACTGTGGACTTACTTTTACAAATTTCCTTCATTTCCTATCCTCCTTCTTATCGCCAGAACGCCAATAATCACCTGTCTCGTACGACAGAGTGCTGGGGGGTTCGGGTATATGAGGTGGACCACTTAAACTACCTTTGTATATATATCTGGTCTCTTGATATTTCTGAAGCGTAAGTCCAGCAGCTTCTTTAAAAAAAGGCATGCTCAAAAAGCTGCAGCCCAAGTGATACTAGCTAGCGTATCAATACGCCTGCTAGCTTAACTGCAGAAGACAAAACATGTGCTGCTAGGACTGCCTTTCTTAGGGAACGCAGCAAACTAGCTGATAAGTTGACGTCTGAAGACAGTGATCACAGGCGCTTTTTCTGCGGCTTATCCTCATGAACTCTCCTCGACTACGCTTGACAGGTAAAGACTGACCAGCATTGCTGGTCACCTCTGTTATTATAACGCGACCAGCAGGCAATAGAAGACACCAGAATGGTTATGATGGTATTGGCGTTATTCAACACCAGACAAAGACAGCGGAGTTTGCGGGGTTCTTTAGCTTGTCCACGATGGCGTATGGTGTGCGCCTGGGCATTCTGGAACCTTCTCGACTGTGGTCACTGCCCATGCTGTGTGGGTGATCGTCTCGTTTGCTCGACGCACGGCTTGGTCAGCTTGCATTTTGGCGTGACATAGCTGGCCTGTTCTTTTCGCCGACTGCCGTGAGTGCATGGGGCTCTCGACTCCGTAACACAACATGAATACGAAAAAGGCACGAGATTTTTGAACATAAATTTGTGACGCACTTCGGCACGGGCACACGTGGGGTTCTTGTTTGGTAAAGCCAATCAATAAACAGGACCTTGAAAAAGATCATGACAGCTAAGAGGTCTGCGTGCAGGTGCTCAATCCGTATTATAGATTGGTCGGAATCCAGCCAATCGCTGAGGGCAATGGCGTCATTCAACAACAGACAAAGACAGCGGGATTTTCCAGCTTGTCCAGTCCAGCGTATGTATAAAGTTCTGGCCTTTCTTGAACATTCCTGTCATGTGCTGTGCAAGCGCGCACTCTGGAAACTTCTAGACTGCGGTCCCTTACCTTACTGTGTTGGCGGTCGTCACGTTTGTTCGAGGCACGATGTTGGCATGTCCCAACGTGGGCGGCTTGACTCTGTGCATGAAACACTTGTCCTGTTCTTTCTGCCAACGGCCGTGAGTGCATGGGGGGTCCCGCCTCCGTAACAACTTCGATTTTTATTTACTCCCTCACTTGCTCCAGTGAAGCAACCTAGATTTGCTGAAAAAGAGTTTGCGGGTTCAAACACACACCACCGCCTGGTTAAGTAAATGTGCTTATAGAGCGATTTCATGTTCTATTTTCGCCCACCTAGTCGACGTTACTCACCGATGAGTCATGAGACCAAAAGACCCACTGCTATGACAGGTAGCCACTGGAGTCGTTTACTGGATCTGGTGCAGATGTGTACAAAGTAACTACGTCGGACAAACTGGAAGATTTCTCTGGTCGCGAATGGCCGAGCGTGCAGCGACGGTGAGGAAGAAAGGCACCAACTCCCAGGTTGCAGTTCATTTGACGGGACCCGACCATATTTTCAAGTTTAAAGAGGCCGAAATCCTCGCAAGAGGTGACAACCGCGTGAGCTGCGAGCTGCTGGAGTAATGGTCCATCAACAATCGTAACGATTTGCCGTTCCCATACGGTGTACTGAGCAGTTTCCTGGGCAAGAGCATCAGTCACGTGGGAAGGGCCAAGCGCAGCAAAAATTCCGACGACAGTGGACATAATTGTCACGCAATTGTCAGGCCCACATCCAACGCTGACAAGGCAATTAGTGAGTCGAACGCGAAGCGTGCAGCCAGTAACGCATCAATTAAGACCCAAGCGTTCGCTACGTAGGGGAATAATTATCGCAAGCACGCGGATGGCCACTATGAACTATGAATACCATGCAACCTGTTCCTTTTTCACCCCTAGCTGCGCATGACTATGAATATACTACCATCATTACGATTGAGGATTCCCGACAGAATCCGAAACGTCAGAAAAGTAACACTTCTTTTAGTGATCGCATCCTATTCCTCTGAATTTCTTCCTAGAACTTGCATAGTCTCTGATATTGGCATACCTCGACCAGTCGATCCCAAGGAAGCCTTTCGGATTGCCTACGGGGCATCAGCCAACTTCTCTAAGAGCCTCCGCCAACGAAAGATAGCAAACAGTCGAGGCGTTGGCCATACGGTTAATGAATCTTGTGCTGTGCTGTCAAAATACGCCATTACAGGCGCGTTCTCCGACGCCGAATATAAATGATAATCACATATCGCCTTCACCATCCGATGGCAATTGCTCGCTTAGCTTACTCGACAATGGTATAAACTTCCCGTAATGAACCTAAGAACACTGCTCACGTCCTACGCTAGTTCGTCCGTCTCACTCCAAATAACTTCAATATACGGACTCCGACATATGGACTACGTGAGATCAATTACAATTTACAACACGACATGTATAAAACCTGCCCAGCTCTTATTTATTCATAATCTTTTTAATTGTATGATGAATTACTGATAGCATATGCTTATCGAACTTGCAGTTAAAGTTTTTAACACGAATATCTGCTGAATCTAAACAGATCAAATGTTTCATATTTCGTTGAGTGAAACTTGAGTCCTACAAATCACGTTATAGAACCTCCAAAGTTGAAGTCCAGTTGATAATAATTCTATAAAAAGATTTTTAGAGCAAAAAACAGTATTTATCCGGCAAATTTCGCTGAAATTTTACATTCAAATTTATCAAGTTAAACATTCTTCATTAGAAAGAATGTTTTTAAGCAAATATTTTAAGATTTAAGTTATGAAGGATTGGTATCCATATAAGCTAACTACATTGGTTGCCATAAACCTGCGAGACTAAACCTTATAATTTATTATTGTCTTTATGCTATGCTCAATTATACCCAGATACTTTAGACAATCACGCCTTTATCTGGGTTATTATACGGCAAATTTCAGCATAATGTAAGCTTTGATCACTCTTAATGGAACAAGAGTTTTTTATACACAAAACCGTTCTGGGGCGGATGGCCGACTAGACATTTAATCTATGGAAACATTTAAATCCTTACCGTTATCAAAGTAAATGTAATTAATTAGATTGCTCTTTTAGCAGCAAAATTAAAAAAATCCTTTTCGAACAGTGAGGAAAAGGCATCATGCAAATATTATGAAATTGATTTTACATTAGACGAAAAGCAAATTGTTAGCTTTATCATATTTTATGCCGTAGAAATTTCTTCCGCAAACCATCATGGGATTAATTTGCACGAAAATTACATTTTAATCACATCAACGTAATTCTTTATAATCAAGACAATTGCATTTCAGAATTTTACTTAATATTTCTTACTGTACGCCTTCTACCTAAGATATAAAATAACTCAAGGTCTAGCGCCTTCCTCTTATGTATGTCGGCACATTTTAGCACGCATTCTTAAAAAAATTTTCTGGGTCAAATCTTATTTCCTGGAAAATGGGTTTGAAAAAATGTATCCGCAGTAACTCCACTTGAGCAGAAAGTACATTAAGCATGATGGCTCAGGTGCTAAGCTTTGTTTGTTGGTGGCCACTGCCATTTTTTAAAGAGTATTTGCAGATTTTGCATTTGGTCGAACACATTATGAATATCCTTTATTTCATTATATTAGTTATCGTATTTAAATTGAGTATTCTTTTGTAATATGAGCGCGAAAAGTGAAATTTTTAAAATCTTATTAGTATTGCCAAATGTTACAGTTTCCCACCATCTCAAAGAAATCAAATTTATTCGTGCTATGAAATCATAAATCCTTTTTAATTGTTAGTCACAGGATAGCCCATTTTTTTCTGTTCTATTTGACGGAACCCTTATTATGTGATACATTCAGATGGTCAGCAGGCATCAAAAACGAAAGTTAGACAGAGAGATAAGGGTCAGTAGGCTGGTAAATATACGCCTACCGTGCGTTGGCACTGCTGCTCTTGAATCCACCACGACGTTCTTACAGTCATGGCTTGGTCGTTGTACGACTGAGTGGACACGTCAATCATCCAGGTCAATAACTTTGGAGTGGCGATGATTCTTACTTACTGTCACTTCAAAGACCGTGTCTTAGAGATGAGATAATTGTCAACCTTAGTACGGTCGGTTTCACTGAACCTTGGACACGCGTAGACGAGCCATTTTACTTTGGCGATACAGAGCGTGACGGGTGAGGTGTTCGTCTTCCTGACTTTAAGCAAAGGTAGGCGTTCGCACATGGCACCGCGCCCATTGTGAGGAGCACGCGGTTGATGTTATTGTACGCAACAGTCGAACTGTCATCAATTGACCCTTTGTCAGAGGACGGGCTGGGGAACATATATAAAAGCAAAATAATAATATTCAAATAGGAATGGGCGCACACTGGTCCATTGTTTTCAGGAGCAAAGGGCTTTTGTGCGTTTGGCAGAGGTCAGAAACAGGCAACCAACTATCAGTTGGAAGTCGGTCAAATTACTGGATTGACTGATTGAGGCAAAATAAGCCTAAAAAATAATGTATTTATCGAACCGTATTTTCTGTCGTCCTTCCTTTCGGCATCTGTATATAATATAGGGTAGATACCTCTGTCGTATAACAAGGTGCTAGTCGTTTGTCGCCTGCGCTTAACGTAGTTAGTGAGTTCAACTTAATTCCGTTTAACGCATAGGCTCCGTGACATTTTCGGGATGAGCCACAATTTTCATGTTACGGGCACTTAGCTTCAAGTCTTCGAATTTATTGGTTGGATCTTAATCTAAAATTCCTAGACCAGAATATAGCATAAACTGGGGGGCAAACAGTAAGGAGCCCAGCTGAAGCACTGAAGAAACCCCTTCCTCAGGTATACGCTATACGCCACTGTCATATAGACCAACAAAGAAAAGAAGATATTAGTAGCCATTTCTGGCTCAGTAGTCGTCGTCAATGATCCCCACTAAATATAGAGCTGGCGAGAGCTGAGGTTCGAAGTCCAATTTTATAGTCATCTGGAGTTTAGTTTTCCAATACTCTAGCATTACAACGTACATGAGAGTACATATAATGTACTATAATTACTTAAATTCTGATTAACATCATCGTTTCGGAGAAAATAAAACGGTGCTGTTGCTACAGGGTTAGCTTGCAGCATAATCCCAAAACATTTCAGTCCCACTGAGATGGGGCTGCTATTCCAGCCTACTGCAAGCGCCATGCTTGTAAAAAGGACCGATAAATTAGTATAATTTTCCCTCATTGCTTTTGTTGGTCTTATATAATTAAATATCCTTAATAGACGTCGTCCACAGAAAACCACCCATGCATAAAATTGGCAACAAATTATGTTTTTCTCAAATTCAACGCTCAAAGAAACTATATAGAGCAATTTCCACTGTTGTTATGAAGCCAAAGTATTCACTACTAACACATTGTATTCACAGCCTTAAAAGGGTTCACATTTCCTGAAGAGTTTGTTTTTAGCATTCAAAACTACAAACTGCCTATTTTTTATGCAAGCAAGATTATAAATTTCCTTATATTACTCAAGATGAATCCCAGAAAAAGTAAAGGGTGTAGAGACTACATAGTTAATTTCGTTGGGAGACTTAATGAACATGTAGATATTATAATAGTTGAATAAAAATTTCTTGTTTCTAACAGTGAATAAAATATATGTTCTGTATTAACAGTAAAATATGCTCTTTCTTTAAATTTTCAATTTAAAGAGAACTTTACCATCATGCCCTTTTCCAGGATAATGTAGGTGGAACATTTTGTGAGAGAAAAGTAAATAATCTAGTCATTTAGAAATTACTGTGAACTAATTCATATTCGATTACTAGTCATTTTTCCCAATATGGAGTTTCTGCGGGCGGCCGCGGTAAAGACCATTCAAGAGATGAAATTATTGCGTGACTGGAATATTTTAGGGTTATTCTGCACAATATGCAGCATTGCAACCTTTTATAATCGAAGAGGCATTTTAGAATTTTAGTCATCACGTGGTCCAAAAGTTCCAATATTGTGTATTTGGAGTCCTCTACGTCTGAGCATGGGAATGGAGCTTTAATAATAATGTCACGTTGATAAACCATAATCCTTGGGACAGTTAAACATTCAGTATCCCATGTTTGTAAGGAGGTTCTAGAAGTTATATGTTCTTAAATCTGTTAAGTCAAACTGCCTACTATACTGCATGCTTTTATTTACCCTTTTTAAGAAGGTGCCTTAGAAAAGGAAAATAAGTCAACCTTTATTTCAAAATAACAATAACCATATATGTTTTTCAATCTGGTACTAGTAAGATTGGTCAAGGCCTCTTCCGAATACTAATTTGAGCAAATCAAGTGAATGGACCTTAGATCTCCGATACCTATCTTTGTTATCAAAAATGTGCTCTACTGCTCTCATAGAGGTGCAATTTAAGGACGTCAGCAAACTCAAGCTTTTATTGTGTCCTGCTGCTTATAATACACACATGTTTCAGAAGAAAGCCGATCGTTCATCGGGAAGGGTTTATTTCAAGCCTGATGTTTCGGTAGTTGGCTCACGGTCCTCGTCTTTATGTCGTCCTTTCTTGTGTGTGCCTGTTCTACAAATCATGTTTGAGCGAGACGTGCTGGAGAAACCGGCCGACAATTTCAAATGCGAATGCATTAGCATAAGCTGGCCGTAGGGAGGTTGGACCCAAATTCGGAGGTAGCAACCCATGCTGCAGAGATGGGGCACATCTTCAACTCTGACGCGGTTAAAATTGTGGGCCGAGATGTTAATCACACATCAAGGCAGATTAAAGAGGCCTGGATGTCGACCGAATGTTCAGTCAACCGCCACATAAACCTACCGGCCCCTATGTTGTCTTGAGGGCATTCTTATCTGGAGAAAGACGTGGTATGGAACAACGGGAGCCGGAAACAAGTCCGGGCATCACGGGGGACGATAGGCCGAATGCTCCGGAGGCCAACACCAACGCACGCGAGATTAACATGCAGACAGCCAACACCGTGGCCAACGTGTGCATGCCGGGAACCACTCGAGACACCACGGGAGGCAACGGGACGAACACTCAGGGGCTGACACCAGCGCGAGCCGCATTACCACGCGGTCAGCCAACGCCTCGGCCAACATGCTTCTTTTGACCACCAGTCGTGGTGTCACAAAAGGCCACGGAACAAATACTCAGGGGACCGACACCAAAATAAGCCACACGGCGACAGACAGGAGACCGATGGACAAGGAGACTGATGACGCGATGAGAGACACACACAGTGGCTCAAACATGATTGGTAGAACAGGTAAACGCAATAAAGGATGACATAAAGTCTAGGACTATGAGCCAGAGAATCCATTCTCTGAAGATGGGTAGACGAGACAATAACCCAAAGCGTCAGGCTTGTAATAAACCTCTCCCGGTGAATGGTCTTCTTTCTCCTGATCTACCAACCGGGAATCGAATTTTCAGCACTATTATTACACATCGGCTTAGTGATTATGGTCGTCCTGTTGAGTCTGGAAGCTCAATCAATGGAAATCTCAGGCAATCCCTAAGCGACTTCTAACGTTAGTGGAGAGTGACCCAAATAGACAAGGTAGACTGTAATAGCCATTTCTGGCTTATTAGCCGTCATCGGGCGGTCATACTTAATCTCAGGTGTGGAGTACCTGAGATTTGAACCCGGTACTTTGGTCATGGGGCACAATATTCAAGCACTGTACCACGAGTTCGTTGCTCATATCGGTTGTGATCGGCAATATGGGAAATTAGAGCCCACAGATCTATCTGGTTAGGGACCATACTCTTCCCGGTATGTCGGGAAGCTCCATCTCGAGCAATCGAAGGCTGTTAATTTGCGACTTCTAAGTTATAGTGCATAATGGTCAAAGCAAATATTATTTTATTTTTTCTGAAATTAAACCTTCCTTACATGATTATTTTGTTTTGTTTTCTTTGCTCACTTGCTATTTCCTTTTTCTAAAGCGTCTTTAGCGCTAATTGAATTTTCAACAATTTTGGCTTCTTCTGTGACACTAATCTCACAACTTGTCCTAAAAAACCATAGGGATAAGATTTTTAAGACCCAAAAAGACACTACTCACACTATCCAGGCATGAGTAGACTATTTAGGAATTATGAATTCTATAGAAATTAAACATTATATAATAAATCAGAACTCCACATATTGATTTTCACATGTCTTTTATAAACAGATACGGGTGTTAATAACGTGGAGATTTTGAAAATCAAAAATGTCTATTTTCCAAGTCTCGCTTGTCGCTGAACCTGTCAGATCGTTTTCTTATCTTTGCCAGTGGCTGCAGGCACGTTCGAGAAAAATAGTTTCGACTAGAGTTAAAGGTGCTTGACCTACCAGTCAAAGTCAATTAGTCATGCATATTATCTCCGCAAATCTCGAAATAAATGTTTTCGGACCCATTTTGGAATTGGAATGCTATTCTGAAAACTTTTTCTAAGACAGGAAATGTTGCGTCTTTAACAAAAGGGCAATTTTTATTTTCCTCACGTGAAGATCTTGAGTCGCTTAGGATTTGCGTTCGTCGACTTGTTCTGACTTTGGCAACTGAGAAGACCTCGTGCCCAAAGCCCACAGTGAGGGTTAAAAATAAATTATGGGAAAGTGAGGGTGAAAATGATAAAATATGATGTAAATGTATTCCATAGCACCCGGTTGGCTGCTAGCTCCTCTAACCTCAATTGCTCACGCACTCAAAGTTTCAGCCCGAACCACTTGAGTGTCAGTAAACGCTCTCCGCTAAACTACTGCAGTCACACCACATGATAATATGCAACGGTGCAAACATTTGCAAATGATTAGACTCAGGCATTTACAGTTTACATGGGCACAGTACACCGTCAACATCAAACTCCCAGGAAGCTTAGAGTAGTGTGCGTTCGCCCAAACAAGTAGCTGTTAACCACTTAGCGGTCACTCGTTGCTTCGGCCTAACAATATGGGACGACTAGTTAGGCGAACGAACGTTTTCGAGTAGTTAATCGTCAGGCAAATAAAATAATATAAAGGGAGGGTAGAGTTGTCAAAAATTTCAAAATAAATCAGTGGTAGTTAAGGAAGAGAGGGACGAATGTTAAGACATCAAATAGTAGGAGGGAGGGGGGATGAGTCCTTACATTAGTTCATGTCATCCGGTCGTATTGTCACCGCTTGCCTGCGTCTGGTCTTCACTGCCTCATCACCGTTTCCTGTGGGGCAGGTTATATTGGCCGAACAACTAGGTGGTTCTCCAAGCGCATGAGAGAACACCATCCTGCCTGGCTAAACAGAAGCGAGGTAAAGTCGATATCTAGCGCGATTTTGGCTGACTTGGTTGACAGTGGTCATCAGGTAAACGCCAAACAAGCGTTTAGAATCTTGCATAAAGTGCCGGTTAAACGTTCCAAGTTCCTGCGTCAGCGGATACTTGCGACGGCTGGGCCAGTCGCCATATGCCTCACTAACCCCATCTTATGTGCGCAGAAGGCGTTTGTAGTGGCTCTACGGCTCTCGTGGCCGAATACCGACCCAACGTCCGTCCGCACCCCTCCCACCATGCTGCGAGACACTGATGAGGCAGGGACAACCGGTGTCCAGACGCCAGGAAGCGGCGACGAGATGACCAGATGACATGAACTAATTGTAAGACACGTCCCGTCTACCCTCTGCCCTTTGATTTCTCAACATTTCCCCACCTCCCCTTTAACTACCACTGCTAAGTTGCTGTAAATTTTGCTCACCTTACACTCCCTGTGTATTATTGTATTTGCCTGATAATAAAATAATCGAAAACGTTCATTCGCATAACTTGACTTCCTGAATATCGGAAGATATGGGTTACCCTTTAGCCTAGCTGCTGACTATCTGGCGCTTCCATATGTGGTAGATATAAGAATGAATTTCGACCAAAGTTAACTGCGAAATAATCTGACCGCCGGGTGTAACGAATAAGCAGTCGCGGACCAGCAGCGAGAGTGCGAATAGGGGGCGCGGATGGGGGGTGGGGTCTGGCGCACCAAGTCCTCATAAAATGCCGCAAGTCCCAAAGACGGCAGTGTGACATGACGACCGTGAACTGCCATTTAATAAGTTTGCTTGCCACTGCCACTTTGTGGTTAAGTTATGTAGCCAGTGTGCTAGAAGAGACAACGTCGCTCAAACCCTCCGAGCAGCTGCTGGGGATCCACCTGTCTTTAACATTCTCAAGAAACCTCATGCAATATGTCCCCTTACAGTACTACTATATATGCTACGGCGCCTGTGATAACCGACACACTCTGCAACCCTTGTCCCATGGTGTGGACGCATAGTACGCGGGTCGGACTATTAAACCAGGAATGAATTCATGGCAACTGCTTGCCAGAATGTGTGAACGTTTGCGAATCTATGCAGTGAATGTATGCTGGCTGGCCGAATTCCAAATCCTCCACAAAGCCGAACGATGAATAAAAGTCCTGGGAGACAACTCCTTCTTCACTCTGTATCACAGCGGACCACGGACTGTTCTGGTAGACGAGACGTGGCATTTGTTCTCTCGAAACAAGCTTGCCTTGCAGTAGCGTCATAGAAACCAGTCCATGACTAGAGGATTCACGTACGAATGCAGGTTCGCTTTAAGAATACCTCTCTGGCCTCTGTGTACGTACCACCATCAGGTGCAGAACAGCACGAGCAGATTGTTAAGAGTCTAGTCTGATCAAATGCCAGCAACATTGCAGGCTCTCCAGAGCCATCGTGCCTGCCACCGACTGCCACAATGATTCCTTTGTCAATGTTGACTACCACAATGCTTTTGTGTATTCGCTCTGATCGCCTCCACGCGATGACCTTAAAGGCTGGACCAGAGATACACGCACGCGCATCCAGGCGTGTGCCCAGCTGGTCTCAGTCCCTGAAGGGCCACTAAGGCTCGCCACGGCAGGGTACCTTACCCAACGCTTCCAATCAGACCAGAAGCAAACGTGCTTGAAAATCACCTATAAGGCACTGTCACATCTCAGACAGTGAGTTTCACACAGACTGCGAGGATATTGCCAGTCCGGTCCCATTGCCGGGAGATTCAGTGCGCTGGAGATCAACCAGCGGCAACTGCCAGGCGAGAAAGCAACTATTCGTTTTGTACACAGTAAACACTCCTCCAGATGGATTTCAAAAATACGCCCTTAGTGGGGTGTTCTTCCCTGGGAATTCCAGATGGCGTATTTCGACGGTGACACCAAAGAAGTCACCGGTACATTACAGATGACCTTATACACGCAGCTGCGGGAATAAGTAATGGTCTTCTAATTTTTACCGGTAAATGGTCTACTGGCTCTGGCTACTCTTTGAAAATTCATATTATTATTATTATTCATTCTGGGTTCGAATCTTGATATGAAAATGGTAAAAAATGTTGCATTTGGCTGATCAGAAGCGGCAGTTTGTCCTTAAACATATGATTTCAGCCTTGACTCAAACTGTTGCTGACTTGGTTTTCAAACGATGGCCATTCTGATAGTTAGAGCAATTACATTCTAGTTGTTGTTAGGCTCTGCACTTACATCCTCAATATCAGGTTGATGCGAGGTGCTGAAACTTGTAACGCCCATACCGCCTGAACGTGTTCTCGTTCGCACTCACCAGCAAGTTAAACTCTCATCTACATCCAAAATGCTAGGGACGCTTTGACGACGCAAAATTCCAGCAAACCAGAACTGTCGAGGCCCTAAGCACATGCATACAGTCCCGCTTTAAAACTCAAGCCGATACTGAAAGCCGTAGCCAGTGGTCAGCAACGAGGACCTCCATCTATTATTTAGCTGAGAAGCATCTCAGATTCACTCAGCAGCGCCGCAGTGACTGGGTCAGTGAAAGGGCCCTGCAGGTGCCTGCCCAGACTGCTGGAGCTAGGTTCTGAAACGATGTTTCCTTCCGCATATTCCGGATGATTACATCAAACGGGGTTAGGGATGACCGGCAGAATGATAAGTCCGCAACAGCGAGGTCCATGAAGCAGGCCTAAAATGTTGCTAACACTCGGAAACCATACTACCATTTCCGCCATCTTAATGGTAAGCTCTCGCCACTAACTGACTCTGTTTGGGATGTGAATAGAGGCTTCATTACTGACAAATCGTCCAAAGCCGACTTCTAGCGTGAGCACTTTGTATACCTTCTCAATGTTGATGCGCAACCCATCACATCCCCTCCTCTCTTTCCTGGCAGTGTTTCACCTCCCTCCAACCTATGCAGTGTCGTGCAACCTCCCTATTTTTTTTGCATTCGCACACGTGGAATAAATCCCCTCAAGCGGAAAGTAATCTGTTATAATCGGAAAGGTATGTTCTTACATTTCCGGTCAAATTATATCATTTTTTCAAGTAAATTCAATAAATTGTAAGAAGTCTCCGATTTCACTGTGACATTACCTTGAAAAAAATTAATATACACAGAATTTCGTCAGCTTAATATCCAATAAAAGCACTTTTTAAAGAGGTTACCTATTATGGAAGGTTTTTATTAATCTTAAGAATAACAATATACGTGGTATCTAGCAGACATGTTTTATGCTCGACAATGTGGTTTGCTGTTTTGAAGCATTTTCACATTTGACCTAGATGGCCATCCTGAAAGGAAATAATGTTCGAAAGCTCGTTTTTTCAGTAAATGCTATTTATTTATATCGTATTTTAAAGGTTTTGATGTAAAGATTGAACAGAAGCGCAATTAATCAACTTATCAATGAAGACACCGAAAACGAGCGAAATTAAGAGAGACTTTATCCCACGATATTCGATAACTAGTTATCAACTCACTACCATATATACAAAATATTTTGACTGAAGAAAAGTTCTTTTTATCCAAAGAAAGTGGTTGCTATTATTTTGATACTTCACAAAATATTTGAACTTATTGTTCTAATTTATAGCTATTTTTGAGGTCTCCACAACCTGGGAATTATCGAATTTTTTGTATTTTTCTTAACAAACACTTAGCACTTCTTATACTCATTTTAAGTACTTGAAATGCCTAATGCTGCTGATTATTATTCATAAGTTTTTGTAAATGCGTTCTTGCTGGTATGGGAGGATAATCAAAGATTTAAAAACTTGGCCAACTTGCTTGAAGGACTCGTAATACTGTAAGTATGCGCTATGGTTTGTTTAACTTGAAACAATATTAACGTCAGAATAGGCCCAGATTTACTGATACATTCGTGCTGACAGTCAACTACGTTTAATTGTTTTTGCAATGTTCAAGTAGGAATGCTATGTACTCGGCTGAGTCATATGTCGATATCATATTTTAGGGCTCGATATATTTTAAAGGGCATTGGAAGAGAAACAAAGTTAATCGGTCTAAGAGATTGGGATGAACTTACAAATGTCGATGCCAACATGGCTTACCGTATGCGTCTGACGCAGCCACGGCCCCCCCAAAGCCCGCCAGCCCACCTAGCAGTACCGTAGAGGCCACCTAACGACAAAGCCATTGCAGCCTGTCTCCCAGCGTACTAGAGAGGCGCTCAACACAAAGAGAAACTTGAGCTGACTGCGAGGATCGAGTTATTCCGTCTCAGTTGGTTGCCTGCCAAACCACGGCTTTTAATGCACCACGATAACTTCTAGCGTGATATATTATATAGATTGACGGCTTAGCCACCGTCTGATCTTGTTATCCGTCTAGTGTGGGAATAGGTACGTTGATTCGCATGGCTACAGACTCGTCAGTGCCTGCCACAATCGGTATATGGCATCCCGCATTGTGTGTATGCAACGCTACGCTTCAGCAAACTGTGGGAGATGATGTAGTCCAGCCGGATAATAGACAATATAAACGTATCCCAACGGTTATAAACTTGTAAACAGGATATGGCGTGGAAGGCCATAGTTTAATGGATAATTTAATGAAGTGCTGAATAAGTAGAATTTAAGTAATAAGAAAGTGACTCCAAGATGAGTGCACTGCAGCAATGAGTGGGCCAGAGTCCAGAGTCGCATTCCGGTCGGTGTAGTCAGGATCAGGAGCCCTACCGGATGGGCCTCAAGCCCGGCCGAGAGAACGAGAAGTTGGAGCAGCATGTTCTGGAGGGGTTGCTCCGTCATTAAAAACACAGATGGAGAGGAGGGGAGATAGATTCATCGCAGGGAGGTTGGTGTAGCAGACCTTAGCCGCCGTGGGGGAGGGCGGGAACGCGAGGAAGACGCGTCTGCCATGGTTACGCGGTCGATGTAGTCGCCGGATCTGGGGGTCTGCAACAAGCAGTAGGTCGCCTGCTCCGGTAGTGTCTGAAGATAAGCAGTTACCAGTTTTAGATCCCTTTGTGACTTGGCCTGGGGCAGTGGTTGGTCAGACACGTCCGTGACCTTAATCGGAGGTGTGAAATCATCTAGCGCGCACGGACTGGTAGGCACGAAAGCTAGACACTCGGGTCATGCCCCACAAGCATGTGAACAAAGCATGGCTTAGAATAAGAGGTCACTACAAAACCATGGTCCCAGCGGCCTGGTGTGTGCTGGTAGTTTTCTTGGCTCTGATTCCCTGTCGAATTATGCGCTTGCGTCCCCACTGGGTTTACAGACTGTGTACGTGGTTCTCCGATCAATTTTATTGTCTCTCTCTCTCTCTCTGATTCAGTGTAGTAAATACCGGCTGGTGGCGCCTGGCGATTTTTCGGGTGGCGTGATGGCGGTGGCGCCTGCCCCACCCTCGCCTGCGTAATCGCAAGGACCACCCGGCCCGTTGCTCCGTGCTTATCTGGCAAAAGTGACCGTTCTGAGCGTAGTGGCGTGCTTATGAGCGACCTGGGCCGCACCAGCCACCTGCGCCCTCCCCCATCTCCGGTCTTTTGGACCTTTTTACTTGGCATCGGGTACAGGTGTAGAGGAGCTGAAAGAGTGGCGTAGAATCTGCAAGTCTACTTTCAATATAATTCAGCTACAGTCACTGCGTCCGCCTTTGGGTTGCTGAAACTCGTGGTGGACATCATCGAAAACGACAGTCGAACTATCATCTGGCATCCCAACAACAAAACATCAGGATTTCACTCTTAAGCGGAGCGAGCGACTTGGATGGCACACGGTAGCGTATGCTGTAGAGTCCCACTAAGGAGGATACGTGGCAGTCTGACTATCAGCCTACCGGTCAGCCATTCCGCACAAACAAAAACTGAGGTTCACGTTCAGTCATAGTAGGAAAACTTCTAAGCTCAGATCACACATGCATTCGAGGGGCCCCTTTGGCCGTAAAAGGGGGCCGAGGACCACATTTCTCAATTCTGGAGTGTGTTTCTACCGAATGGATGCGTTTTGTGATGCTAGGCATTGTCACGTGTGTGATGGATTCTGGTGCGGTGGTTTGGTATGCTCGGCGGTGTACTACCGAAGGTCTTACTTGAGGCATACGCAACTTCCTTTGGTCATGCGCTGAGCGACAGCAAGAATCTTTGAAGAGAACGCTGCGAGTGTGTGTCAGGGCTATGGGCATTGAAGCGCTAGTCACAGTAAGGTGGATTCGCAAGTGGTTGACCAGACCGATGCGCGAGACGAATGCGCGATCACAAAGCGGACAGGATGCGATCGAGTTCCAAGTGTTCGAAGTAGTGGTGGTGGAAGAAAAGAGTTCCATCGTGGACGAAACTATTATCCTACGGTTTACCTTTAGTGAATTTGAAGTGGCAAATATTATGTCACTCCAGTTTCAGTGAGAATTATTACCTACACATTAACTTTTTCATGCAATCTTTAACAAGCGCCAATCATGAGGCTAGAAGTTTTATCCTTATAACGCAATGCTAAAGGTCAACCGAATTAAGCAAATCTGTCCCCTATTATAAAGCCAGCTTTTTAGTCATTTTGGTGGATTCTAGATAATTGCTTAGGATATCCTGCTAGGGCAGTAAGCTTGCTGTTCCGTAGTGGTGGATTACATATGAGCGGTAAGTTGGGCGGGTAAAATCGATCCAAGTGTGATTAAAATCATTGCGCACGGTGTGGCGTTGTAGCTCAAATCGGTAGAGCGTTGGCTGCGTAAAGGCCTTCCCTGCTGTGCACTTTCGACTCCTGCCGATACCACGAGTTCTTTCCACAATTGGGTTAACTGGATATCAGTTGTGTCATCCTTTCCAAATCAATTTATTAAACAGAGAGGCATTTTACATTTTCCGAATTGTTTTCTTGCCATGCTCGGTCTATTCCTATTTCAAGGAGTTTCACGCACTTTTCTCATGCGGTGGACAAACCAAGACGGCGAGGAATTAAAACAGTACGAAGCTAAGGCTGGAATTCTATTTGCATAACGTATCAGTTTTTTGGGTAAGAATAAATTAAAAGCAGGAACGTACTCTTGACGTCCTTTCTCATCTTTTAGGGGTGTATGCATGGGCACTCTTTGAAGTAGGGTTTGTGACCATTTCAAATCATGAAAGTGTTCACAGTGTTTTCAAAGACAAGGAATTAGCTGTAAAAACACATACTTTGATGTGCAGTCTAGACGTTCTCACTTCTGAACACCACTTAATATCCTTTAAACTTTGCGAAAATTCCCATTGAAATTTTCAGACGATACATTGGCGAACATACGTTTTGCAAATATTCCCATTCTTAAGTTGAGAAGTCAAGATTGGCAAACATATGTTTTCAGCAAATCATCGTTAGGCCAGAACATTTGCAAGGTAATTAAAACTATACAGATGGACAGGGTTAAATAGTGTAGTCTAATTACAATTCATCGTCTACGCGTCGCCCGCATGGCGAAATCGGCGTTTAGAGGTTTGTGCGTCCGGGGAGGGGAGGAGGGTTAGGCAGGGTAATTGGGTTAGGTTGTGGGGTTGATCAGATGGCAGATGCATGGGGGGATAATTGCTGCTATTTGTGCACAGCGAAGGACTGTCACTGGGGCGTGGGGGCAAAGTGCGATCGTCACCTGTCGTCGGGGTCGGCCACGGAAGTGAAAGGGCTTCTGTCAGTTTCTTCTGACAACACAGCACCGGATTCTCTAGCCGTATAGCTACTGCTTCGGCTGTTGCAAGCACCCTTTGGCGTAGGCCCTTGAAAAAGTTGGCTGGTGTCCGGTAGACAACCTGAAAGGCTTTGCTAGTATCGACTCGATGATTCGCATCGACGAGATGTGCGAGAATAGAACTCGAAATCGATCTAGTTTCACCTTTATTTAACCAGGCCGGTATATGCTCACGTACCCTCTATTCCAGGCGCCTCGTTGTTCGGCCAATGTATCTTGCTCCACAGGAGCAAGTGAAAGAGTAAATACACATGGATGTGGCCTTCAACGGGAGTCGGTCTTTTCCTCCTAATCGTAGGAGGGGAGAGTTCGTGAAGAACACCCGTAAGTTCGCCGCGGGGAAAGCGCTAGCGATTGCGGTTCTTAGACGCCGTCTGACCAGCTCGCTTGCTGCATCGCCCGAGAAAGGCAGTCTTATGAAAACGTCTTTCTTTTCTGCTGTTAAGGTATCAGGCTTTTTGGCTCGCTCGCCAATATTCCTGAGGATGAACCTCTCCGGGTATCCATTTTCGCTAAGTATCTGCTGCAGCTGTTGGAGCTCTGCTTCCACAGTTTCGGGAGAACAGATCTTTCGTACTCTAGCTGCTAGTCCCTGGACTAGATTTCGTTTTATATTTAGGGGGACAAAACTGTGAATGTTGGTGTATTGTCCCGTCCAGGTTTTCTTTCGAAAGACTCTACGCAGGATCGATCCATCATCTTGCCTTCGCAGAAGGACATCAAGAAACGAAATTTCATCATTTTCCTCTGTCTCTGCAGTAAATTTGAGAGATGGGTGCGCGTTGTTAAACTTCGCGACCAGAGCGTCAGTGTCCGCGTTATAGTCGGTCAAACAGAAGATGTCATCAAAATATCGACCGTAAAACGCAAGGTCATTGATAGTGTCCCTTAGACACGTTTTCTCGATCTTGCCCATAAAGACATTTGCGAGAAACGGGCCAAGTGGTGAGCCCATTGCCACACCATCTATCTGTCTGTAAAATTGACCATTGCAGAGAAATTGCACATTTTGCGTACATCTCGTAAGAAGTTCTTTCAGGGTTTTCTCATATTGTAGTTTGTTTCGATTAACCAGTGCTTGCTAACTATCGAGGTTATAGCTGCTTTGATAAAACAAGTAAGCTAAACAAAAGTTTCATGTTAACCCACAAGTTTGATCTATTCACTGCTTAGGTGATTGGCTACCACACAGTTTTTAGTGAACCTCCATTCTAATTCAGTTTCGCCGTTTACCAAAGTTAATTTGGACGGTCTATTTTTCAGACGAATCGCTGAAACTGCATCCATAAAGCTTAATTCGGAATGATTTCCTCCAAGATAGCGGTTGCTTTACGCGAAAGTTAAAAGATAGCAACCTTCTACCATTAAGGTTATCTTTATCTCTAGCAAATAATCTTCAGAGAAGACCAACCGAAAAATCAGCGAACGTATGAGTCGGGTGTGAAGCACCCGCACACAACAAATATAACGACTAAAAGGACGTAAAATGCTCATTTCCAACTTTGCATATCCAAAAAAGTTGTACAGATTCCGATAGCATGACGGATATAAAGGTAAAGAAACCAATTCATTTATTTTGTAAGTTGGATTGGAGGCTTGCCGCGCACCGTTGTATACTTACAACGCCGGTTAGAATAATGGCTCTCATAAACGATAAATATAGAGATTTCTCTTTGCATTCACTGCCTCTTGTTCATTTCCGCATGTTTAAAGTCAAGGTTTTTCCGCTTTTCGGTAGTGTAAACTCAGATTGTAAAGTCACAGATGCGGAATTTCCAGAACAATGGCAAAATTAAAATGGAAGGTTGCTGGTTCAATTTCACCTTTAAGCTCACGTATTAAACTGAAAGAAATATTCATATAACGACGAGTTATCCAAAGCTGTTACCAGCCAGGGTAATAAGCATGTAAAGCTGGTTGGAGGCAGCACCAGAAAAAGAGGGTTTATTAATTTTATCCAGAGTTATCATCAATTCAGTTCAAGTGCTCTACGTGCTGTGAAACACCTTTGGCTGTGTGCAATCAAAAAAATACAAATTCGTATGGAGTTGGTATGGTTAATTACGTGACCACTGTATTTCGTTCTGTAAACAGAACAGACGTGTCAACACTACACCCAAGGGACGCCAGGTTCTCCGGATGTTATCCGTGGGAAAATAAGGCCCTTAACTACAGGCTTTATTGTTTATCTGGAATATTCAATAGTTAACCAGCTTACTCTCAACTCACAGGCGTCAGTCCAGGTATAAGGTACCAGTAACTATCAAATATTTGTAAACAAAACACCCTTCTAGACGGCTATTGCTTTGTGGTAAAATCTTGAGCTTAACGGTTTTATGTAAAACTGGCGCCGATAAACTATTTCCTTTTGCTCAACCTGAATAAACTACCGAACTTTCTGAAACCCCAGGGCCAGAGGCCAATTGTTGATTAAAATTTTATTTTCTGTAGATAAATTGGCGAGCATACGTTTGCTTTCGATAAGTTCTTATCAGGCCTGTACATCTACCTCATCATTAACTATATAAATTATGCGGGTTGGTAGAAAGAATAGTGCGGTTGTGATGGTATGTGGGGGGGGGGGGGAAATTGAAGTCAATAATCCGATGGGAGTGATAAGCTGCAGGTTGTTGGATGAGCGATTTTAGGCCAGGATAACTGCGGCGGCGTTACGAAGTTCTTTAAAGCGTACAGGACCGGGTTGCGTAGCCTGATGGTGGCCACACGTGTCATAGCCAACAGGCGCTGTCCAGAGAATTTTTAATATTTTGAGGGCACCCTGTAGATCACTCGGAGGACCTCTATGGCATCCAGGCGATGGTCTAAGTCCACCGTAAGCGCTATAGAATCGAACTCTTTATAACCTTCATTTGACCCTTTCCTTACTATGCTGAAGTGTGTTCTCATACTTTCTTCGACAACAACGGCACGTGCAACCAATACATTCCACCCCAGAGGAGCATGTGAATGAATATATTCACGTAGAGGTGGTCTCGGCTGGCATTTTTCCTTGATCTCTCCTCATAGGATGGCAGTAGTCGAAAACAGTACATGGGCTTTGGCTGCTGGTAAGGTGGTTGCTACAGCCTCACCCAGGCGCCTCCTTAGAAGTTCGCTTGGTCCATCCCCTTGAAATAGCACCCTAAAGAATATTCGCTTCTTCTCTGCTGTTAACAGTGAGGGTTATGGCGGCTTTGTAGCCATGCTCTTAGCGATAAATCGACTGGCCATCGCATGGAGCCCAAAGATGCCTTCCGAGTGATCTAAATGGTACCATCAAGCTATTTAAAATCTTTTGGATAGTCTGTGTTGGCTACGACAGAAGCGGCCACCTTCCGGCTACGCCGACTGGTCCTATGCACCCAAAAGAACGTCGCGGCACCGCACTTACCATGGTCAAAAGCCGCTAATCCAACAGCCAGCAGCATAACACCTCAGCCGACTACCAGACCCCCCCCTAACGCTGATCAGGTTTTGACCCCAATTTTTTCCCGCCCCCTTCTCCCTACCCTGAAAACCATGCTATTTTTTGGACCAACCGGCATAATTTATTTACTTAATAAACATATAAATGTAAAGGCTGGATGAAAATTTATCGAAAGCAAACATATGTTCGCCTACTCGACTTCTGAAATTATATTACTCCCAGACTGTACTTAGTGACAGGACCTTTCTGTCCCATCCGTTTGGGTTGCGGCCTGTCTTGCTCCAGGCAAGAACACAAGCAGTAAGCCAACGTTTTGCCGGGCTGCCCCATGACACCGACACCTCAGCACTATCAACCGAACGTGTTTGTTAGCCGCAGACTGTCTCGCGAACGGTTCTGTGGCTATTCAGCCACGGGTAGTAAGTTCGTCGCTCTCCTAGCAGCGTTCACCTGCTAAAACACAAGGTGTCTGCCTGAGTTTTCCAGAGTCCTACCCTAGCGGAAACCTGCTCTGTTCAGTAAAAGGAGGACTTTGTAAAGAGCATTCAAAGGCTTTCTAGGCCAGAACATTTAAAACCCAACACGGGCGTTTTGTGCTATTCCGCCAGCCTGCTTCTCTCTACAAATTTATTATGCATGTAAACGTAAGCTTTATGCTTTGTAGGTATTAACACTTGTCCTATACAGACTATGCTGATGCTCGAATAGCCATTACAAAATTCATAATACTTTTGGTGTGTAAAATCACTGCAGATGATACTTCTGGCCTACGACATTTTAATGTTTATTTGTATGGGAACGACAGCAATCCAAATTATCAAGTGTTATGCCCACTACGTGGGGTTTGCGAGTGTTTTTTTTCCATTGAATTCCCGCATATCACAGCATATTATAGCAAATACCAAAACCCGACTCCCTGTGATTTATTTGGAACCTACCTTGAAATCACCTAAAACAGCACTCGTTTTGTTGCAGGGTCGCTGCATTTCTCCGAAGGCAACATGCGCGCTGTGTAACCCCCTCTACCTCGAACGCATCTTCTCCGCTTACTTGCGGTGGCTTGGTATTTTTTAAAAAAACAACAAGAACAGCATTTCTTCACGTTGCAGTTTTTTAATGGTAGAAGCGGGCCAAGGGTGTGCCCATAGCTACTCCATCCAACTGCCTGTACGTGCTATTGTCAAAAGGGAACTGCACATTCAAGTTGCACTTAAATAGTTACTCCTTGAAGGCATTTATTCGTTTTTATATGCCCTGCTGATTCGAGGTAATACATTTGTAAATGTAAGTGACCTTTTCGGCGACGGGCATGACAGGGACGACACATTTGATGAAAACGTCGCCATACGGTTCCGGTCAAGATCTTTAACAGCGTCCACGAATTCAAATATATCTTGAAGGCTGTGTGGTGCCAGCTGGCTCTGTATAGGCTTGAATCTGTCCGCTAGCTACTTTGCTATCACATGGCACGGTGAGCTTCTCATATCTAGGATGGGCCAAATGTATAGGCCAATTTTTGGTTTCTAGGTAAACCGTGTAGTCGAGGGATGTGCGTGTCAACGGGACGGAGACATTCTAGTTCATGTTCACTTATGACGTTTTCATTTCAGACGTTTTCGTTTATCACACTCAATCGATGTGTTTTGACATCACCTTTCGGCGTATTTCGAAAAAAGGGGTACATCGGTCGATTGATCGCTAATAACATGGCTGAAAGGCCACCAAAACCCTCAGTGTTAACAACAGCGAAACAGTGAGTGTTCATCAGGGTGCCATTGCAAGGAAACGGACCAAGCGAACTTCTAAGGAGGCTCCTGAGTCAGGCTGTAGCAACCACCTGCCCAGCAGCCAACGCTCATTCACTGTTCTTGACGACTTCCATCCTATACAAAGTGATCAAGAACACACTGCCATCCAAGACCACCTCTATGTGCATCTTTTCATTAAACTGCTCATCCTAGGTGAAATATATTGGTCGCATGAGCCATTGTTTGTCCGAGGAAGTACGCGAACAAATTCCAGAATGGTTAGGAAAGGGCCAAATGAAGGCTATAAAGAGTTCCATTCCAGCGCATATGGTAACTCCAACCATCGACTGGACCCCTGAGAGGCCTTCCAAGTGATCTACAAGGTGCCCTCAAACTATTCAAAATTCTCTAGCAAGCGTCCGTTGGCTACGACAGAGTTGGCCACCATCCGGCTACGTAGGCTGGTCCTGTGCGCCCAAAAGAACTCGGTAACAGCGCTGCATTTATTATGGCCGCAGTTACCGTGCCCGCAGCCTGTCACCTCTTTTGGCTACCGGTCCCCCTTATCGCTGATCAGATTTTGGACTCCTAGTCCCTCTTTCTCCAATGCTTGCCATGAGAACCGCACTAGAGGACCACACCAGACGCCTCTTTATCACGTTCTCACTCACCTCACGGTTGCCTATGTCTGCTATACCAATCTTTGTACGTTTGCTCCATGTCCCCTCTACTCAACTAGTGTTCCGACTCCTCCTCATTGGCGCCGGGATTGAGGCCAACCCTGGACCTCCTTGGTACTGCTCCTTCTGTCAAGTCCGCCTGAACCGTCGCAATTTTTCTGTACGTTGCTCCTGCGCCTCCTGCCTTTCCTGTCTTCCAAACAAATTCTGAAGTCTCTGACCTGGCCTTAGGCTTCTACAGTTCAGTGCAAACACTCTACTTGGCCAGCTTCACCAGCTCCTCGCCTTCATGCGTTCGCAAAGCATAGTTGCAGAGGCTATGCAAGAGACAAAGTAGACTTACTCCAATAAGGTCCATTCCTGTGCCGACTATACGATCATCCGTTTTGATCGCGATTGCGACAAAGGTGGAGGTTTGGCTTTCTCGGTGGTCAGATCGGCAGCAGTAGCTTATATAGCCCCACTCATTCATCCTTATAACCTGCATATTTTCTGATGAAAACGGTTGTTATCGGGTTTTATGGGAGGAAAATTTGGACAGGCAGTAAAACATACTTTAATAAATGCTCAATGCATTTTTTTCTGTATTTAGAAGTGTCGTTAATTAATATCTACAGATGTTCCTACTCTGTAGTATCATTTAACTTATTGCGGAAAAACCCGATTATCAAACTACAGGGTTCTTGAATTTACCGAAAAATTGAAATGGTGGTTAGGAGGTCGTCTACTTCAACTTACCTGTGGTCCAAGTTACCGTTCTGCAGTTAGATTAGTATAGCCCGCGGCGCTAAGCGCTGTGCTTACCTTAACCTCACATGCGGAACAACCTGCTACCAGTGGCCGCGGGAAGCAACTTTGAATATATTTTTTTTCACTTTGCACTTTCTTCTAAAAATTTCTTTCTCTGCCTGTCTTATTCCCCACTCCACGAAATTCTATAACCACCATTTTTGCAGGGCAAAATGTTAGGACTATAAGGTATATGAGTGTGTTTACGCAAGTTACTTTTGCCGGAAAGATCTATTGCGCACCGTCAGCTCTCCTTGCATGGTGCCGACCCCACGGAAGTATTGGCAATTTCCCTCAAAATTGCTCCAGCGCCGCTTAACGCCGTAAACGTCTACATTTCCCATTCTTCCAGGTGCCCTCCCGGTTCACCGCCTCCATCACTCCCTACTTACCTACTGGAGACAGTTTGTTGATAGGTGACTTCAATGCCCATCACGACCTGGCATGCTCTAACTTGGTTGCCGACCACCAGGGAGAAGCTCTGGGTGATGAATTGGAACACGCTCCCTCAAAAAGGACAGGCCAACACAACTCCCACCCAACGATGCTCCCAGTTCACCCGATGTTTCCTGGCCAGTCTCAGCCTGGTAGCCTCCACCACGTGGAGCACAGAAATCAGCCTAGAGAATGATTACTTCCATATAGTGCTCGAATTGGCCACCGCCACCCACCGTATCAAGGCTCCAAATGGGCACTTTATCAACATCAAACGAGCCAATTGGCCGAATTCAAAGCCAAATTTGTTCATCTATGAGCGCACACTTGCGTCAACATGGCAGAGTGAGGCCTTGTCAACTGCTTCTGGCAACAGCAAGTCACAAAATCCCGAACGGCCGAATTCACCTGCTTTGTCCAGACTATCCGCCTGAAGCCTCCCGCCTGGAACGTGAGAAAGATGATATACGAGAATGTGCTGCCAATGAAGCACGCATCGGTGAGCTGAACTGCTTGATCACCAAGATCATTAACTACCGCAAACGCCAACTCTGGCATGAACTAGTTGCAGAATGCGATTTTCGTGAACACAGTTGCCACATGTTACGTTCTTCTGTCGATACCATCATATCGATCAGGCTCTGCATCTCCTCTTGTAGTTCATGCCTGATGTTATAAACGTCTTCACCTAGCGCGAAAAGACGATCTCAACAGTCATTTCGTCCATCATTGTTTTCACCTTGGATCCGGAAGAGTTCAATTATCACCCGGCCATCATCGTCAACGGTGCCTTTTTTAACACTTGTCTCTAACCCCAAGCTCATTCGGCGTCCGTTGTAACCCGCTTTTCAAGTTTGCGGGCCATGCCAGGGAGGTTGCAGGCAAAATGAGTCGCTGAACATAGGTCCTCGTGACTCTAGCGGGCACATCCTGGGGCTGCGCGAAAGAGATATTGGTGACACATTCGAAGTGCTAGCTCGTCCGCACTCCACTTATGCGGCACCAGTCTGGTCTCCTGTGATCAGCGCTGCCTGCCTCCACAGCCTTCAGTCAGCACAGAACGCTGCCCTCCGCTCAATCACGGGTTGCTAAAAATGTTGCATATTAATTATCCTTCTGCAGAGGCCTCTGTTCCACCGGTCGACCCTCATAAAAACCTCATAGCCCAGCAGGTTTAGTTAACCTGTTCGTATTCGGTCATCAAAATCACCACCGTTGCCACATTTCTGGACCCAGTCACAGCGTTTGGCCGTCTATTAGAGCACTACACGAGGAAGCTGTCACTTTGTGTCTCTCGGATCTACGCGTTGATGGCTCTGAAATCATGGTAGGTATCCAGCGTCTTCACCAGAGAGCCCTTTTGGAAGAAAACTAAGCAACTACCCCCCAGTTCTTCTGGGTGTCTATCCACCGGCCTCGGAACATCAAATCCCGGCGGTCACTCAAGATATCTTTTCTGAACTACGCAGTGGCTACTCAGTGTTCCTTCGCCAGTAACAACACCGTCTCGACCCGTCCATGCGAGAGAGCTGTCCAGACTGCGGCGTCTCTCCGCACGACTGTCAGCATCTTTTCACCTACAGTTCCTGGCCAGACCCCTAACCCATCCCCCGCGGACATTTGGTTGAAGCCGGTGAAGGTCTCGGCTTTTCCACCTCTTCCAACTTCAATCAGCTTGGACTTCGGCGAGGATTCTTGATCCAGCAAGGGCTACGTAACACACAACTGCATTATTTTTCGTCGAACCTGCATAGTTAATTTCGTTAGTTACGATCGCAATGTTTAGGCCTGACAGAAAATTTATCGAAAGCAAACGTAGACTCGCCAGTTTATCTTCCAGAATTTGCAATGGGAATTTTCGCAAATTTTAGTTTCTGTCGTTAGCATCATATTTGAGTTGGTTTTCTGTCAAAGTATACGCAATCTTTAAAACTCAATGCGCACGATTCTTAAGCCTCTGGAGGCCAACTACTATGCAGAGTAATGAAAACGGAGGCAGGATCGGTAAGACCCTTTTTTAAACCCAAGCGGTATGAATTCAGAAGACAACCCATCAATAAATACAGCATCAGTTAAGGGCAATGTTTAACTGAGGGGCATGCGGCATAAGCAGAAGGCATGTTTTCATGCCATGGTATATCTATCAGCGTTGGCGCTTCACACTGTTCTTAAGGGTACCATTTAAGGAGATAACTACAGTCCGGTTAACCGTCAATTTATTTGTCAGCGCTTTCTCCTCAATAGATAATTAACAGCGGTAAGGCAGGTTGCCTTCGCCGATGACGCTAATTTACTGAAACCCTCAGAAGGGCGTGTTTTGCGAACTCTCGACCAACACTACAGCTTCATCCGGTGATTTAGACTTGGGATAAGCCATGGAAAAGGATTTAATTGGCAACTGTGTGCCTTAAAATAAGATAGCTGTCAAAAAGACTCTTTAATCTTAACATAATCATTGTAAGGCTATGGTGAAATATTGCATTCTGCAAATATTCCCAGGTTTAGTTTGAAAAGCCGAGTTGGCAAGCGTGTGTTTTTTGAAATTTTCAATCATGCCAATGCTATTTGAGGGATTAAAAACGGTAAAATTGATCGATTTCAAGTTAAATCCTCGCACACTTGATCGATACGAACCACCAAGTTGACGCGAGCGAGGACTTTTAGGTCATGTACTAGGCAGTGACACACTTTTCTAAAGGCCTTCGCAAACGGGTGCTCGCCATAGCCGATGCAGTGACAATCCCTTTAGCAAAGTCCGCTATCTGCTGTCAAAAGACGCTGGTAGCCGCAGTCTGCCTGCCTTGGCGAACCACACGAGTGAATACAAATCTTCCCCAACACACACCACCAAAAACCGCGCGCGATGACTGTTAGAACACCCCTTCCCTCCTCTTCCCTGCTCAGTGGATCCAACAACCTCAACAGGCTGGCGCCTGCATGTGTGAGGTGAGGAGACATCGCGATTACTAACTACATCCCCCTTCCCCGAGAACCATTTAAACACTGAGCTTTTAAGTCTCTGTAACTCGATTGGCCTGATGAAGAATTTGAGTTGACCAAATTGTGAAAAAATTGAGGTTTTAGCAAGATTTGAACCCGCGTAGTAGAGAATACATTTACCGAAATCCAACGCTCTAACCACTGAGCTACAAATGCTCCCATCTCGCGCCATGAATTAAATCACACTTGGGTCGATATTATCTGCCCAACTTTACCGCTCGTATGGAATTCACCAATACGGAACAGCAAGTTGACTGCCCAAGCAGGATTTCCTAAGTAATCATCTAGGATCCACCAGAATGACTACTAGGCTGATTTAATTTTTGCGAGGTTTGGCCCAATTGGGTCAACTTAAATTCAGCCAATTTGAGAGACCTTTCACTTAATGGCCCCAATATCGTATGTGTTCACCTAAACCTACCAAAATCCGAAAAACCGTCTTTCTTTCATTCCCTTCAGCATAAGATCTGACTGCTATTGCCCCGCAGACAATGTTACTAATGTCAGACTTGCTTTTTACAGCGTGCTCTCCAAAAGGTGTTAAATGGAAAGGCAGAAAATAAAGGAAGTTTGGTATATTAAAAGTGTACACACTATATGGGTCGATTTTGACGAAGAAATGGGCAAAATTATAAATTCCATCAGAGAATTCAGAAGAGTGTTTAACGAGCATACGTAGCTTTCGATAAATTCTCATCGGGCCGTTACAATTATATAGGGAGGGCTGCAAATTAACATGCTGGTTATCAAGTTATCACAAAACGCAAATTAGTCATGGGGATGAGGAAGGGGGTGTGGGGTTGGTAGCAATCAGCTAATGAGTGTTCTTTGGGTCCGGATAGGTGATGGGGGGATGGACTAAACAAACCCTCATTAGCTGATTGCTACCAACCCCAAACCCCTTTCCTCATCCCCATGACTAATTTGCATTTTGTGATAACTTGATAGTCAGCATGTTAATTTGCACCCCTCTCTATATAATTTTAAGGCCCGATGAGAATTTATCGAAAGCTACGTATGCTCGCCAAACACTCTTCTGAAATTATAAATGCTGATTGTGTAAGACGCTATATTTTGCGTCTCGACATTAGTCTTTTGAAAAAAAATGGAATGCAGGGAATGATGGATGCGAATTTCACAGCTAAAATTTTGAATATCCACGCTAAATGTGGGATAAAAGACAAACATTCTTCTTGAAAAGTAAGCGCAGGTATTTGCACTCAACACCACATAGTACAGTGTCATCTACTGTAACTTTGCAGACATCAGTTTTCTACCCAGATGCAAAAATCGGGTAGTCAAACTAAACTGAAAGAGTTTTTTGTCCTCAAAGGTAGGTTGTCACAATGAGAATGAGTGGAATGCCTTTGAATGTGAGCAGAATTTTACAACATCCGGGTCAAAGTGGGGAGACAGACTGCGGGATTATTTTACAGGGTTTTGGAGAACTGCTCGGCTTTCTGGGAAAGGACTCATAAAATGAAAAAATAATGGATGATTCGCTTGATAGGTCGTTCTCCAAGCGGATAGGCTTTCATGGTTGCGGAGAGCTCAAGCTCAAACCCCTGGTTCTTCGAGGAGCGATTGTTCCCTTTTGTCAAATCTTTTCATCACCATGGGGGAATAGTTTTGAGTGGAGAGACGCGGATTCAAAGCTGGGGTTTCACTGTGGAAAAAAACGGAATTGCTGGGTCCGTATTCCAGTTCGTATTGCTTTACTCGCATGCGAGCGTTGATACCGCGGCATCTGCAGTGCAGAATCTCGTATAAAGGCGTGCGAAAGTCGCGGTTAAAGATAGTGTAGATCATCGGGTTGATGGTTGAATTGATGTACCCTGCAGGAAATGAATGCATAAATTGTAAATAACAAAGTGCAAGGCTTACTTTTAGTCGAGTTTATTCGACGGGGGGGATTTTGCGGGTTTCTATTCCGCATTGTACTAATCATACTCGCATAACTTGTGTTTGGTTGCAAACTGTTTATTTAATTTTAGTCAAATAATGCTTAAAATGTCCCGAAGCTAGCTTGCTGGAAGTAAGCAAATTTATGAACTAAAGACTGAAAAGCGTAGAGTCTGCAATCAAATCCTTTATATTTCAGGTGATTTAAATCCTTTGGCCTGTTAATTTTCGTTGAAACTTCACTTTATTAACTATTCCTTACAATATTTTAAAGTTTCATAAATTAATACTACAACTCTAGATCATAAACTGGAACCAGTTTACGTTGCTTAAGTAAAAATTACATCTTTAACATAGACACTGCTTCTAAATTTAAGGTTTTCTTCGATAAATTCGAATAATTCGCAACCCTATGCCCTAAACCTGCCTACTATATTATGGCCAAATAATACAATTTCAGTTAAGACAAAGACAGATAGATAACAAGCTTTCAAAAAAACACTCCAACTTCAACAAAAGGCACCTAAATACGTTTGCAAGGGTTTGCTTTGATAACAAATAGAACATTTGTTTTTGCATATAGACACATAAATCATAGACATGACACTTTGTTCGAACCGATTTATAGAATACCCTTTTCCAACATCGTCTTTAAACAGTACTTAGAAGTCAGCTTCAGGTAACTTAGGTTTCGATAATGCATAATCGAAAATAATTTATGATAAGGCTTGATTGTTCAAGCACTCGACTTCTTTGTCTTTGAGGTAAGGGTAGACTGCAAGAGCACCTTCCTTTTTGAGTAAAGCAAGACATGTACAAGCCCCCTATTGGTTCTCTTTGTTGACAGTGCCCCTCTTGGTCAAATTTAAACCGATAGTGCGTGTTAACGCCTGTCACGTCGCAGAAAAACAACGGCAAGACAAAGACGCAACTTTAGGGTCATATGCCTCCTTCCCCATCCTCCGCTCTTCTCCCTCACCCTTACCCATTTAGCCTAGACCCGGGGTCAGGAACCTATGGCTCGCAAACCTGGTGTGGCTCTTTTGATGATTGCATTTGGCTCTCACAGATAAAATTGGAATTAGAAACATCATAGTTTGTGACTTTGGTTCCTCTAAGGACGTGCCGCCGCTGGGACGCGTATTGGAATCAATTAAATCTCAACCAATCTCTGGCGTTCCGCTCTTTAATGCGTGATCTAGTAATTGTTTCAGTGTTCCCTTTCCAGCTTGCCAACAGCAGCTGCTATCTTTTTCTCTTGCGTCACAATGGACGTGACGAGCTCGTTAAATAACAGACGCTCTACTAAAGCATAACAGCCCGCATACGTGACCTCAGCTTAGCCAATATCGCGCTGGCAGACAAGGCTATCTTATGCGCATAGGCCAGCCTGCCTATCTTGTTAACCTCATCAGCCATCCAAACGAGTGTTCACTGAACAAAGCCGACTTAGTTTATAGTCTTGGCGTCTCCGTTAGATGTTTGGAAGAAGTGGTTGACCTGAAGGTCTCAGACATGTGGGTGAATAAGTTCAAGCCATTCAATGAAGATTTGGAAAGAATTGCAGGACATAAAGCAAAGTTAGTGAGCAAGCATATGTGGACAGAAATGAAAAAAAGACTAAAACCCGAAGACTAGTTGATAATAAAAACTTGAAACGCGCTTTCTATCACATATCGCACACTGCTGCATGAGAGTATTGCTCTATTGACCTTGTTTGGATCTACGTATACATGTGAGATGTCATTCATATATCATAAATATATCAAGTCCACCCTACGATCACGTCAAACGGATAAAAGCCTCAACGCTTGCATAAAGCTTAACCTCACAAACTACTGATCAGACTACAAAGCCACCAGCAAATCCATGCAGCAACGGAAGTCGCATTAACAATGAGTATTATAGCAATGCTTTTTAAGAGAAGGAAGTCCAGAGGCTTATTATACGCGCTTTCACCTGAATTCAATCGTTAACTATATTATATGGCTCTCACTGAAATATATTTCCAAATATTTGCTTTCTTGACTCTGCGGGTCAAAAATGTCCTCGACCCCTGGTCTAGACAAACGCGCAGACATTTTAAAATGAGCCCGCCATATTTTCTGCTGCTCATTCACATGGGCATTTGGCTATAAATAAATGAAACTGTAGTATAATAAAGTCATTTGCGCACGAAGATAGCAGCCTTTTGAAAGAATTCAAATTTGACCCACATTTGCCAAACCATTCACTGACACTTCTACATGGTTTGAGCAGTTGCAGTTTTCAGCCATTATTTATCGTTTCTGATCCTCCGATGTTATCTGTTTTGCGCACCCAGTTTCATGCACCGTAAATGAAAAAGGTTTTGCTAAACAGTCCAGAATGAAATTTTTAAAATGAAGATTATCTTTTCTCTAACACACTGACAGAACTAGTCTGCAGTCTCTGACATCTAAACGTCCTCACACTTCTCCCCCCATACTTAGTGTTTGTTGGCTGTGAAACATTTGGCTACTTCAGACTGACTGAATATTATTCTATCGGCATAAGCATGATAATGAAAAAAACTTGCGTCTGTTGATCCTGTCTTCCTGCATGTTAAGTGCCTCTAGGGGCTAATATGGCCATTATTAACCCATTTGTGATGCAAATGATGTGAGAGTTATTAAGTACGCAAAACGCCTTCTTCTGTTTTCCTAAGATGCAGGCTTCCTATTTCGCTTCATAGCACATGTGCCCAGCATCACGAGATGTATTGTCTGGCTTTATAACACAGATAAGTTTTCCTTTTTGTGTATTTACGCCGACGTTCAAGACATGCTGTCTTTTTTGTCAAAATGTTCGTAATCATTTAAAATTGCATCACGCATAATCGAAAAAACCCGAATAAGTTGGCCTTTATATGTCATTTACAAAGGTAACGAAGGTAACTAAATTCAACTTTTCCTTTGTCGTCGTGTGCTACCCCGCAAACAGTACCTTACGAATAAGGGTTGTCAGGAAAAGGATTTACATGCGTCAATACTAAATTTTTAACAAGAGTTTTCAACACAGCATGAAAGGTGTAGAGCCCAGGCAATGCAACCTTTAGGAAATAACCAAATTAAGTTCTACCTCCGGAACCTCATCCATGAAAACAGATAATCTAATCGATCGGAAGGCTAAACCTGACATGAAAATGCTAACCAAGGACCTGTTGAAGGATAACGAAATTCCAGATGGTCTTCCGAGACAGTTACCCAGTTGATAACACATGTCTCTAAGAATGTGTCTTACAAAGGTTAAGCCACTTTTTACCACTGTTTGGTGTTAAAGTATGATTTTATAGCACTGGAAGTGTTCTGTCATGAATTATGGTACAAGCGTTGAGGAGAGGGACTGCGGAAACTGTGCAACTGGGGAAATAGATGCAAACGCTGACATTAGGCGTTTATTCGCCCGACGATACGGATTCCTTCTCAAACCCATCATCATAGAACGTAACAGAAACGACTACTTCCTTATCAGGGAGATTCAGTTTATTTAGGAAACAGTCGCTATTTTACTGCATATCTGTGACAATTAATGGTTCCTCCTCTTTGAAGATGACTGCTCGTTTATGCGGATTCAAGAAGGAATCCCAAACGTCAGACCAATAACTTTCTTGTCCCAGTGATCGCATCTACGTCTTCTTGATTATTAACTGTTATTCGGCTTTTCGAGTATATCGACAACTGCAAATTAATTGAACAGGCCAACTAACAGCTGCAGAGGCTAAAGCTCTAAACATCTATATATATATATATATATATATATTCACTCATATATATATATATATATATCTATATATTTATTTACGGTAGTACGTACCGAAATTAAGTTACAAACGTTTGGTTTAAAATAGGCAGATAGTTTTGTTGAGAGCAGTTCATTAGATAAAACTGGCATTTTAAAAATGTCGTTAAATTCTTTTCATTAAAGATGTTCAAATATTTCGATTAGGAAAACGTTGACACAGGAATCAGATGTATCTCAATTAAACTACAGGCGCCCATTACAGAAGTTGTTTTCATGCGGAATATACGATGCTCGAGTGCTTGGGATTGCTATTTTATATAATTGAAACTATCGAGAACTGATAGACATATTGCAGAAAATACCATCGGCATATTTTTTAACTTAAAGTCACTAATAAAGCAATGAGTGGAAAAAAACGCATTTCAAAGAAGTTAACCCATGCTTGTTAAATGAGATCTGACAGAAGAATATGCAGATTTATAAAGCACTGACGAATTTTATTACTGGTTTAATCTTGCCACTCATCTGGCTGGTGCAGGAATTTAAAACTGTCGTCAAAAATTTTATTAATATGCACCGACTTAAAAGCATTGGGCCGGGATTAGAAAACCACTAAAATTTAATAACCAAAGTGCGCCTATGACAATTATATGTATCACGTGTTTGGTGTTTTAATGGTGCAAACTTAACAATGACGCAAGGCAGTGTACCACTTTGTTATGGACTTTTATTTCGTTTGAATTAATGAGTAGGAAATAAAGCAGTCGATACAGAAGACAAAAGAAGGACATCCTTACCATTTTACATGCACTCTAACATATACGAATCATCATTCGCTTAATTTAACCTACATTTGTCTGCTTACGTCATAAAATATCAATTGAAACTTCTGATATATGTTTTCTACTTAAAAATATTAACTCTGGTGGCCTGCAAAACCATACTCTCTAAAAACGAATGCTGAAATAATGAAAAGCGTACTCACTAGTTTTCGCAGCCCACATGAATTCAAATGAATTGCGTAGAAAATATGTAAAAAAATTGGATTTGTATGTTCGTTTTGTGAAAAGTAACCTGTTATTTGAAGTCTTTGCTTAAAGTTGTTTTGTGTTTTTTTTTTTAAATAATTGACAATCACCGAATAATTTTGGCCGGGGCCGATCGTTGCACATACATGAAAAGGTTACAAAATAAATGTTCGATGCATGTTCTTCATATAAATTCCCCTAGTGCTCTACGCTATGAGGAGGACATTTCAAATTTTTTATAAAACTTTGCATTTGATTTGGATCAGACTATATGCCTTAAAATCAGTACTTACAGGTGGACAGATACGATGCTTTAGGACTGGACATTTAAATCTTAAAAATCTTGCAATTTTAACTTTTTTAGCAGAGTAAGAAAGAAATTATTCAAGAAGTGACGTTGAAGGAGGCATATTTTTGTACAAAAAAAGTACAAGAAATAGTATAGTTATGCATGTTTTCGATAGAATACATATAAATTCATGAGAGTATCATACATTTTTTGAACAATTCATGCTATTTATATGATCATTTTTGGCCGGTTGAAAGGAAACATGGTAAAAAGCTGGCCTCCTAAAGCGAATTTAATATCAAAAATATATTGCACGGTAAAGAATGTTCAGAATAAACTTTTGTTATTTGTTCGAGGACGAATTCCAACATTTTGGATGACATTTAATTGATACGTTTATTT
Source organism: Ligula intestinalis (assembly GCA_036362985.1). Taxonomy (NCBI): domain Eukaryota; kingdom Metazoa; phylum Platyhelminthes; class Cestoda; order Diphyllobothriidea; family Diphyllobothriidae; genus Ligula; species Ligula intestinalis. The sequence continues at coordinate 99,926,083 of JAYGXS010000001.1, forward strand.
AACTCAACTTTTTTTATTGAACGAAACATCGATGGCACTAAGGTAGTCTTTTATGGGTGATTTTGCACTTGGCATTTAAGCATCTGTTGCGCAGTCAGCTTCGATAGTCAATCTCAAGAGGAATTTTGCTCAACCCTCAACTCAACTGCGTTTCACCAAGATAAACCTTATTCTCAATAAATGATTATGTGCACGTAACCGTAGCTCGGTGGGCAACATGGCAGCTTAATGCGCACAGCTGACCTAAGCATCACATAACTATAGGGTTTATATCGGAGTTTGAAAGTGATTGGCAAGGAAGTGTCCAACGACTGGGTAATCGCCGATGACTACAATCGGCATCCGACCATACACAATAATCATTCGGAAAAAAATATTTTGTAAAGCGATGCGTTTTTTTCATTTTTTATAGAGAAACAACTTCCAGTTAAATGAACAAGCAAACGTATAAAACTGTACGCTTTTGCAGCAAATGTGCGGTACAATTTTAAAAGGAGCACAACTTACCTACACTAAGTTGCGAAAGCCGTAAATTCTTATGAGTATTTTGGCTTAGGATATATAAGTCATTGCTCATTCGTAGCTAGCACTATTCTAGAGTTTTGTTGACCCAATTGTGAAAAACTCATGGCCTCGGTAGGAGTCGAACTTACACAGCAAGGAAGGCTTTCGTGCAACCAACGCTTTATCATTGAGCTCCCAGGCTCACCGTTAGCCGTGAGTCTACTCACACTTGAGTCGATTTACCCACCCGACCTATTGCTTGCATGGATACTACCATTACAGACACGATTTCCTAAGCAATCATTTAGGATCTACCAGAATGAATATCAGGTTCATTTGATTATTAGGAGGATTTTGCAGATTTAAATAATTCAGTTGACCAAAGCACCATTCCAGTTATCATTTCTTAATAGGCTCACCCAGATTAAAATTCAATTATAGTGGTGCTTAGTAACACATATAGCCGCATTTCCTGTAATAAAACCCTAACGGATTGTCTAAATCTACCCACATTTTGTGAGGTTTATATCTTCAATCAAAATTGATATTGAATGTCAATTACTATTTTGGTTGCAACGGTGTTCCCCTATCAGTTGTCTGAAATAAGGCGTATGCTCCTCTTGTTTCGGGAGTTCTTAAAGTGCATTCTGTACATTAGTACTGCGAAAACTCTCTTAAATATACCTCCCTTTGTGTCTGAGAAACGACTACACTAGAGTCGAAACAATGGTCATAATGTATCAGCAACGCCTCGACGTGTGCACAAATTTTACAGCATGCAAAGCCGGTCGATTGCATCTAATCGCCCTGTAATTGAGATACTATTAAAGGCAGAAAACAGCATATTGTGCGATTAATTGCTGTAACTCGGAATACTGAATACATATAAAACATCAGTTAACTGCAAAAAAGGCATATGCAGATGTTATCCTACATTACGAGAGCAATCACTCTGTTGCCTAAAAGCAGAAATCTGCCAAAGCCCTAATCACTCGGCCAAAATCACACGGTTCTGGGCCCGAACTTTACCAAGCCGAACTCAATTAGCCGTCCAAAATCTTGTCAAGAAATGATTACCCTAGGGAGTTCGGGTGAAAGTGCATGAAACGACCAGAGTTAGAATAAAAAGAAAAGAAACTACATTGCTCCGATCAAGCACCGCATCCAAGAAGTTTGCGAATAGTTCCATTTATTCGGAACGTGTATACACACCTTAAAAGATATCTGAGGAAGCAAAAAATCCAACTGGCGCACAACTCAACGACCACACTGCGAAATCAGCTTTTACATCCTAAGGATAAGGTTGGCCATTTGGTCGCAAGAGAAGTCGTATGCAAACTTCATTATGGCGGCTGCAGTGCACTTTATTATAAACAGACAGTAAAATTAGTTTGTATAGGCTTACATGAACACCAACTCGAGGTAAGGAGGCGAGATCACTTGTCACAAGTCGCCATGCACACAATATAAACTGGACATGGGACTAAACTTGTATTGTTGGCTTTTGCTCATTTATGAAAGGCCTTGCGTTTCTAGAGACCATTAACTCCGATGAATCTTGCATTAATAAACATGTAGAATTAAATTATATGTGCACTAATGTAAGGGAAGCAGGACGGCAGCCAATCGGGAGTAGAGGCCAACCAATAGCCATTGGCCAAACATGAATAGAAACTATCGATTTTTTCCGGTAAGTTTAAAATGCTCACTCTTCTGTACACATTCTATGCATTTGGTGTTCCTGCTATACAAATGGCGATAAATCACAAAAGTTTGTACCGAATCATATTTTTGGGATGCCCATTTTCAAGTTTATACGAATTAAAACATGTTCTCTTACTTCTAATGTGGTACTGGAACGTACTTCTTATTCAATTGTGTCTTCAGACAACACATTTAATTGTGTGAAACCAACAAATGTAAAAAAAGTCATATTCATTTTAAAATGCTTCTAGACAGAAATGGGAGGAGCTATCGGCGAGTAAGTCGGAGCACTGGAATATAGTACTCAAAGGCAAAAATAGGTTGCCGAAAACAGCTAATAGTTAAAAAATGGTTATTTCTGACTTGGTAGCCGCTAGCAAGCAATCGTGCCCATGTCTGAGTTTTCGAAATCTGTGTTTTTAAACCCTTGTTGTTTGGTTCAAATGTTTTATAAAGTCGTTGCTCATTCGGTCTCGATAAGGTTTTTCAACTGCAGGGAAGTACGTCACGTGGTTCACTCTTCCTGCTGCACCCTGGGGATTAATCTAGAATCCAGTAGTCAGTGGCACAGTGACAAGTTATATAGGCAGCAGGAGATTACGATAAAAACATAGAAAACTGTGATTGCCACTTCCAACTCATTATACGGGTGCGGTTATCTTCCTCTAACTTTACCACAGATCATTGTAAGACTTCATTTGGATCTCAATGTCCAGTACCAAGGCCAATCGGACGGGCGTGTCCCGTCATCAGATCGGCTAGGGCACTTCTAAAATTCACACTTTATCTGCGTCTGTAAAAACAGATTTCCCTTGAGGTGGCGCCCCTGGAGCACAAGACATGCTAAACCACTAAAGTGTCGAACATCTGCACTCATCAGGACTTGTGTGTGCATAATAATTCCGTGGATACGAAGCTGTTGGATTGAGTTGTGTCTCAGGGAGCAAATACGCGTCTTCAGTAGTTGGCTCACCACAGATCGTAAACATAATGACTTTCCGAGTCCATAGATAAATATTGCTTCAGACTTCATGTACGGCAAATCGTCCGAGATTATTTTCTTCCTTATTTATCTGAAGTATATAGTTCAGTATAGCTCAGTCTTTTTTATGTAGTAGTGAATGCTTTTGAAGACCCTATTAAAAACAGTATGCATGAAATATCCAACATAAAATGTGTCACTATAAATAGTGAGTAACATATATGCATGTTAAAATTCTAACGTGTGCCTGTGAGCAGTCAGAATAGTCTCTTGTGTGCATAATATATCCAACATAAATGTGTTGCTGTAAAAAAGTGAGAAACATATACAAGTGTAAAGTTTTATCTATAGGTATTCCTGCTTCCTTGTACATATGAACGGTAACTTTTAAGTAGATTTTCATCCAGTTTCCGCTTTAACGCATCTGTGGAGTTCGCCATTAAGACCTCCTCGGGCAGTCCGTTCCAGGCACCGATGAATCGTTGTGAGAACGACTGCTTACGGACCTCTAGATGGGATAAGGTTCCCCGCAGTTTGAGGGAATTCTTATGGAGGTTAGTTGAAGTGGCAAAGGCGAAGAAGTTATCAAACTTCAGGGCACACTCCCGATCCCTCACGAGGCGGTACGTCTGTATGAGGTCACCGCGGATTTGTCTATACTCAAGGGGGAAAACGTTAATTGCTTCTAGTCTCAATTCGTAAGATGAAGACTTTAAGCCTTTCACAATTTTCACTGCCCTTTGCTGAATTCTTTCCAGCATCTGGTTATCTTTGTGCATCCATGGTCGCCACGCCTGAGCGCCGTACTCCAGATGTGAGCGAATAAATGTTCCATAGATTTTGCCAAATAGTTTTTTGTCTATGTTGACAAGTTTGCTTGATAAAAAACAGAACACTGTTCGCCCTCTTGGCAGCCCTAGCACACTGCAAAGACGGCTTTAGGGATGGCACAATAGCCATACCCAGATTTTTTGTTCATTGACGTTTGACAGGCACCTTCCATCGAGTACGTATTTGTGTGAATCATCCGTCGCTCTCACTTTCTTCGTCTTGAGCCGCAATGTGACACACTTCTCAAAGTTAAACCGCATTAACCATTTTTTGGACCAATCACCTAGGTGGTCAAGTCCTTTTTGCAGTTTGTTCATTATAAGCGTTTCTGATGGGCTGCCATATCTTAATATCATCTGCAAACTATACTCAATTACTGACCAGTCCTTGCCTACAGTCGTTAACGTAGATTAGGAACAATAGTGGCCCAAGAACGGAGCCCTGAGGCACTCCACTCGCAACTGGCACTGAAGAGGATGTTGCGTTTCCTACGCACATTGACTGCAATTGGCCTATGAGAAAATCTCTTACCCAATTTAGTAAATTGCCCCTTATCCTGGATTCGCCAACCTTGTAGAGTAGCCGTTGGTGAGGGACACTATCGAAGGCTTTTTAAAGTCTATGTAAACAACATCTACGGGGGTATTTTTGTCTAATGACTTGAACCACTGCTCCAAAGAATAAAGCATATTGGTCAGGCAGGAGTGGTTTCCTCGAAACCCGTGTTCGGTACCATTAAAGAAGTCTTTTTCTTTGAGGAACTTCATAGTGGCCTTTTTGATGATCGTTTCCATAAATTTACAACAGATGCAAATAAGGCTCACTGGTCGATAGTTAATCGCGCTGATTCTGGATCCACCTTTTTGAATGGGGCATATGTTCGCAATTTTCTAATCGCATGGGAGAAGGCCTCAATCAAAGGACAACTGAAAAATGTGCGTAAGTGGTCTGAAAAGTTCCGAAGCCAGCTCCTGCAGTACCTTTGCTGGTATTTTGTCTGGCCTCGGAGACTTAGCTTCATTAAGCACAAAAATTTCATTCCTTACATCTTCTTCTGTGAAACGGAGGTCCTTCATGATTCTGCCATTACTCTCTGCATGGAATTCTGCCGGATAAAAATGCAGTTCTTCAGTGAAAACAGATGCAAAAAACTTGCTTAGGTGTTCTGCTTTTTCGAGATGGTTGGTAATTTTCTCATTATTTTCACCTTTTAGTACTGCAACTGTGTCTTTGTTTTTTAGCCTGATGTTGAGATAACTGTGGAGCACCTTTGGCTTCGTTACGGCCTGCTTGATAATTTTCGCTTCGAAGTCTTTCCACGCTTTTCGAATGTTTGATCTTACCTCGTTCCGCTTTTGGCAGAATTCTTCGTAGTGTGAAGGCTGGCGTGTTGATGTTTACCTTCTCCAGAGTTTTTTTTCTTGCGGTTTATTTGGCTCTTCAGATCTTGCGTTAACCAGGGCGCTTCTCGCCTTTTGTACTTTTTATAGCGGACAGTTTCTATGCATAACTTTGCTTATAAGATCCCAGACAGTGTTCCAGTCGGCATCCGGACTACTTGTTAGAAGGCCATAACAATTTGTTGCTGCTAGTTCATTTCTCATTGCGGTGTAATTTCCGCACCAGTAGTCTAACCGAACCTCCATATTTCTCGGTTGACTGGTGTTGAAAGCATATTCCCACATGATCACTCTTTCCAAGAGGCGCGATTGACCTAATTTCGCTTGCATCAATCAGGTCTTTCGATAATACGAAATCCAAACAGTTCGCTGTTTGTGCTTCTTTTATTCTCGTTCGGAATGCAACATTCTGCACGAGAGAGAGGTCCCCCGTCAGCTGTAAGAATCTGGAGCTACAAGACTCATGAGAACTCTTAACTGATAGCTCATCACAGTCAATTAGTGGGGCGTTAAAATCTCCAGTGATCAGTGCATTTTCATTTTGAGCCAGTTCACGCATTAGTCCAAACAAGGTCTCGCCACCCTCTGGAGATTGATTTGGCGGTCTAAAGACAGTCATGAAATGTAAAGTGGGTGCACCCCGCGTTTTCAGTTTAAGCCATAGCGCTTCAAAATCATGAAAGGAACCAAGGTTGCAATCTGACGCAATGATGCCCTCTTTGACAAACACTGTTATTCCTCCCCCTACTATGTATCCGGTCCAGAAGAAACACTTGGTACTCTCCGGGTACAATTTTGGCATCCATTACGTCGGCCTGTAGCCAGGTCTCTGTAATGGATATGACATCTGGATGAAGGTCAGCTATACAAACTTTGAGCTCGTCAATCTTCTGAAGCAAACTCTGTGCGTTCGTATAAAGAAAGCGCAGCTTCGCTGGCAAAGAGTTATGAGCGATTTGTGGGTCGAGGGAGCCGGAAGGTCTCTGCGAATTAGCTACTTCATTGCCTGAGTTTTGTTCTGCTTTTTGTCTGTAAAACGCAGCGTTATTGGCTGTCTTCAGAGGAATTACCTCTCGGCGGTGATGATTTTCTCGTTCATTATTCTCAGGTTCCTCTCGTCCGCATTGGAACTCCTGTAGGGTTCGGTTTTCAGTGCCCTCCACCTCTCCCTATCGGCCGGCGAGTACTCCTGCTGAAAAAAAACCGTTGGGTACTTGTTCCGTAGTTGCGATTTCCTGTTCAACAGTAGCTTCGCTTGTTCTTCATGGTTGAGTAAAACTTTTATTGGTCTGGGTTGACCCGAGTCCGTATATGGACGCTTCTTCAGGCCCATCCTAAATGCTTTTAGGACAGGGACCACCATTTCTTCATTTTCATGTCGGAGAAGTTTAGTGTATTTGCGGAATAAATCCATATCATGGTCAATTCTATTCTTTGGGGTCTCCGAAGAAGATTCAGGCATGCCTTGTATAACGATGCACTGGCTGCGATTAAATAACGGGCTATGAGTTTTATTAGTGGACCCTACCGACGTGTGCTTATCCTTGACTTGGGCTGTGAGATCCCTAAGCTCCGGCATTTGATAATTGGGAGGACCCGACAGCTCCTCTTTGGTGCCAAGGCCACCTTTTTGTGTGGTAGTTGGTAGCATCTTGGGCTTTTTGGGAGATGCAACCAGACAAGTTCTTACTGGTATCTTAGATACCGCCTGCTTGGTTTTTGGGACTGTGTTAAGCGCGACACCCCTTAAGTTAGCAAAATGTTCAGTCCCTTCATCGTGGTCTGCTAGTCTAGTGGCGACACCATCTGCTTGTTGGCCCTACGTACAGGGTTCGACTCCCGGGTCGTTGAAATTTTCGTGGATTTTTGACTCTTCAACTAGGTCGAGTTCCACTACTGGTTCTGCTGTAGTTTGCTTATGGAGTATGGAAACCTTTTTTGTTTTCTTCGTCTTTGCCTTGTCTTGGCTTTCAGTCGTCGCCGATATCAAGCCATGCGTGAGAATATGCAAAAGTGACTTCAGTTCCGCTAATTCCGTTTTAAAGCATGCCATATCCTTCTGCATGACGGAAAATGCTTTGGAAAGTTCCATGTCTGATATGCCATCTCGGTCTTCGTACGTTGTGTCTATTGAGCTCCGAGGACTTCTAGGCCTTTTAGCAGGGCGTGATTTCGTTGCACCAACCATGCGATTTCTACCCTTGAAATTGCGATTTGGGCTCATATCCTGAATTAAATCAGTGGAAGTCGTGCGCCCTCGAGGTCTAGTGGCAACGACCTATCCCCGCGAACCACGGGTTTTGGGTTCAAATCCCACTCGCGGCAGACTTTTTACACGTTGTGCTGTACGTTTAGTTTTCCTTCCCATCATAGATCAAATTAAAGTTAAACGATATTAAAGCTCTATGGAATATGTATACAGCGATTAACTGTATGGAAAGGATTTTGGAACGACTCAGCCCTTTGTAGATAGCTGGAATCCCTGAGCATTGTTGACGGAAGGTGGTCACGGAGATGTTGCTCGTTTTGACAAGTGCCTGCCATGGCTTCTGAGGCTATAAATGTTGTGAAAACGAATCCAATAGCTAATAACGAGTGTCCGCCAGAGTGCTAGCTGGTCCAAAATCCCGAAATCTCTAAAATAGTATTTCCCACGGAGGACGAGAAATTAGAACCGCAATTTGAAGCGTGCGCTTGTATGGGAATTTTATATGGAAATTTTATGATGGTTACTCTTCAAAAATTCATTTCTGTAAAACATGGTTCTATCCATCATTGGCTTACTACATTTTAAGGCGAAACTTCAAATTGGATGCTTTACGCGGGTAGCTCAGGAACTTCGTTGACCATCTGTTCATCAAAATGCGTATGTATTAGTGTAAGAGATCGCACCAATCCGTTTAGGCAACATGTTAGCTCCTGCTGTGTCCATGATATTACTAAAGCCATGTGATTGGTTAATGATGGTTAATAAGCCAGAAATGACCATTCCGGTCTCTTTTGACATTGTCGGTTCGACCTTATACGTATATATTCCTGCTTTTGCAGTTGCTATAAACATCTTTATATGCAAGAAGGCTAGAACTTAAATTATTTTCAAACAACGCTAAGAAAACGGCCGAAATTACTCGTCAAAGGTTTAGTTAAATAAGCATGCGTAAACCAATAAACATCCTACCTGAGAAGCATTAACGTATTTTTTTCGGAGTATTAATAGCGTTTACTGATATCAACAGTATCTGTGCAAACTCTATTTATTGAAAATTGATCAAATCTTTTTAGTTTGGACATTTTATTTACAATCTGGATGCTATTCCGTATCAATGAGCAGCTTTGACTATAAAACGAAAACCACGGTTAACTTTTGACATTGTAACTGCGTAAACAAAAAAAGTGCTAGATAACAAAGGCGGAGAACGTATAAAGATATAAAATCATGGCGAAACACCAAAAAAACTTCACTACAATTATTCCATGGCCGTTTATTCTGTCAAAGAGCCAATAACTCGACATGCCAAAACAGATGGGTTGGCAAGTTGGTTGTTCCTCAGCCTGTATTTACTAACAACGAGCAACTACACAATGCTACATTCAGCCTTATAATACGTACATAAATCAAGGGCACCCACAATTCAACCAAGTGAGAAGACGTCGCCAGTAAGTGTGACCTGTTTGTTTACGTTCGCACTTTCACAATCGAAAAGCACAGTGAATTGGTGCGTAAAAGCTGATAAAAATAATGGCCAGCGCATAAATCAAGGTCTCGTGGGGACTATGAAGTACGCTTGTTGGACCTTTTCCTGCATTGTCGTCTGGACCACAAATAAGCACATAAAATTTGAATAAGACAGAGATTTTGTACACCGATGCATGAAACAACAGCATTGAACTTCTGAAAGGTACTTGGGGAAATACAAAATAATAGTAGAGCAGAAAACAAAAATTATTTTACCTGCCCAACTTGTTAACCTTAAGGATAGGGTTGGCTATTTAGATAAGAACGAAGTTGTTTACAAAATCCTTTAAGAGGCTTGTGATACCGTATATAGTGGCTAAGCAGTAAGGTTTGTCAGAGGGGATTTTATACACATTTGAAGGTGCTTGTTTGAGACGGAAATGCTGTTTATTTGGAAAGATTTCAATTCAGAACGGTATTATGAAGACATTGGACCTAATTTAGTCAAATGCAACGTTTGTTGACGTCCGAGGAATTATCTACACTATAAAACGTTGCAGATCAAGAAGTCTATTTTATGGGTGTTGTAAAATAAGATACTTAAGTATAGGCGACAATTCTGTTAACAAGGGCGTGCCAACAATTCAAAGGCAAAATGTTACCTTACTACGGCTTTCTGGTCGCCTATCGGCTAGCGTTAATCTGTATTTTGAAATTTTACATATGCATGTAACTATTATGGAGCCTAAACGAATAACCATGGTAATGACCACGGACTAGAAACCAACCGAAATATTTGACTGTGAAAAACTTCTCTCAGCCACTTTGTTGGTCTTCTTAAGGCATAACAGTATTTTTCGCTGACCCCGTTTGGTTGTGCCGACGCAGGTGTGTTTGCATCTCGGGACAGATGCAAAAAGAACCTGCGCGTCCATCAGTTTTACGTTAAAATGTCGTATAAACTGGCCTCTATCCGAGCCGGTTTCATCAACCAAGTTGGAAAAAAAACACATAATTGGAAACTGTGGAGACCGTCAGCCATCGTCTCAGAACGTGGGAGGGACACAAGTTCAGACTAAACGCGGTGTGGCTGTGTATTTGTGCATCATAAGTGCACAAAATTGGAGTTAAGCTGTCGGCATCCACTTTTTTTGCACTCTCGTCTCAGAAGTTGGTATGCATTCATACTTCAGCTGGAATTCGTCACAGCTTTCACAGAATAACGGCATAATATTCACATGCTAGCAACAGGCGGTCAATTGTCGCAAACGCTCGGCAAAGCCCGCTTGTCTGGGCTTTTTGTTAATACCAGTGCTGCGCGTATGATACATCATGCCGCATATGCAAAAGTCAGCTCCTGCAAAACCATTCGGTTCTTCTGTGCGGTATCCGACTAAAATATTGATATCAGCTTTCGGGACCAGACAAAAAGGCTTTATTCAGAAAGATGCGATCTAGGTTTGCGAGGCTCTTTTGAAGGATATTTAAAAGGGCCGCCGGGGGAAACTGGAAGCAATCAGATGGGGATCGATAGTGGGTCGAGGCCCTTGCAGTCCTGGCATGCAGTCACACATGTCTGGCAAAAAACGCATGTCTGCAGCTCTTAGCCCGTAACGGTGCTGCCTAGTAGGATAAATCATGCAGTAGCTGTAAATCGAATTTTAAGTCTGACATTTATTGCTTTCAGATCCATACAGCTTTAAAGCCCATTAAGAACTTATTTTTACGGATGGTCTCCTAGGTACAGGTACCACCACAGATATTACCTCTGGCAGAAACCATAAACTACCTCTGCGACGTTATTCGGGACACGAACTACCAGATAGGTATGCCCGTGAAAACCCTCAAAGACCTACATACGCGATGCACACAAAATGTCCAATTTCTCTTCAATGGTCAGTTTTACAGACAGATAGGCGGAGTGGCGATGAATTCACCACTTGGACCGTTTCTTGCAAATGTCTTCATGGGCAAGATCAAGAAAACGAGTCTAGGGGACACCATCAATGACCTTGCATTCTACGGTCGATATGTAGATGATATCTTCTGTTTGACAGACTATAACGCTGACATTGACGCCTTGGTCGCGAAGTTTAACAGCGCTCACCCATCGCTCAAGTTTTTTGCTGAGACTAAAGTGGACGATGAAATTTTGTTCCTTGATGACTTTCTGTGAAGGCAAGAGGATGGATCTATCCATCGCAGTGTTTTCCGAAATAAAACCTGGACAAGACCATACACTTATTTCCACAGTTTTGTCCCCCTCAATATAAAAACGAAATCCGATCCAGGGATTAGCAGCTAGAATACGACAGATCTGTTCTCCTGAAACTGTCGAAGCAGAACTCCAACAGCTGCAGCATACACTGATTGAAAATACATATCCGGAAAATTTCATCCTCAGAAATATTGGTGAACGCGCCAAAAAGGCTGTCACCTTAACTGCAGAAAAGAAAGACGTGTTCATAAGACTGCCTATCTTAGGCGATGCAACCAGCGAGCTGGTCAGACGACGCTTGAGAACTGCAATCACAAACGTTTTCCCAGAGGAGAACTTACGGGTGCTCTTAACGAACTCTCCCCCCTACGATTGGGCGGTAAAGACAGACTCCCTTTGAAAGCCACATCAATGTGCATTTACTCTTTCACTTGCTCCTGTGGAGCGGGATACATCGGCCGTAAAACGAGGCGTCTCGAAAAGAGGGTACGTGAGCACATACTGACCTGGCTAAGTTAAGGTGAAACAAGATCGATCTCAGATGCTATTCTCGCACATCTAGTCGATACGAACCATCGAGTCGTTACTAACGAAGCCTTTCAGGTGGACACCATCTAATTTTTCCAAAGGCCTACGCCAACGGATCCTTGCAACAGCCGAAGCAGTAGCTATAAGACTAGCAAATCCAGTGCTGTGTTGTCAGAAGACCCTGACGCAAGCTCTGTCATATCCATGGCCTAAACCGACACCAGGTGGCGATAGGAGTTCACCCCTGCCAACAAGCGACAATCTCTCAACCAACACGCTGGCATGGCCTACATGCGAAAACTCACACAGTCCGCGTTAGCCAATCAGCGCCTGTGTTAGATAGTTATTGATTTTTCTACCTATTCAAACTTTAATTGTTATGTACAGCGTTAATTTCCCTTGCAAATGTGTGGTCTGATGAAGAGTTGCTGAAAACAATTGGTCAGCCATAAACTGACTTCTAATATTAACCATGGGAATATTTGCGGATTGAATAATTTTAGTTTACCCTGTTTGGAAATTCGGAATGGAATCTCACTTACGTATCAAGCTGAATCTGTAAAATGAATTTTGATCGCTTCCCTACAAACTAGAAATTCAAGAGGAAGCTGTTGAACACCCAAATCGGGCTGACTCTACTGGACCCTTTTTAACGATAGAGGCAATGTAACTGCCATTATGAGGTGTCATGGCCTACACAGTACAATTATAAAGGTGAAAAAAATAATTTGCAAGCAATAATTATAATTGTTTGCAAAAATTGTAAGAACATTTGGTGCTAGGACAAGTACAATGAGAAGATTGTCAAAGGTAATTGACATTTTTTGAGAAATCGACAATGGGATAAAAGCAGCTAATATTTCAGTGGTTCCTCAATTTGTTCATATATACCCTCATACTTACTTCTATTCTATGCGGGCAAAGTTATTTTACAAGGATTTTAAACGTTTATATAGCGAATAACCAGATTACTTGTTGGTTCATGTAAAACTGCCTCGAGGAAATACAAAAGTTTGTTTGAATAGAAAATGAGGTGCTACATCTGATGTCAAAATGTGCGTCATACGTCTGTCACAATTTAAAAACATCAGACGCTAACTGCGTTTTGACTTTGCCATGCCTGGGAAAATAAAAAAAATAAGTCTAGTCAAACGAAAAGTCTAGTACACTTCAAATCTTTTTCAAAATTTTACCCGTATCATATTTATGCATGAACAAAGGATTTTAAGAAGGGCAGGGCAGGAACTCTTCTTTGCATACTGAAGTAAAGCTGTAAATCTCTACATCTGAAAATATAGCATTCAATCTTGCATACCCGAACAGCTTCATCAGCCACTGCCTCCGAAAGCACCCATGGGGAACAAACGAAAGGGGACCACCAACGCTCTGGCACCCTCTACCGTATATTAAAACGTGTCAGAAGCAACTAAGCGTATCGCTGCAGAGCTCGGCGTGGGTATTGCTCATCGCCTGATAGCTACTATGCGTGTATGAATCATGCAACTCAAGGACGCACTGGATGTAGGTGAGCAGTCTGGCGTCGTTTATCATGCGCCACACCACGAATGTTCCAGCCATTATACCATGTAGACCGGGTAGTAACTTAGTTCGCAAATAACGGAGCAAAAACGGGCAACGCAGAGAGGTCACACACTCTCCCAGATTGCTTCCCCTACACTGTGGAAGAAGGCCACGAATTCCACTTCTTGAACGTACGGATTATGGCACGAGCCAGTAATAAGACGGAACGCGAGCTGCTGGAGGCATCGGTGTCAAATCCTAACTCCATATACAGGAAAGTGGATATACCGCCCTGTTATATTGCCATCCGTGCCCATGACCATAAACCAGGTCCCAGTTCCTCTACAAGCATGTAGCCTGCCACGTCAGGGTCACATGCCGCTACTCCAGGGACGCGCGTAGGGGTCACGATTGGACATCGTGAGAATAGACGTGGCGTGGACAGGGACAAATTAATAATTAACACTTCTTCCTCCCCCCTCTATAAACTCCATTTATGCGTAGGTGACGCTTGCTGTTTTCTCATTTACTCTGACGATGGCTTCTCGTGTGGAGCCCAAAGATCAGAATAAAACTATCGTTCCAGAGATCGCGTCTTCCTCTTCCTTCTTGTAGGTATGTAGAGCCAGGTCACTGTCGCGAACGGAAGACCATAAGAGAAAGCGAGATTGTTCTTGGATGCAGATGCTGAAGTAAATTCTCGGAAGATTATTTGTGAAAACGCTCGTAAGCGGGCATAGGGTTACTTTTTTCTCTTGTACAATAACCATGGGCACCTCTACTCCAGTGACACTAATTAGATGTGAGACATCTCAGCTTGCGGATACTTTCTGACAGTAGGTATAGAAACCAAATGAAGTTTTTTATGTTCAGTAAGCTTATTATCTTGCGTGTGGTATGATGCCCATTTGTCTTACTTTTTATTTTTTAACTGTTAACTGAAACCAATTCAAGTCAGCTAATGTGTAAAAATAAACCCGCTATAAAGAAACCTGCGCGTGATTTAATAACCAATATTCAGAACTAAAAGTTCGGAATAATGTAGAAGAAAAATTAAGAAGCTTACAACCTTAATGGATCCTCACATGAAGAGAGCCGTTTATAAAGCAACATTTTGTGAAAGATCGCATCTTCAATGAATATTTAATGCGATCCTTTCCAGGTATTGTGTATGCATCCATATGAATGTGAAGCAAATAGGAGAAATAGCCGAATAATTATTGCAGCTTATGAAAAGCTAACTTATCATTTCCGAATCATTGGTCGTTAGAAATTTTAAATTTAAGTCTATTGCGTTGCTGATAAGGCTCTTAACATTCCATGATTTAATAAAAGTATTTTTCCTTAAGGGTTTTTAGCCTTTCGATGTGATAAACTGCCTTTCTGTTGATCGATAAGTTAAATGACATCATTTTCCTGGCTAAATGTCATCAGCTCAGTGGTGTATTATTTAAATCACGTTAATCAGATGAAGGAAGATAAAGAGGAAAGCTGTGGATTTACAAAAATAAAATACTTATTGAATTTAACTTTTTAGTTTAAATCCGAGCAATCCTGTTTCTAAAGGCAGACATTAGTCTTCAAAGACGCGCTATTTTCGGTCATTTGCAAGCATTAAATAGATTATATTTCAATTAAACGATAAATATAATTAGCATTCACCGAAGGCAAAGGCAAGAGATACTCTAACGGCCACTTCTTGCTCATTGAATGTCACCAGCCTATCAAATCCAACGCCAAGTTGGACTTCACACGAGGCGTTCAGTTATAATAACTGTAAAATCTTAATTTTACCAAAATTAGTTATTACACACGAAAAGTAAACGGCTATCTTGCACATATTCAGGGAAGTCAATTTTGGGTCACAATCTCATGTTATTTCCTGTTGTCCTACTTTGTCTCAAAGTTCGGTATGTCCTCTTGTACATACGCCCATAGAATGTGTTGGTCTGTGTGAAGTTTTTTTTCCAATAAATATATGATTTCGATTATTTCAAACATTGTTTCATGGGACAACGCCAAGTAATGAGTTTAAAAATGCGTTACCCAATACGAATCTAGTGAAAAAAAGCGTCTTACGTTGTGCTAATGTAAGTCAGATGAGTCCATTAATTCTGCTGAAAAAACGCGTGTACACGTGTCAACAGGTCCTTCATGTTGCGGAAATAGTCGTCTATATTTTTTACATTTTTAATCGCGTGGTTGCGTTTAACAAAAAATAGATAAAATAATACTTACTTACCCAGCCAAAGTAATACTGACTTGAGATCGGGGTTTATGTCCTTGTTCGTTTTATAAATGTAGTTGTACAGTGGCAGTCCAAGCTACAAGTAAGAATTAACGTAAAAGTAGAATGAAAATATTCAAAACAAAATATTGAAGTATGTGTGAGATGCAGAATTTCAATGCTGAATTCTATATTTATTTTAATATTTAAGTCAAAAATGCACGGCCAATAGATAGATATGCACTAATGGGATGAACTTAGTTAAAAATGTTTTTGTATCACCTAAAATATTTAGCATCGCCTACAATAGCAGTCCCTTTTTTGATTCGACAAGTCCTTTGCCTTGAAATGCTATGTTACTGGACATTGTATACGCATTTTACGTTTTTTATCATTTTGGTGCACCATGAATAGCTTGTTGATATAAAAGAAACAGAAGTCAGCAAAAGTTTGTTGGACAACGCTATTTAGTATCAATAGAAGCAAGTTAAAATCATTTAGTTATAATTAAAAACCCTAAGACTTCCTTTTACTGTAAATGGAAGCTATTTGGTTTGTAGTTTCGTCTGATGAACTCAAATTTCTTAAGATGCCTGCAGTGCACGATATATGCTGCTCGGCGTCTGTTTTATTTATTTTTACCTCTTTTTTAGACTTTTGAAATAAATTACTTACCTAGGTCTCAACAGAAACACAAATTTTAATAAGACATAATTTTAAGAAACGCCATAGCCTTCATTCTGTGACTTCTGCTTGAACCTTTTTATCGTTCGTTGGAAGTTGTGCTATGGATTGTTATAACCATTTTGCTCAGGAAGTAAATAGCGTACCCTTGCCGCAAGATCTTATTTTCTTGAGTGTTTCAATGTGAGGAGGTTTCAATTATGAAATTGTAGGTCCACGCTCAGCAAATTGTGAGTTTGCAGCGAGCTTTGTTCAGCGCTGAAACATACAAATGCTCCCCGTGCAAAATCCTTTACGCCAATTTGTACGAGAAACGCAAATTAGAAAATTTCGACTACAAAGCATTTTCTGAATTTCTTAGATAACGCTTAAAATTTTGCGCAACTTTATTTTGATCCTTGTGCAATCTCAGCAGAAATATGAAAATGATTCTATGTAAAAGCGCCTTGTTTTATCACATAAGTATCAAAACATTGTGTGCAGTGTAACATCTGGGCAAAAGAAAACTATCACATAATGAAAACTAAGTTTGGGGACAGGATGCACTGGTGGGTCTTAAATGCTGAAGCCATTTTTAATGTTGACACTCAAAACTAACTACCACAACTCACTATGCTTCCAATGCCGAGTTATGTTGCAGATGTTTCAAACTACCAAATCTAGCATCATACATCCAGCATCGCCGATTGCAATGGTTTGGTCATGCATTGCGCAAGCCATCAACAGAACTCTGCAGATTGGTCAAAAACCCATTCCATAGTGAAAACTGGAGATACCGACATGGTTCAACGGCGCCATGTCGGGCGTCGAACGGATGAGCCTCGTAACCGTTTGTGGCTTGTGAAACTGGACCGAAAAATGGGTCAACATTTTCAAGGAGCTCGCTTTCGATCGGCCTGAGTGGGCTGCCGGTATCCGTGAAGCACGAGCTAATCGGGTCATTTACAAATAAGAAGTACGTGATCGGGTAGGTCACAAACACTTACGATCCCAAATTGAACTAGGTTTAAATTTTAGAACCTTTTTCACAGAGGGCGAATTTATTGTTTTATTGTGTTACTAAATGACAGCGGTGTATAAACACTCAAGGTTTTAACTTTATACGCTAACACTGTTGTACTTTTATGCGTAAGTATGATTTAAAAATACGACCAGAAAAATATGCACTTCATAATTCACAAGTGGTATTTTTTCCTAACTTTTTCTCTTTCTTTCGTTGCCTTAACGAATAGTAAGGCACGTGCAATAAACTAAACCTTTTATGATAAAAAAACTCTACCCTCTTTTTTCTACACGCTTCATCGCATTTCATTTTACGAAAAACCGATATTACGTAGTGTCACTACATTATTTACTGCAAGGCAAACTCCAAATCCTTCTACGTTCCGACAAAGCCAGCAAGATCGTTTACATACCACACGATGTGCTAACAATTTTTCCCATTTGGATTGCTGGTCCTCAAGGAACCGTATATGCTAACCAGACTAGACTCTCCGACATCCCGCTCAACAAAATGTACCATTAACAAGGCTTATGTGCTAACACTACTTCCTGCTGAGATTAAGAAAAACTACTAGGATTTTGACGTATCGTACGTTCCCTGCTATTATGGGTGCCTGGAAATTAATTGCAAACAGTTTTTATATTTCAGGTAGAAACTCCGAAAAACGTTTACTACTCCTGTAAAACAACTAACATTACGAAAGAACGGTACAGAATAGGAGAAATAATCGTTTTTTGGACAATGCAAATATATTTAATGTAACGTCCAATCGTCCATATATGTCGCGATAAAAAAATTGTAGTCTGGGAGAGAATTTAGTCTTTTTCATTCCTGCCTTGTCGTTAGGTAATAATAAATAATGAATAAATAATAATTATTATAATTATAATTATAATTATAATAATAATAAATAATAAATAATAACTTAAAAAAGCGAACATGGCAGAATTTATTTGTACAAATACATTTTGGGAGAGTTGGTCAACTGCTTCCTCTCTTTGCATAAATAACATAGCAGTTGGAACCGACTGGTCCATAGATTTCGGCTGTAAAGGGCTGCTGAGGACATTATTAAAGGTGACTACCCTTTACGTTTCATTCAAAAATACAGTAGCACTTTATAGACTAAATCTACCGGCCGAACGTTTTCGAAAAAGCCCGTTTTTATATCTTTACCACTTAAGGCAGATAATATCTCCAATACAACTTAGTGACGGTTACGTTGCTCCAAACAGAGAAAATACTATGCAGCTGCCTTGGTGTTCGTCACTTCAACTATAAAGACCTTCCAGTGAACCGGGCAAAGGAAGCCTTGCCTTTGCATGCTATCCCAAACTGCGTCGATGAATTCACGTGCACTTGCGGATGCAAGTACTTTGACAGAATGCAATAAGTAATAAGCGATCAGAGCTGCAGAACATTTGCCTACTTGGCTATTTAAACAAGAAAGCAGTGTCACGGTCTTCCATTACAAAACCTTCGTTAGAAAGTGGTCACTCTGTTGACATCAACACTTCTTTTGAAATTCTTGTTCGAGCACGAACAAACTCGACCTTACTCTACATGGAACCAGCCTATATAAGGCGGGAGGAACCCGACCTATGTAAGCAGTGAGAATATGTGGTTAATCTCCAACTGCCTTGGTAAATGCAAGCCACATTTACTCAACCTTTATTCTTGTTCATTCCCGCCCCTACTTTTCTTTTCTTCCCCAAGTTTAAAGGTGATATTACTATTCACCATTCGCCGCGTTAAAATGACCTTGCATTCATTGATTCTTTGAAAATTCAAATTGCTGTGTTGTCCAATAGTTATGTTGTTCATGCAAAGAGAGGAAGCAGTTGACAAGCTCTCCCGAACATTTTTTTACATATACATTCTGCCGCTTTCGTTTGCTTAAAATGTGAACCCTGGAAAGATGCTTTAAAATTTAGCACTGTAAGTGTCAGAAACAATCAACTATGATTTTTACGTGTAAAAGCCTTCCGTGTAATGCTTAATCGGTTTTTATGCCTCTGAATACCACAACTTTCTAAAAATCACCGATTAAAGTGATGCATTAAATATATTAAAACTTATTTTTAAGGTGCATACTATGGCCTGCAGTGGACGTTTTTTTAAGTTAAACACCTCTACTTGGGTCGAGGAATTTTACGTTCCACCTCGTTTGCTCCAAGTAACAAAAATCGTAAAGGTCATACCAAATGAAAAAGTTGTGATTCGCGTGCAATTGATTTTACGCAACACCGGTAGAAAATTGTCCCCCCTGATAAAGATTATGCTCTTTGGTATCAAAAGTTAGAACCGGCGCTTTCAGATTAATTGGATTCAAAGGCGGCATATGAGGCATATGTTCTGAAAGCTCAAATTTACAGTTTGCTTTTAGTCCGAAATAGACCGCACCTTGGGGAGACATTTGCTGGGATTCTGAATTTTAAGTCCGCATCATGGTGCTGCGGTTATATTTTAATTCGTGAAATCTGTAGCGGACATACTTGTAATTTGGTCAGCATGGAAAAGTCTGATAACAAAGCTTTAGCTGTTACGCAACCACAATAAATATTTGAGCTGGCTCAATTGTGAAAAAACGTGAGGCACGCGGCGGGATTTGAAACCACGTAGAAGAGACGGACTTAACCTGAACCACCGCTCTAACTTCTGAGTTACAAACGCCCCAACTTGCGCCATGAATTAAAACATACTTGGGTCGATATTACCCACCCAACTTAACCGCTCCTATCGAATCCACCAATACGGAACAGCAAGCTTACTGCCCTAAATTTCGGTTGGTTATATCGACCCAAGTGTGAATAAATTCATGGCACGAAGTGGGGTGTTTGTAGCTCAGTGGTTAGAGCGTTGGCTTCCGATTAAGACATACCCGACTACGCGGGTTCAAACCTCGCCGAACGCCTTGAGTTTTTTCAAAATTCCGTCAACTCAAATTAAGAAAATCTGCCAAACCTCCTGATAACAATAAATATCCAAACGTTTCAACAGGGGTCCATTCTGTGGAAAACATGTAACCCGGATACAGGAGTTGAATATCCAAACTTCTTTTATAGGCTCCCTGTTAGTCTTTCTGACACATTGTCCTTTTTTACGCTGCTAAATTTAAATAAAGTATCAGTGCTGCCTTAAAAAACATAAACTTGGAATACGCAGTCAGCCTCGTCGGTTCATTGTTTGTTAGCGCAAATATATTTTTAGGAGGCGTTTGGCACATTTAAATAATTCAATTGACCCCATTGTGTAAAATTCGTGGTTTTGCTGGGATTAGAGCCCACATAAAAATGGAAGGCTTCAATCTTTATCCAACGCGTTAAAAAGTGAGTCACGAAACCACGTCGGGTGCCGTGAATTTAGCCATACTTGCGTCGATTTACCCACCCGGAATTGACCAAGAATAATTTCAACATCATAAGCTATGCTATCTACCGATAGGTGCCTGGAGAAGGCCGAAGGGCCCATTACTGACTATAACCATCCATCAACGCATTTCCCCGCGACGTTTTCAGACACCCAGTTACGTTTTACCATGTTTATGTGCCAGCTGTCCATATAAGCAAATGTCATTTGCATTACCAGGTACATAAAAGGGGTCTCTGAAGGAGTCTCACGACTGCCAATAGTAGCAAATATTCGAGCTCAAAGAAGCAGTTCAGAAGAAGATGCGGTCATTGGAACAAGAGTTTTATTTGCCTGACGTTTCGGATTTCCTCGGGAGTCCTTAATCATTGATAATAGAAGGATAGTCTGAGTTATATTTCACCCCTGTCTGCGCATGACTCAGAATATCCTGCCATTTGCTGAGCTTAAGGATTCCCGACGGAATTCGAAGCGTCAGGAGAATAAAACTCTTGTTCCAGTGGTCACATCTTCTTCTTCTGAACTGCTTCCTGGAACTCGCATATTCACTTCTATTAGTTCACAATTTCTAAGCCTGTTAAGTCTCTAATTAAGAGAGGACCATCATATCAGAAATTAGTATCACCATTAGAGTTTAGATTTATACTTTAGACGAAGTAAACTGCTAAAAAGACGCGTTTACCAAGCCGTTTCACGAACCTTCCCAGCAGCCAAAGTTTGAGTATTTTTCTCAAACAACTAGCTCAGACCACCTTTATGTGCATCTTCTCTTTTACTTGCTCCTGTGGAGCAGTTTATATTGGACGCACAAGTGGTTGCCTATCCAAAAGAATAACGAAATACCTCCCGGCATGGCTGAGAAAAGGCAAATTTAGGAGCATAAAACAGTCTATTCTGATACACATGGTTGATTCCGGACATTAAGTTGACCCCACCGACCCTTTCCGAGTGATCTACAAGGTACCACCGAATTCTCTGAAGTCCAAAACACCTGCTCGCAACAGCAGAAGCGACTGCTGTCAGGTTGATGAAACCGGTTGTATGCGCAATAGAACTTCGTGCAAGCTCTACATTTGGTGTGGCCCGCAGTCACTTAGCGGCATACACTCACCTCCACGCTCTGGTTATCTCTCACGTGTAAGAAAAGACGACCATTATAGACCGCGTGTTTGAATTTTACCCCTCCCATATTAATTTATTGGCCTGAAAAGCATCAATCAAAAGTGCACGTACGCTCACCAAACTAGTTTTCTGAAGTTATATTACTCCCAGAGTACACTTAGTGACTGGACCTTACTGTCTTCTCGGCTTTGGTTCCGGTCGGTTTTGCTAAAAGGAAGAACAAAAACTGAGCCAAAATTTTGCCGGGCTGCCGAGTGACACCGACACCTCAGCACTCTCAGCCAAACGTGATCCACAGTCTGTCCCGTGAACGCTTGTGTGGCCCAGTTTCAGAATGTCATTCTACCACGGGCAGTAGGTTCGCTACTCTCCTAGTGGTGCTCATAGGATAAAACACAAGGTATTATTTATTTGAGTTTTACAGAATCCTACCCTGGCAGAAACCAGCTCTGCTCAGTAAAAGGAAGACTTTGTCGTGAGCATTCAAGGGCTTTCTAGGCCAGGGCATTTTTCAACCCAACACGGGCGTTCTGTGCTATTCCGCTGGCTCTTTTCTGTGTACAAATGTATCATGCCTGGAAACGTAAGCTCTTTGCTTGGAAGATATTGAAACGTGTCCTGTACGGACTATGCCGAGGCTCGGAAAGCCATTAAAAATAACTGATATTTTCAGTGTATATACTCACTGTAGATGATATTTCTGACCTACGAAAATTAAATGTTTGTTTATATGGGAACCCCAGCAACCCAACTTATCAGGTGATATACCCGCTACTTGGGGTTTGCGAGTGTTTTTTTCACAGAATTCCCAGCTATTATAGCTTTGAAGGAGTAGCGAGTACCAAAACCTGACTCCCTGTCATATACGGAACCTAACTTGAAATCGCCTAGCACAGCACTAATATTGTTGCAGGTTCGCTGCTTTTCTCCGAGGGCAACATGCGCACCAGGCACCCCACCCCTCAAACGCATCCTCTCTGCTTACCTGTGGTGGCTCGGTTTTTAAAAGAAATAACAAGAACAGAATTTCTTCACTTTGCAGTTTTTTAATGTTGGTAATCGGGTACGCGATAGAGGATGTAGACACGGGACGCCTTTCTGAGAAAGACAAAAGTGTGTGGAATATGACCTACAGAGCAGCCGAGGTCATGGGCCGTCGCCACAATAACCTGCCAGTGTTTCTTATTCCACTTTTTGATGTCCTCCTTCAGAAGTTTTGCCAAGTCCTTTTCCTCCATGGAAGGGTCTTCATGCTGTCTTATTAACTTGACGATTCTATTAACCAAATCGCGATCTACTGGCTTCTCGTGCAACAGGTCGAATTCAGATAGTGGATTATTCTCTTCGATCTGTGCCTGCACTTCCTTGCTCGTCATTTTATGCTGACTTTTTAACTGGAACCTATCGACCGATTTTTCTTGTAGCAGGTCAGATTCAGATGCTGAATTGGCCTCTTCTAGCTGTGTCTTGATTTCCTCGGTCATCTTTTCAGGTTGGCTCATTAACTTGACACCGCCACTAACCAACTCGGGATCGACTGGCTTCTCCTGTGGCAGGTCAAATTCAGATACTGGATTGGCCTCTTTTAGCAAATGTTATTTGCATTACGAGGTACATAAAAGGGGTCTCTGAAGCAGTCTCACGACTGCCAATAGTAGCAAGTATTCGTGTTCCAAGAAGCAGTTCAGACGAAGAAGATGCGATCATTGGTACAAGAGTTTTATTTGCCTGACGTTTCGGATTTCTTCGGGAATCCTTAATCATAGGTGATGATCGCAAAGTCATAGTCATGCGCAGATTGGGTGGAGCCATGCACGGCTGCACGGTATTTATAGTTCAAAGTGGTCATCTGCATGCGTGAGATAATTGCTAAATTCTGTAGCCACCGCTTGGGTCTTAATTGATGCGGTACTGGCTTGACACTTCGCGTTCAACCCACTAATTGCCACAGTTTGCTAGTCAGCGTTGGATGCGGGCTTGATAATTGCAGTGCAATTATGCTCGCTGTCGTCGGCGTTGATGCTGCGCCCAGTCCTTTCAGCGAGACTGATTCTTTTGCTCAGGAAACTTCTCACTTCACTGTGTGGACTGGCGGCCTGAGGACCATGACTCGAGCAGCTCGCGGCTCACGCCGTTGTCTCCTCTTGCGAGAATTTTGGTCTCATAAAACTTGGAAATATGGCCGGGTTCCGTGGAGTGAGCTGCAACCTGGGAGTCGGCATCGTTCTTTTTCACCGCCGCGTGTAGCCTGTGCATGTCTCCACCTCATCTGCGCATGGCCATGAATGTGCTATCATCACCTATGTTTAAGGATAACCGAGGGAATCCGAAACGTCAGGTAAATAAAACTCTTGTTCCAGTGATAACATTTTCTTCTTCTGAGTTTCACGACTTTTGCAACTTGCTGGCGTAGGCAAAGCCCATAGACTGCAAGCGACAATACGCCGCCGGGTGATGCAGCCTTAGGGACAGACTGCCTCCTACAAAAAACTCTGCAGTTGTTCACAAGATAGTTTGCGACGAGGTAGAATGCAACTATGTTGGAGAAACAGGCCGCAAATTGCAGATGCGCCTTCACGAGACCAAACTGTCAGCTCGGAGACTAGACCCAAACTCTCAACTTGCAGCACACGTCGCAAAAACGGGCCATGACTTCGATCTTCAAAAAGCATTCATCATAGGCTGAGGAAACTCAAAAGCTGATAGGCGGATGCTTGAGGCATGTTATGCAGATACCAACTTCATCAGCAGGCCTCTAGATCTCCCCGCGGCCTACAACGTCTTGCGCCATTATCTGAGTGAATGACGACACAAGACCAACTCGGACGGAAGAATTGCAAACGAAGAGGATCCCATGACAAACCGGCCAGAAGAGGGGGCAAGGTTACCAAGACCATCTACCGGGTGACAAGGCGCCACACTAAGTGCTGCTCATGAACCCCTGCTTCACTGACAGCTAATTAGCGTACACCACTATAATTTTCCCCCAACTCAACTGAAAGCTTATTGCCCTTCTCCCGCAGCCTATTTGATAGCTGTTTCTAACTCCTTGACAACCTGATGATTTCTGACAGTTGATTGGCCTTTTTGGCTGCTACTTCTTATCTCTGAAAATGAACTCCTGTAAGAGTTCGGACGCCCAGGACGACAAATCAATCGATCCGGTGCTCTACACGTCCATGAAAAACACTTTGCGCTTAAAGTGTTACCTAGCCGATATCTATTATCGCTTTTATGGAATTCTAACACCTCTCTCATTGGAACTGAGGTATGTAATTGCTGAAGGTCACGTTATAAGCACAATATAAGAACACTGAGCAGGCAAGCGATGCGACCTGGTGTAAGCAGTCAACTCTGATACAATGACTACTGAACATGAGGTATTTTGTCTAACGGAAAATTGATTAGGCCGTACGTTCAATGGTTCGCGCCATATCTAATTATGCTCTTTGGTTTCTCAGTAAATATTGACTCTCGGAATGGACTTTAGCCTTCTAGGCTACCTTAGGTTTATTCACGTGGTCGGTTAGATTTTGCGGACTCTAGCAAAATATGATAATATGCAAGACGTGACTATTGTAGAGTCGTCTAAAATACCTGTTTTACAATTTCATCAAATTCGTTTTAGCAAAATCGAACTTCTCGTAAACAAATAATATATGGCTGAAAGATGCTCATTAATGCTTACAGGAAGCATTCTCTGGAAACTCCTGCAGTCTTTGTATTGAAGATATTGGAAAGTTATCAGCAAGTGTAATTTTTGTTAGCAATAATTTAATTTATTGCATATTTAGTAATAACTGGCTAAAATAAGCAATTAATGCGTGACTCTGCATGGAAATGTCTTAAATTTACCGTAGATATTACATTTCAGCAAACATAACGAAGGAGTGACGGCAGTTGGATTAAATGAATTATTTAAGTGTGTTACCTCCTTATATTAATTATGCGCACCTGGCTGTCATTTTGGTGAATTCTAAACGATAACTTAGGACACTCTGCCTGGGAAGTAAGCTTACGGTATCCTTATTAGTGAATTCCATGCCTACGATAGGTTTGGCAGGGAAACCAAATTAGGTGTTTTTAAGCTCCCCGTGAGTCATGTAGCTCAGTTGGCAGAGCGTTGGCTATACTCAAACCTCGCCTATGTTGAATTGGGTTCGCATCTCAATAAGGCCGAACAATTTTCACATTTGAGTCGATTGAAACAGACAAAAACCGTCACTTGCATCCTCCTTGTGAGCGTTCCTACAAATATAATGAAGGCAAAAAGCTATTCTCACCGGCACTCGAATACTCAAACTACTGAGCTATTATAAGAGGATCTATGAGCCTGGCTGTTACATTTTGGCCATATGGCCACTACAACCAGTAACCCATTTTCACGCATCAGAAAAATTAGAGAAAATCGACTTGGAGCAGCATTGCATTAAATTTAATCGAGGCCACCCTAATGGACTGTCAGGGCACCGTATGAGCAAACATGTGACAAGCAGTTTCTTTAACAAAGTAAGTTTAAGTAGTGAACCGCATATACCTTTGTCCCCGCATTTTGTACTATGGAAATGGTAGTTTTAGGGTGTTTAAAGTGTGAGAATATGACAGACAGTAAAGTAAATTGGTAGAAGTAAGTGAAAAAAATTTCGTTGAATTTGTCTTCCATGGCCGCTGGAAGTAAGTTGTTCCGCATGAAAATTGAAATTGTGCGTGGCGCGTAGCGTTGAGCAGCCGACTATGCTCATCTTACTCCAGAACAGTATGTTTAACCGCCTAACCGCCATTGCTATATTTTCAGGAATCTGAAGAAAGCTGCTTCATATGATCGGATTTTACTGAAATACCTTAAAATATAATAGAAATTAGGAAAAGCTACTAAGGTACATCAAAAATCCTTCTTAATTCAATTAAACTTTAAATGCATATACTAGTTAATAAAGTATATTCCGCTGCCTATTCTAATACCCCACCCATAAAACCCATATAAGCGCAGCTTCCATAACACATAATGCTGAGGCTAGGGGTATATGAGGTGCACTATCTAAGCTACTATTGCTGCCTCTTTTTTCGTTCTTGCTACTGCATTGACTAGAACCTTAAGCTTGCGTGTCAACCTTAGCATAACAGACATTAATCTCCAGCCTTTTGGCCCTAGCAAATCACTCGATTAATAGGAAGCATCAAAAGCAAAGTCAAACTAGCTTAACTTGTCAACGTCGCTTGCTGCCAAAAACTCTGACATCTCAAATTTTCTTTATTGGGGTGGGCGGTAAGTGATGCACGATGGCACCGCAACGATGACGTGACAGAAAGGCAAAGTTACTTGAATTATCCGACGACTGAATGCACGTATGAATTAAAGAAACGGGTCCACAGAACTACGGCCGCATATACTACACAGGCAATTGATTATTGTGAATACACTGTTTTTTTCGAAAGCGTATTTGACTTATTTAACAACCTAAATGATAACTTTATTTTCAGTGGTTTTTCATTGTAAGGCGAAATGCATAGCTTTAAAAGGTTTTCATGAATATGCGTAGAAGCCTACTGATGTTTAGTTTGTTTGGGTTTCTATTCTCAGGTTCCGAGTGAAAATTGTGTTGATTCACATCAAATTACGGAGGATTTTCACTGTATAACATAAATTTGTCATTAACTAACCGATACAATTACTTAACAATGGTATATGTCTGCATTACAAAAATGAAAAAAAATTGAAGATATAGGGAAAGTACAGAGAGGATAAATCCCAATACCTTCACCCGCAAACAGGAAGCCTTATTGCGAACATGCCTAAGTTATCTAATAGGGTTGGAGGAAACCTACGCAGAAACTGTGAGATAGTTATACCTGAGCAAGACAACTATAAGCTACAGCGAGAGAACAGCAGAATTGACGGTTTTAGCCTAAAATAATCGCAAGTTATATTCAAAGTGATTTGATGCATGCTGAGTTTGATACCTGCCCTATTACCTGTCGATTCCTCATTCTTAAACAATTTTATCCAACAATGCATGCATATTACACAAAGATTTGTGTTTTCAGCTTTAATACCTTTCTTTGAGGTTAGCCAAAACGTTTATTTTTAAAAATGCTTATAACGAATGACCATTTACGCTGGGTTTTAGTATTAGCTGATGTAGGTTCCGAGTTTGGTACTGTATCGGGTCGTACAGGAATTATCTTCGGATTTATTTCTTTCTGGGCTGAAGGCACATTCGGTTTGCTTGAAAGGTCAACCCATACGCATTTCCACACTTGAATAGGTAATAACTAAAAAAAACTTATTCACAATTATAAGATTTTGTTTATTCAGCGTCTTTTAATCTTGCGTGCTCCATACTGATGCATTTCTTACCCTGAAAGCTTAAAATGTTTATTTTATTGTTCCACTGGAGTATCACTGAGCGCAAAATGTGTCAAACTTTGACACATGCAGTCTGCACTCCTTCTGACCGTTTATGCTTCATAAAATCTGCCAAAACAACAACCCATTCTTCGGTTCCTAAGGCAGGTAGACTCAGGGAAGCTGCGTTTAAACTGTCAAATTAAAATAAGTGTGCACAGTTGCTGGATTTCAACCTGCACGCATAAGGACTGTCGCCTTCACTGATTTACCCTCTAAAACTTAGGGAAAAAAAGACGCAAAAATGTATTTGAAAGTTGACTGTTATTTATCACAAATGACTCTTCGAAGAATTTTATAAATAATTTTGGACAAAACTAATTTAAGTGGTAGTAAGGAGAACATAGTAATCGGTTGTCTGATTACTTTCGTACCGTACACCACTAAACACTTGAAACACATAGTTTGGGGGATTTTTTTATCCTCTGAATTCAGCAACAATCCCATCTTCGAGATCACTGTATCACCTCGGTAAATCAACTATGTGTATCTGATGTATTGTAAGCGTAAAAGCACGCTAAAAACGCGTATTTATTTTTGGAATCTCATGTAAACGCATATGAGATGCTATTAAATTTTTTAAATTATAAGACCACGTATGAGCTTAAAGGAGTCCAAGCAAACAGAATAGAAATTAAAGAAGTCTTTTCGGGCAGATCGAATAAAATTTCCCTCTTTTTGCTACGTCATTTCTTAAAAGTCTTTAGCAACACGAATTAGTGTGACATGGACAAAACTACTCTATTCTGTTGCCTGCTGTGTCAACTCATATAGCTGAGGACATTGAATAAATATTTTTCTAAGGTCCATAAACAACGCTCACCTGATAACGGTTGTGTAAAAATAGTATAAATGTATTTATCCAAATGCTGTGCTAATCTACAGCTGTATAACACTAATGTTATGCTAATTTGAATTGAGACTGGCTACGCAATTGATTAAAAAGTGTTTTTGCGCTGCCTT
Organism: Ligula intestinalis; assembly: GCA_036362985.1. Classification (NCBI taxonomy): domain Eukaryota; kingdom Metazoa; phylum Platyhelminthes; class Cestoda; order Diphyllobothriidea; family Diphyllobothriidae; genus Ligula; species Ligula intestinalis. Next base: position 99,955,221 of record JAYGXS010000001.1, read on the forward strand.
TGATTTAGCCTCATACCAGGTTATAATTTATTCTTTCCTCATCCCTGTTGTTAACTCCCAAATTACGGTGCTCTATTTGCTTTCATGTGTGAAAGAATACCATAGCTTACATAAGTTGGGAAAATCAATTGCCATAAAACTAAATACCGCGATCTGTTAACTTAAAAATAGGTTTATTTAAATTGAGCGAGTCTTGCAGAATCCGGTGCTTTAATGCAAAATGTAGAATTAATGCTCAAAAGTAAAGTTGTTCTATCAAGAGCATTTCCGGTGAAAATAACCTGTTTTGTTTGTGTTTAGCATGAAATAGTAAGCAGCAGAATTAATTATGGCTGGAGGAAACACTTTCAACTATACAAAAGCAAGAAGAGAACTTGAACAACAGGAATGGGCATCTGCGGGATAAGTCCTACAGTACGCGCCAGAATTCGTGCAAAATGCCGACAAATGCGAAAGATTATTACTTTTTTGCTAATTGGCATTGACTCAGATTGTGATAGTGATGATTGTGTAGTTTATTCTGATGTTAATTTAGTCATGATAGGAAGTCGACTTTTAAACGACTTTATTTCTGACCATAAACGAAACACGTGTGCTGTACAAATTATGCGTTTTTTATCATAATTTTGACCGCCTTTATAAATTCAAATATATTTTATGGGAAACATGCACATAAAAAATGATTTCTTGTACTCATTCGGTATAAAATTACGCCTCCTTCAAATATTATACTAAAACAAAGGGTATCTTTCGGTTTTAGAAAAATTACTAACTAAGAGCTTTTTACGATTGTGAGGTGTTCATTCATAGTCTATAGTATCCATCCATTTATTAATGTTGCCTATACTGTATAAATTATGCTGTATATCTACTGCAATATTTTGTGAGAACTATGCGACTTCTTCCTCAAACTGTAGGCAAAAACGCTTTTTCCTTAAAAATGATGTGCATAGCGCGCAGTTTGCAAACCTTGCATTCGATTAAAGCAGTCAGTAGGTTTACAAAATTATTTGGCATTTTAAAAACTTTTTAAAACCGAAAGATACCATTCCTTTAAGTATAATATTTGAAGAAGGTGTAATTTTCTACCGAACGAGTAAAAGAAATAAGTTTGATGTGCATGTTTTCCATAAAATATATTTCAATTTATAAAGGCATTCAAAATCAATGATAAAAATGCATAATTTTTTCAGCACCCGTGTTTTGTTAATGGTCAGAAATAATATCGTTTAAAAGTCGACTCCCTATCATGACTCAATTAATATCAGAATGAATTACATGATAATCACTATCTTCCATTTAAAAGCCTCCAGACATTGACTTTTGCGCAATGACGTAACCCCTTACCAGTCCCTCCAATTACCGACCTTGCTTTTAGATCAGCAATCTTTTTTGGTTTTTGTCCTAGCTAAGGTCGGGGTTGTTTATTGCGGGTTTCTCTCTCAAAAAAAGGATGCTCTTTACTCTTAGTTTTTAACTATTACTTTACGCGTAACATGCCTGTACGATTCTTATGTATTTTTGCTCGAATAAGCCACCCAAACAATGAACACCCAGGCTCATCTTATCGAAGTCGCACAAATGTCTTTTAAGAAAGTTCACAAAATTTTCGGCCTCGAAGACAGAAGAAAAAATTTTTTTCAGGGAATATTACTTTCGCAAAAGGACTCGATGTTTAAGTTGGCATTTATAGCCAGATACATAACATGGGTGTAAACATGTCAGTTAGGCATCTGCAGACTTGGTAAATTTTCATAAATTTTGAAGGACAGACTAAAATGTCTGAGTTATTTCTGGGACTTTTAAACACTGATTGCGTCCCAACTGCATCGTAGCCCTTACGAATATTTGTAGGCCAATCATCGAACAAAAATCCGTAAAAAATCATGATATTTACTACTAGACCGTTATCAAAAACAAACTCAACGATGTATAGAATTATGACATAAATTCTTTCGTGAAAACGTGGGCATAATTTTATTATAATCCTTCTAATTCAACAGTAAATGAACATACAGAGGCAGCGCAGTTGTTTAGCATGCTCTGTGTCGCAAATATGCCCTAGCTGTGCGTGACAACTACGTTAGACTAGCACGGACGCTAGATCAAGGTACCGAAATGTGTTATTCGAGACGCACAACCATGCCAAACAGCAGAAATTTGGCAGAAGGGGAGTGCAATGGCACGCCGTGACGCTTACTCACGCTGACCACACACCTGCGCCTGATCCCGCTTGCGGTATTTTTGACGCGCTCATGGTAAGAGAAGGAGGAGAGAGAGTACAGGAGCTAAAGTGCATGTCTTATTTCACTATAAAATATCTCATACTAAATTAACTGTTCATCTGTCCACACGCTGCACCTCGATGTACAGTACGCTCCAGAATTCATACAACATACGACATATGCGAAAGATTAATATTCTTTTGCTAATGGGCATTGACTCCAATTGTGATACTGATTATCGTGTAGTTTATTCTGATGCCGCAAAAGCTGGTCTCTTCCGGCGGTGAATAAGACGCATGCACGCCGAGGTTGATGCAGTCTGTCCGGCCAATAACCTTCAAGGCAACCAGACAATGACCGTTCGCGCTGCCGCTTGCATGCCTGCTGCTAAAACTCTATTTGGGACCGGCTGACTATCCTGACTGGTTTTTCTGCTCCGAAGTCAGACTTCTTCCATCTATTCTCCATTCTTCTCTGTACACAATATACTGTTCTTTCTACTCTTGCCTTCCCAAGACTTCTTCCGCTACTAAGTGACCATGGTCTGAAGATCACAGTTGCTAGGGTTTAACCTACTTAACCCTCTGTGATACTACCAATCTCAACCATAAAACAGCTTTTTTATCAGCCTAACCATATAAAGATAATGGGGTATGTGAGCAGATGACGATGACTGACAAAAACAAGGCCAGTTCTGAACTAATTGGCCAGCAATACTCAACTCCAGGCGGTGTCCCGACAGAGGCTTATATCCGCAACCTAATGACCATAAGGTCAACCGTGTAATGTATTCACTCATGGTCGCGATGTCTTTTCCGTTTAAATGTAGAATATTTACATATGCGAATGAACACTTGCAGTGGTCGCATCCATCCAATGCCCTCCAAACCCTTGACGCTGCAGACGAGGTCACTCAGAGCATTGGACCTCGCGCGAAAGCAGTTTTCCCGCCTTCCTTGGGCCTCCGTGCAAAAGGACCTGTGCCCTGGCTAGCCAGCCTTTGCCCATCTCAAGGTCGCGCTACAACCTCTAGTCTAGAAATCAGCCGCGTGATTGGCCACCGTAACAAAGCATGCACCGACATTGCAGCGACTCCTTAAAATCTCCTCACTCCGGAATCGACACCCTGGCAGCCGAAATGCAGTCATCTGAAATTCAAAACTCTTTCCATCTATTCTTCTATCCTTCTGCAGAGTGCGCTATTCCTAACAAACTGGCTTTCCCGTTGTCTTCTCTCCTCACCTAAAAGAACCATGGGCCTAGAAGATCTTAGCTGTTACGGTTAACCTTCTTAGCCTAAACACATGTCGATACACTCACCGATCTGTCACCAGACTTACTCGTCCCCTTCTGTTGCGGGGCTCGAGCCGACTTGTAATTCAGAAATAACCATTATATTTCACCCTGTATTTTTTGCAATGTTCATCTGCCTACAATATCAGCCACAGTGCGATAGCCACAGGGCTAGAGAATGAACGCCATGGCACAACAGATGGGTGGATCTTGTAACCAGTGGCCCTGTAATGCCCCTTGGGAACCCGTGACAACAGACAGTGCGCTGACACACCTCTTCTGTTGCTCCCAAGGCTTGCAGTCGTTCGTGCTTACAATCTTGTTCTATTCGCCTTGAATGCCACCCAGGCTGTCCGATAATTAGCGTGCCCCATTTGCTGATTGGCTGCCGGAACAAATCATGCCCTAGGCTTTCTGGGATCTAGCGCGCTCACTTCATTTCAGACGCGTCCCAGTGGCCTCCGTTTGCACGCTAGTCTGACAGTCAGATGTCTCCTGTTTCCTTTTCCTTCTGCAGATAATTAACTGTTCCAACCTCAATGAGTCTCACTTTTTCTATTCTGCAAAGAAGCACGATCAGTTAATAGCAGTTCCTAGTGTATTCTCTATTAAACAAACCCCCTGTGATAACCGCTTATCTGCCAATAATAAGTTTTTTTCGCATAAAGCAATACCTCCTCGTCTTACGAAACGGCCAACAGCGTGTGTGACTTCTGGAATGGTTTCACAACAACTTCCGGGAAAACACCTCGGCTCCACCACTGCACTCGCCGACTACATCAGTGGTCTTGGATCTGCTATGCTGCTAAACTTCTTCTGTGTGGCAAAAACAAAGTAATAATGACGGTAGTTACACTTCTACCCTCAAATTGTACCCCTGAGCAAGGTGAACAAACCATCCGGTGTTATGCATGAAACTGCAGTATGGTATATGACAGCTTTATCCGTAAATGTATCATTCAATTCCGTCAACCAGGACATTCACAAAACAGCCTTTTTATTCAAAGCGCAAAGCTGCAAAGTATGTGCATATTTCTGGTTGAACTAGCAACCTGGATGTTTTTTTTTCTAAATTGAGTTTCCACCATGCTACTGAAAATATTCTTCTGAAGACACCGTCAGGTCCTTTATCAGGTTGCTCCATAGTTTGCTGATTTAAGAAGTAAACAGCTTCAACTAATTATGATAGCCAATTACAAATAAGAACCTTTGAAATGAAGAGTGGGAGCACCTCGGTAGGCCTAACGATTTGTTCCTATTCGAAGTATATCTGCATAATCACCCTTAGGTTAAGCAACCTGCCTCACCAATGAAATGCTAAATGGCCTAGTTGACCCTTGGATGGTGCATCCAGGTTTAGGGTCGTGCACTGTTTATTGCCGGAACTTGCTGTCCCCTTTCATCTCCTTCGGGATCATATGACCCGCTCATATGCAGTGCCTGTGCCAGTGCCTAAAAGCGAATTAGTTCAGACTGGCTCCAGACATGGGAGCGGGTTTGCCTAGGGACCAGGATAGCGCTATGAGGCCAGACTTTTTTGTGCCATTAAACGTGCATTGGGGTCGAAGATACCTAGAAACTGAGTTCCTCGAGGCAACTTATTCACCGTTCTGGCGCTTTGGAGGCCAAGGCTTTTAGTATGAGATCCTTGGCATATTTTATTCAATGGTATTCCGGCTTATATTGAAACCTTAAAACCTCCCTGGCTTTAAGACAACGCCCGGCTATCTATTGCTGAGTTTATGGATAGTCAAGGTTTTCAGTTAATGGGTTCTGTATTGATCTGACACTAGTTTTGTTGTTGCTTATCGTTTTCTGTATATTTATCGGCCCCTAGAAACGTTTTCTGAGTGCTAACTTCAACCTTATGGTTGATATGACACTGAGAACCTTTAAATGGTTCTCGGAGCCTCTGAAAACCACCATTTTAAGATTTCGGGACAAAAAGAAAAACGTTTCCTTCACGCTCTATAAATGTAATCTTGAACACCTTTGTGCCGGAGAAGAATCTTCTACCATAGGTTTCACAATTGCCAGATCATAAACGTGCCAGAAAACCTGACCATCAGACGAAATTTAGTTCTCTTCTACTCGAGTAGTAGTAATGTGTCCGGAAAACTGAAAATCATTTGCGGTTTACCTTTTGACCCTAATTATTTTCTTTGGAATGATTTTCAAGTCATAACTTGACTCACTTAACAATGGCTAAGATGAGGGTGTAAAAGTAGGAGAAATAGTCCCCGAGATTGTGTTTCGTTATATCACAGGACAACATGCTATTGGCTAAATGGCTAGCACTTCATTCGAATGCTTGATTGCTTCTGTATGGTAAACTACGCAGTAAAAAGCAGCTTATCAGGTTCTCCATTAAAAGTAAAGTAATATTCATTAATTTTTTAATCTCGCCAGAACGTAGGAAGAATTTCGTGTGTGTGCCCGCACAAATGGGTAAGAACATTTAATCATTCCCACATAAATTGTTAAAGAAAGTATTAACATACTACATTTAAAGGTATTTTCGCACGCTGTCCTTCTATTAGGGAACTCACAGGAGGTTTGCGTCTCATACATCAAGTACCCTTCAGTAAATACTTGGTTTATAATTTGGCTTGGTCAAGACCCTCGGGATATCCACTGAAGGAAACGGAACACAAAATGCACCCAACACAGGGCGTACTGGAGTGCTGACTACTAATTGTCATACAAGTATCTACGCAGGCTATTGAACTATGGCGTTAAAGCTAATCTGAAGAGCATATATCCCGTTCGCATAAACCAGTTACGAATACTCCACGTAATTAAGCATTATTTAGTTCATTCAACAGTTACCCTCTCCACAGTGCAGTGGTGAAAGCGTTCTTAAACATTAAATACTAAATAATAACTAATATAATATCAATCTTTATTACTGACTGCTACGGTTGCTGTCAGGGCTCGAGAAATGAGGCCGAAGACAAAGGCGAAGCGGGACAAGTGAGTTCTCTTAGCCGTCGATGAACGTTCGTCAACGAGTGTCAAGACGTCCATTCGGTTTCTGTGCGTTGTTTGTATCTGTTTCTTAGAAGAATGCGTGTAAATAGCCATTAACGTATTTTTTGCCTAAAAATGATTTAGGAAGAACTCAAATTGGTGTTTTTTAACCTTTTGATGCAACCGCTTACGTTTTTTTCCGGGGAGAGGTGTGATGGATTATTTCCTCCTCATGAAACACAGAATAAAGGTTGTCTCCGGATTGTATCATGTTGCATAGTCAGATAATAATTTTGCTCTTAACTTTTGTAACTATACTGAGCCCTGCGGATGAGTCAGCTAGCTGCCATTCATGGTAGGGTAATCTCGGCGTTTAGCAGGTTTCGTTTCGGAAAATGTCCCTGCCTTTTGTATTTTTTTATCACAAGGTGGACCCGAACTCTTCAGGTATAAACTTTTGGATTGTGTTATTTTTACAGAAACTGACGCCTCCATTTCAGCTTAAAAGACGTCTTTTTGTCATTCATTTGATCAATTGGTCTGCGGACTTATCCGTTTGACTTCTCTGATGCCTTCCAAATGTTGCAATACGTTTCGAGAACGTTGCCATGCAGTCTGACAAAGTTTGCCAATAGTACTCTCATATGAATAGTATGGTATTATTTACATTCATTTTTTAGCAAGCAGGTCCTAAGTGGTAATGTTGTTGTCTCAGAACGTACTCTTATGAAAATGTATCTGAAACATTTCAACCTATGTATCCGTCAGTAGAAACTTTGCTATATGCGTCAATGGTTCATAAAATAGCACATGTTTGGCTGCCCTTTACTTTCTAGTTATTAAATCTCCTGTGATATATTTTGTGTCCAAGATTCCTCTTTCACTTTTAAACCATCATGAAGTACAGTAAATTCCACAAACAGCACATTAGTATCAATGACATTAATTACTTTGAAAACAAATGGGTTCTCTGGGACAAAATATAAAGACTTTACTTATTCCCTGCGCCAGCGTCAGACCTGAGCATAGGTACAAATGGCAGGTATGATTTCAAACGTGTTTAGGTATGAATAAAATACTGAACTCACATGAGCTGGCCGCTTTGACACAAGGCCGCTAGACTTCAGGAACGGAATGTTCACATGTGTTTATGTGGGTGACCAGTACCTCGAAAATTGATTTTTATTAAAGGTGATACTCAATGAGACTAGTTTGAACCTGCTGGTTTACAAAAGTGAATTATCAGTGTTAATTTTGGTGGAGTGCATTTTTGTGGATATCAGCACAGGAGAATTTGAACTTTTGATGGCCAGGAAGCTATGGCGTGCACATAGATTTACTCATACCTAACATATTTTCGGTGGTCTTCCGGGGGGAGATAAATCATTCTTAATACTCGCGGCAAGTGTGACTGAAATGTTTACTGCTAAGCTCTGCGCCTAATCGGGACCTAACTCATCAGATTATGTGCTTTATATCACATAAGCTAAGTTGCTTCATAATAGCACGGGATATTTGTGACAGAACAGTTGCCAGCGTGATCATATTGCCTGTGGGCAGCTTTACTCAGGAAACAACGCCTCTGGGTGCTTGTGTCAACTGAATTTAATGAACAGAAAAAAAGGATGCACGGAGAAACCTACATCAAAACCTGCCATCTACCGGCTGTTATCACATACAAAGAAAACGGATTGCACTTTGTTCCGCGCATTTGGCCTTACTGCGTCCCACTTTGCTCTAAGCCCGTATTCCTGTCGGCATGGTGTAGATAAAATTGAGCGCCGATGAAAACATTTTTTGGTAAGATCAGATGACAGACAGTTTCCCGCCTCATGGCAATATTGAGTTTATACGAGTTTCCTGGGAATGAAGATGACTAAACCCAGTTGGTTAGGTTTAATTCGATCACGACATGAACAAAGAGTTAAGCGGGATATCATGAAACCTAAGAAGAAGGTAGAAATGAGAGGGAGCAGATGTAGAACCATAATCAAAGCCAAATTGGGGAATAATGAAGACCAGATGGGTGATAAAACGCAGAAAATCAGCTTTATTAGTGGTTGGACTTTGACAGATTTTAAGGATTCCTTACGTTTCTTATCTTCACTACCTTTTGCAAATGTTAATGACTACTAATGGCCAAGGTCAACCGTATTGGCCGCCGGAGCCATTCTCTTCACCAAGACAGTAGCTACAGAGATGATTTCCAGTGTATGGGCACAAGACAAGAAAAAGAAAAAACACAGTGCAGCAAAAAGTGCTAGGTTTTTAAGTGCATTTAAAAGCTAAAGTGGAGCATTTTTCATATAATAACCTTACCGCTATTATGAAGAAGGGCAGCCAACAGAAGCAGAAAACACCCATCAGCACGCCAAGTGTTCTAATTGCCTTTTTTTCACTCGACCGTCGGCGTGCAGCTTTTTTGCTCTGCTGTTGAATATATGTGCCCGAACTGCCCCGCTGTCGAAAGCCGGGTGGCGGTCGTCTGCGCTGGGAATCATAAAGACCGCCGATGTTGACTGAACGGGCTCGACTGCGGGGCCCCCGAAAACCCATAAACAGCGCCTTTGGCCGGAATGGAAAGCAGGTCTCGGAATCATGCCAGGCGGAGGAGTGTGAGGAATAAGAGGCCTGCAGAGAGAATTGTTGCTTTCGTAGATCATTGTTCCGCCGATTGGAAGCAGGCAAAGAATATTCTGTAGATGGTCGTTCAGAGCCTGTAACCACCTTGGCAGTAGTTTCAAGAGATTTAGATTTGTCAAAACCATTGAAGTGATTGCAGCGGTGGGAGAATGGAAAGCGACTGTAATGGTGAAGCATGTGCCCAAGATCTCGGTCGTTGTGTGCTAAAGACTCCTCTGAAGCCCCCGGGACAAGTGTCGCTGTAGTGGTTTTGGGCAAGGCAGGATATGCACTAGCGACGCTCTCTGTTGGTTTGAAATTTTCATCTATGGAAGGCATCGCAGCCAAAGTTGTGTTGGCATGGTGTAGGACAGTTTGCTTGTCAAATTGCGTCGCTGCGTTATTGTTAGGGGAAAATTCGACATTAATCTTTTCCGAGGAGTCACCTTTCGGCTGCCTGTTGCGTCTTAGGCAATCGCACAGACAACGGCCCTGCTTGAACTGACTTTCAGACACGGAGGGGGTTAAAGTTGACTGTCCTTTTTCGCTGCCTGAAGTCGTACGATTGCGTTCAGAATGAGCAATACGCCGGGCAAGAATGACAATTCTGACATATAGGGTGAGCATAACAATAAGGGGCAGATAAAATGCTCCAAAAGTTGCATAAAGTTGATAGATAAAATTTTTGCTATATGCACACACTCCGGGCTTAAAGGGGTCCTTGAATCCGAACGTGGGAGGAATGCTAATTAGTGCCGAACTGACCCAGGCAATAGCAATCATTAAGAGCATGCGCGTAGGAGTTCTCCTAATGTCATAGGCCAAGGGTCGCGTGATAACCAAATACCGATCAATACTGATAGCACAGATGTTGAGTATGGAGGCTGTGCAGAGGAGGACGTCAAACAGAATGAAGATATCGCACGCTACCTCCCCCAGATCCCATACCTGATTATACTCATAGTATGATTCAAAGGGCATTACCACAATACTGACAAGCAGATCACTGCATGCCAGGCTTACGATGAGTAAGTTGCTCGGGTGTTGCAGCCTTTTAATACGAGCAACAGCAGTAATCACAAAAATATTTCCAAGCGCCGTGAGGACTGTGAGAATTGTGAAGATGACAGCCAAACTGACAGAAAATCCAAAGGACCGATGAATAATATTTGGGAGCAAAAAAGTTCGATCAGTGGGGTCGGAGATTATTGTTAAATTTAAACACGTTTTGTTTAAATTCATTGTGAAAGCAGGATGATTGACTGTTTTAAAACATTTTGTTCGCACTGCAGACAACACTTGGACTGTTGAACTTTCTTCAAAACCTAAAATGAAAATTTCTTAGTTTAACAAAGTGTTTTAGGCAAGTAAACATGCAACACCATGTATTATTTTTTTGTCTTACGCTTTACGCTATGATATAAAAAATGTGTGAACAGTTCATATCCTTTTTAAAAATGAAGAACCTGATGATTAATGTTATGTATTTTTCAGTTGTATTATTAAAATCATGGGTGCATATGTTCAGAGAGTTCTTAAAAACCCAAATGCATACATGTTAACGCAAAATAGACTAATTAAAAAATTACGTTTTGACACTGCATTAAAATATGTAAGTTCTCTACGTGTGGGCAGCACAAACTATCTTTTTCGACGTAAATATAATATGCAGTTAATAACTTCTGGTACGCACAGTTATTATGTTGATAAATTCAAGGTACTACTTACAGAAATAAAACAATATTTCTCATTATTTAAGCATCTTGCTAAATCTTGGGTTGCAATCATCGGTCCTACATATGTTTCGCTAAGGAAACGAGAATAAAGTAACTATCGCATATTAAATGATTTACTTTTTTGAATAAGAGATAAAAATAAAACTATTTGCATAAATTTACCCAGAAACTCCGTGATCTGCAAAATACCAAACGTGCAAATAAATTTACTTGCATATTAGTATTATTTAATAAGCTCGGTAAAAAGATTTCAGAAAATTTTTGACGGTCATGCAGATGGCATAACTTGACTCTTCTACATATCGCACAATAAATCTTATCAACTGAGATGACATCTGTTGTGTGAGCGATTTTTCTGCAGTATTTGGGATCATATTAATGGTAAGGATCGTTCTATACAGTTACTGTCGGTGTCGGGTTATCTATCTATCTTACAAGCATGATATTACAGTCACTTTATAAAAAGCAGCAGATAGTTCAAAAATGCATTTTTCACTTTGTTTAATAGCGATATTGCAATATTGTTGATATAATATATAATAAATGAACATAGAAATTCGTTTGTGTCGCGCGAAGATGAACTAATTCAGCAAGATATAGCTTCTTCATGTTGTCACTAATTGCCTATCTTCTTAGTCACCGAGAATTTCTCTTACGCTATGTGCAAGTTCAATACAGTCAGAGAACGCTTTTCATTCACGTTTATAATTTTTTATTAACTTTTTTATCATATCCAATTTATTATATTATACCCTCAGCGTTTGCCGTCATTTTCGCTTGATTTGCCAAGCTAAATTTATTGTTTTACTCTCAAACGGTTTGTATATTTGACCACTTTTTGTTACGATAGGCAATTCCGCTTCAACAATATTCAAGATATATAACTACAGTTTTATTTATCTTCAAGGGCTCTCCACAGCAAACATTCGGTATTCATTAGGTTATCGGGTACAATGTAGGTTACATGCACAGGTCAAAGCTTGCCTTGTGGAAAAGGATGGATTGTATACGACAAAACCTAATAAATGGTATTCTGTCAAAGTTGACGAGAATATTTACGAAATATATCAAATGCAGAATCGGTTATTTGTGAGGACATGTTCAGCTGTTCACTGGCACTTACTCGGCTGCTACCATATACATATCTGGATTGGTAAAACTCATCATTTGAGCCTCGTATCGTTTGATATAATAAAAATATTGAATGAATGCTTCAATTAGTATTTGCTCCACAGACAAAATAACGAAGGCAACTGATATCTGACAATTTAAGTGACCTTACTTGCCAAAAGCGTCTGTAGCATAGAGCATAATCAGTTACTTTGAATTCTTGACGCTCAGTTTGAAACTGTTTATTGTAACCTGCAGAGAAGAAGTGGGATGCAAAGGTATTCAGACTTCTTTTTCAGTTTGAATCATGATATTCATTTAGAAACTAACGTAATAGTTTCTTAGAAAAAATATTTATTTAACACAACTAGGTTTCACTTTTTAACGGTTGTCAAGTTAAGAGCACAATAAACTGTTCCAATAAATATCATTTTTAATGATAAAAACATCTTTGTGGCATTTATTGATTTGAATTTATGGGTAAAGTAATGGATTTTTATAGTACAATTTTACACCGGATTAAATCGACATTTATTTACGTATATCAATGCCGATGTAAATGATATTTCTTGTTGAAAAAAAAATTTAATCGATTAAAATTTTATTGAAATCGTATGACAAGTATTTTTCTTGACAGAGAGTTATGAGAAGCTTTTTGTGAAAGCAATTAAGTACGATATTACCAAAAAGCAAAGCTCACCCAAGGTACGGTAATGATATGCAGTCAAATTTAAATAATTGCGCTAGACGCTTGTCAATTAGTTAACCTCAAGGTAGAACCATTACGAAAGATGTTAGTTATTTAAAACAATGTCATGTGAATTTCACAAAGTAAAAGATAATACATTAGCTGACTTAACAAAATACTCAACTACGATTTCTGTAAAGACTTTGCGTTGTTTTTTATCACACGCTTCTATATAACTGCTATGTGTCAAAGGTTACTATTCTGAAGGTAGCGAGTTCTACACTGCGGCAGGGATTAATATACTTCTTCACATTTTCCGAATGATACTTAAAAATGAGATAAGCTTAAATGTTATCTAAACCCCTATGAAAACACTTCCTACGCAGTGACCCATTAGCGTTCGGAAATTTAATGTGTTTGTGTAGTCAATAAGGCTTTGAATGGCAAGATACGACTGGAAATTTTTAGGAATATAAAATTAGTTTGCCTTGACAAAACTGACTGAATATTTTGCAATAGAAAGTCTTTTATTCTTAGGACGTAAAAATTTTCAAAAATGACCGAATCACGACGAAATGCAGATGTACTTCAAAAATCAGAATGGTCAAGTCGATACGCTGCTGAGTGCAAATTAATCCCATAATTTAGTATATAATAAATAAATAAATGAATTTTATATTTAAGGTCTGAAGGACATCGTATATGCAAACTTAAAATAAATACAAAGTTGATAAATGCTGCTCTCCGTGAACAAAAACATATAGGCAGCGGGAGCGTTTAGTACTGTTGGCAGATAAAATTAATACCCACCAGCATATCGTCATTTAAAAATAGTAGTCCACACTCTCTGAAAATAAATGGTGAAATAAGAAGGAAGCAGTTAAAAAACTCCTACCATTTCAATGGTGGCAGAGTTCAGCGGACCTCCGCTCAAAAAGCAAACAAAACGTAGGAGAAAAGACTGCTTCTGCAAAATTAAGGACGTTGGTTGATAGGATCGATTGTAGTGCAATGAAACAGGACAGTTGATGAGAACATACGAGGGTTGGAAATGCTTTTTTTAAATTGTGGAGATCATAATGCAGCAGAGGCTGTCGTTCACCACTGGAACACCGTCGGACTGGCTTCATGATCAACCATAAAGGAGGTGAGACCGGAGGTAGCCAGCGCGGACAACAGTGTTGACAAGAGAGTGAACGGCATAGGTCACCTTATCATCATATGATATCGTCATATGATATCATATGTGCTCCCCCCGACTGCACATTAACTGTAAGAATAACCTGCTTGCGTTACATTAATAGGGTCCTCAAGGGCATTTCTTGCCTGTTACCCTTAAAATATGCATATATGTACAAAGAAACGCCGGAGATCTGACCTTGTAGACTACGGAGTCCAGCGACGATCTGGCGAAAATAGCAGAACCGCCACGAGCATAACTAAAGACAATGAAGCCTACCGTCAGGGTTGTAAAACGGAGAATGGAGAAACGGCAATGATGACTGGACAGAGAAGTGGACGAAACATCGTTCCAAATATCACTCCATAGAGGAATAAATGGGCACATATGGAAAACAATGCAATAAAATTATTACCAGCTCAAATGCCAGGAGGACCTTTTTCAAAGTCCAAAAGTTGTGTGTTGGGGAAGGAGCCGGATAACAAGGACATTATATCTTCCGAAGTTAAGTGTTTGGGTAATTTGATTTTAAAAGCTGCTAAGTTAGACGACAGCCTTATTTCGAGGGAATATTATCCCAGAGGATTACCAAGAAGGATTACCTGCACCTGGAACGAGTGCAGGCGAGGGCTACGAAGATGGTCAAGAATCTTGGTCATCTGTCTTATAAGGACAGACTGACTGAACTTGATCTTTTCCCTCTCAATTATACGCAACTCCACGGGGACCTCATACAAACCTACCGTATTGTTAGAGGCCAAGACTGCGCCCTAGAATTTGATGATTTCTTCGAATTGGCTCGGACTGACCATCTGCGAGGTCATCCTTTTAAACTACAGAGGAAACCGGCCCGTTTCGACGTTCGACGAAACGCCTTCTCTCAGAGGGTCATTGGAGCGTGGAACGGACTCCCGGAAGATGTGGTCTTCTCAGATACTGTTGACATTTTTTAACACAAACTTGATTCTCATTTGCTGAGAAACTGTGGCAGATATAATGAGCAAAGTGTCAGTAGCAGTACCTTGCAACTGGCTCACACTTATTGCTGATGTTAAGCCTACATTTGCATTATGAACTATTGTTACGGTGGACCTATCATGCGATTTTGGTTATGAATAGGGAGCTCAAGAGCGAAAGCCTTCTTCCCTTAATAATGTGACTTAAAGTGACTTTAAGGCATATTTCGAGGCAAAGAAGCGAGAATGGTTCGATGTGGAGCGAAATTGGAATGCAATAATCCTGGAGGAATTACGAGTGGCATAAAGTCTATCTGCGAGAATGAGAGCGTCGATTCGTGGGCGGTTAGAGGTAGATTAAACGCGAAAAAGGAAGCAGAGGCACGCTTGGAGTCTTCTAACCCAAAAAATGTCATGTTCGCTAACTGACATCTCTCCGTATAAGAAATAGTGTATCGAGGAAGAGCGAATATCTTGCGAGTAAATACTCTCTGCACGTTTAAAAACTTACCGTGGTCAGAAGCATTCATTGGACCAAAGAGGGGACAGCAGTATTGTAGGATGGGTAAAACATACATGCGATAAAATTTTTACTTTATTTCCAGCAGGAAGAAATTGTGTGGTATAAAACCGCATATCGGTGCAACCTTCACAGATATTTGATCCGCATGAAGTGACAATGCTAGTTTATTTGTGTAGCTTAGGCCTGATTCTTTTAGTGTGGAGCGTTGTTAAAGTGGAGTTTTTTGAAAGTCTAGTGGACCTGGAAGCTTAGCGGGTCCGAAACACATGTAACGACACTTGGATGGAGAGCACTCCATCTGCCAGGTAGCAACCCAACGTGAGAGTTTAAGCAGGTCCGCATTTATTTTATCAATGAATATATTGGCTGTGACCTCAGAAAATGAGTCTATGCATTTGAGGTCATCTGCATAAGTGAGATTTTGTGAATTTTTCAGAACGGTTGAAATTTAATTTTTTTATATAGAATAAAGATGAAAGGACCTAATACAATGCCTTGAAATACACCACTCGTGATCAGCTGAGCAGTGGGGTAAATATTACCTACTAAGACCTTCTGGCTGCGGTTAGACAAGCAGGAACCAATGAAGTCGAGGAAGGGGGACGGATGCCAATGCCTTCCGATTTTAACAGAAGCCATCTGTGTGGTACCTTGTCGAAGGCTTTGCACAGGTCAGAGGAGATAACAACTACGAAGGGAAGTGACGTAGTTAAGAACAGCTAAGTGACACGTCTCGCATGATCGCCCAGGTAGAAAACCATGCTGAAAGTAACTTAAAGCTTGCTTTCTACGCAAAAATCGATAATTTGATTTAAAATAACCTTTTCAAGAATTTCGGCTAGTGCCGGGTTTTTATGAACACAACGGAAGTTATTTATTTTCCAACGATATCCTGATTTAAAGACTGGAAGAATAATGGATGTCTTTCAAGTGTCAGGAAAGAAACCATTTAAGAGATAGACTGAAAATATATGGCTAAGTAATTTGGGAAAGGTTGAAACGTTTTTGATAACTGAAGTAACCTTAGTAAAGCTTTTGACAAGGTGCCTCATAGGCGCCTTTTAGTGAAACTGGAAGCCCTAGGCATCAGGCCTCCCCTCCTCGATTTCATTGCCTCCTACCTGTCTAACCGCAGCCAGAAGGTCTTAGTAGGCAATAGCTACTCGATGCCTCAGCCGATAACGAGTGGTGTATTACAAGGCACGGTTTTAGGTCCCCTCCTTTTCATTCTTTACATAAATGAAATTTCAACAGTGCTTAATAATTCGGAAAATTTCATTTATGCTGATGACCTTAAGTGTATTTACTCATTTTCTAAGGACACGGCCAGTAGTTGTGTTGATAAAGTTAACGCAGACTTGCGTACTCTCTCAAGTTGGAGCGCAACATGGCAGATGGAGTTTTCTCCATCAAAATGTAGTTTCTTGAGTTTTGATCCCGCAAGGCTTCCTGGACCCATTATCTTCCAAAATAGTCCACTGTTAGAAAGATCTACGATAAAGGATTTGGGTCTTACTTACACGAATAAGCTTGCATTATCACCTCATGCAGATCGAATTTCTGCCAAGGCCGCACAGATATGTGGGTTTATATCGCATAAATTTTTCCTTCCAGAAATGAAGTTAAAACTATACCGCATGTTTGTTCTTCCTATACTAGAATACTGCTGCCCGCTCTTTGGCCTCATGACCCAGCATGACCGTAGTAAGATTGAAAAGGTTCAGCGAGTTTTCCCTCGTAAAATATTTTCTGTTTCTGGGTCTGGTATGTGTTATACAGATAGATGTCAATTAGCAAACATGAAATTTCTTTGGATAAGAAGACTCGAAGCTGGTCTATGCTTTCTGTTTCGCGTTAACAATAGTCCTAATCTCCCACAAATTAACGCTCTCCTTCCAGTTGACCGACCTTACGCCACTCGTAACTCTTCCATGATAATTTTACCACCCCATAGCTCCACATCTAACCGTTCTCTTTTTTTTATTTCCAAACATGCTTTTATTTGGAACAACCTTCCTCACGATATTAGACTGTCTTCTACACTGTCGATTTTTAAAGGCAAATTATATAAGCATTTAAATTAAGAGGAAATAAAGTCGTTACTGTCTGTTTCCTTTCCAAACACGCAAGTTGTAGATTTTGAAAAGGGTCCTCCTGGCATTTGAAGCTCTTCCCAGGATACTTAAATGGTTTCTAAATATGTTAGCATTTCCCTCTGCAGAGTCAAGCATCACTTCCAAGGGCTGCGAATTCTTCCCCGTTTTTGCAACCTTCGTTGTAGTCTTCGCGATTGGCTCTGAAATCTGGTGGGTCGCAACTCGATGACGTTGCCTTGACTTCTACTGCCTTCTCCTGCCTTCCGGATGACCCCTTCCTAACTCAACGATATATTATTTTTTCCGATGACCATAAACGTCCCGAACCCTCATCATCAGGTCCCAAACTAACCACATCAAACCCTTTAACCTATTAAGGCAGTTTTTTCTCCTAAACTTTTTTTTAACTCGGTGGCCCGCTGAACTCATCCACCGATCTAGGAGTTTTTTTTACTGCCGATGACAATTATTTATAAGAGTTCACTGCTTATCATTATTATTTTTATTTTCACGATAGCACTAAGTTTGTAACGACAGGGCCCCTTGGGCCTTAAATATACAAATTATTATTATTATTATTATTATTATTAGTATACCATCAGTTCCCAAAGAGCGCAAGTTTTTTAGACAAATTATCTGCTTACGAATTAATTCTATTGAGAAATCAATGTTCCCGAGAGTATTGTCTGAGTATGGTTCAAACGACGGGACCGGTTCGGATTCTGTCGTAAAATGTTTCGCAAATAAAGTATTGAATAATTCAGCCCTATCAGACTCATCAAGTACAAATGTTTTATTTTCATTAAGCAATGGGGGGTACTTCAATTCCTCGTTTTGCGGAGGACCTACGACGAAACAGTTGTGCAACCGATTTTGCAGAGTTTGACTCGCTCAAGGCGCAAGATTTCCTGTGCCGGTCACGTGCAAGACGAATCTTGGACACTAATTCGAAGATGTCTGCGATCCTTAGATGCACAGACAGTGAACTAGTAGATCTATCTTTCAGCTGCCTCCTCAATTTCTTTAGTTTGGGCAACAGAAAATGAGGGACGGTCGATTCTGGTGTGTAGGGTTTGGAAATTTTAGTGGGCACAAATTCCAGTATTTTATTAGAAACGAAAAACATGATTTCAGAAAGATATGCAGCGTCGTTAATGGAGGAGAGGCTCTGCCAATCTAATAAGTCAAGAAAATTGTTGATTGAGCTAATGTCTGCGAGGTCATACGCATGATAGGTACGACTAGCACTAGCCTTTTTCGTAGAAAAAAGCGGAAGGCAACAGTGAATTAATATGTGATCACTTTGGAAGATGTACTGCTTAAAATCAACGAAGAGAGGGGCAATAGTATTTGTGAAAATCAGATCTAGGATATGATTCTGTCTTGTTGAAGAACAAACCAGTTGCGACCAGTTAGAAAAATTAATGGTACCTAGGAAAGGCTGAAATCTAGGTGAACGATAGTTTGAAAGCCAGTCGATTTCAGGAAAATTAAAATCTCCAGCAATAATTTTAACTTCAAAAGAGGATTCTGAAATAAACTTGAATATTTCACACAAATTTGCATCTTCTTCAGATGAAGAGTTAGGAGGATTATATACACATCCGATAATTGCCTGTTGCCGGGGCGACAGGATAAAAGAAGCGAAACAGTAATTTCCAGAGAAGGACGTGGTATTTAACTGAAACTGAAAGTGTCTAAATACCGTTCTAATAAAGAGAAGACAACCACCGTCACGCTTATTAATGCGATCGTGACGATAGAGATCATACTCGTCTAGGATAAGGAAGGAGTCAGGAATGATTGAATGGGTCCAAGATTCTCTTATGCATATGACATCGAGCATCGTGTCAAAAGCAATAGCTCGCAGTTGAGCCATTTTATTTGTAACAGACCTGGCATTAAGCACTATGACATCTAGTGTGTTTTGGGTGGCAGGGCTATGGCTATCGTTTTTTCATAAAAAAGAATTTGAAGTTGGGTAGGCAAACTGTAGACCGTTAGTATTTTTGGAATACGTACTGACGGGTATGGAGCTGTTACCATACGGGTCGCCAATAATGGATGGCTGATAAGGTCTGAGATATCTAGGGGCCTCGCTTTCTGGCAGGAAAAAATTAGGAGAGGATAAACCAAAATAAGCTTCTGGGGCGTTTGGGAGGAATGGAGGGAGGCTAGAAGGCAGGAATAAGTTTTCATGTTTGGGTGTTAGAGGATGGGTATAGGAACCGATAGGGGGGAACGGTGACATAAAATTAGTGTTGGGGCCGCTCACGTAAGGAATAGTGTTCTCAATCAGTGAATTTCCTGTACGGCAACTCTGATTAGATTTAAAACCATACTAGTTTGGGTTACTGCCATGCAAATTAAAATTTTCTTGGTTCGGGCTCGGTGTGTTCAATGACGCATTATACGGGGAATAATATGACTCCCACGGTCAAGAGAGGAGCTAGGTTGTGGTGGGGAAGCACTCGGCCTAAACGCTTTCGACGGTGTTGGCGACATTATTGATGAGCTGGTTGCCGAGCTATAGGCAGCGGAATTTATCGATCGTTGGACAGAGAATGTATTTAGGCTAGTTTAAATCGTAGTAGATGATGGAGCGGCGGGGCTTGACGGTCCCGACATCAAGAGGGATGGGCTAACTGGTACATTGATGTTTATGGGCCTATGACTAGACATTCTGGAGGTAGGGATAGCAGGTGTACTGACGGTTGCGGGACTATTAATAGGCATCTGGGAGGCAGGGATAACGGGTGAACTGAGGTAAATGGGTGTATGACCAGGTATCCGGGGTGTAGGATTAGCGAGTGCATTTACCCTATCGGGACTACGAACAGATTTAGGAATAGTAGGCTGAGAAGTCGTTGATCTATTGGACTGGAGATCCGCATTTCTTTGCTCCATTGGTGTAAGATCTCGACGGAGGATTTTTTTTGTCATTTCTAAATATCGGGAAATGCGACCTCGTTGAGCAAAGATTGATTCCACCTCGATCGTTGAAAGCAATTTAACTAGAATGGACGGAATTTTGCTACGCGATTGGAGGCGTTTGGCTTCTGCAATTTTGTAGTTGAAAACACCCAAACATAGAAAATCTTTTGCAATATCCAAAGGGCGACTTAATATGGAGGCATTTTTTAGTTTAAAGTTAAAGTTTCACTTTTGTCGATCAAAAGCTTTCGTGGTTATAAGATGGACGAGGGAGTCTAACTTTTTACAATCTTGCGAGGGCACATCTGACAACTTACCATCAAACAGATTGCCTAGTATTGACAAAACAGAACCAAACTTCATCATGAAGTCATTACAGTTCTGTAATGCAGATAAATCACTTTGCTGAGCCTTGACAATGGGCTGTATGTTGATATCAAGGCATTGACTAGTAGGCGTGGTCAGGCACCGCTTGGGTCTGGGATCAGATATCTTACGATGAGCTATAATTTTCGTTCTCATTATTTTGATGGAAATCTGCTTAAAATATGAGACGATTTAGAAAAATTCAGCCTTTATGATTTAACCGCAGCTGGTTGTTAAAATCTCTTAAAATTGTTAGACAAACTGTATTAGTTATTACGTTCAAAAAAACCAGTTGATATGATGATCAGATCACGACTTACGACAAATAATCAGAGTGAATTTAACACATGCTGTAGTTTTTTTATTAACACTTTAAATTTATTTGAAAAAGTGTATTCAATATTGGGAAACGACACAGCCTTTGAAGGTCTCGAGAATATTCGTATCTAGACGACTTCTTTTACTAGGCCGCGAATTTGTTGGTTTAAAGAGGTTGCGTTCGGTTTAAAAGAGGTTGCGTCTCGGTAGAATTGGTTGGAAAACAAAATCTTCTTAAAGTCCGACTTCAAAAGATCATCCACACAAGGAAAATAATTCCAGACACGCAGGAAAAAATTATATATGTACCGTTGCAGACACAATATGCTTGATCGTAATTGATGGGGTATATGGATGTAGAAATGTTCTAGGAGGAGTGAGGGGAAATATCGACTGTGATCTTGTAGGGTGCATGCAATCTTGTCTGAAGATTTTAATTTTTTTGAAATCGACTGGTTTGTAAACTGTTATGCACCTAGCTTTCAGCCTCTCCTAGATACCATAAATTTTTTAATTGTACTCAACTGGTTCGTTCCCCAACGCCTACCCACCTTCAAATTCTTTTTTATGAAAAACGATAGCCATAGCCCTGCCACCCAAAACACACTAGATGTCATAGTGCTTAATGCCAGGTCTGTTACAAATAAAATGGCTCAACTGCGAGCTATTGCTTTTGACACGATGCTCGATGTCATATGCATAAGAGAATCTTGGACCCATTCAATCATTCCTGACTCCTTCCTTATCCTAGACGAGTATGATCTCTATCGTCACGATCGCATTAATAAGCGTGACGGTGGTTGTCTTCTCTTTATTAGAACGGTATTTAGACACTTTCAGTTTCAGTTAAATACCACGTCCTTCTCTGGAAATTACTGTTTCGCTTCTTTTATCCTGTCGCCCCGGCAACAGGCAATTATCGGATGTGTATATAATCCTCCTAACTCTTCATCTGAAGAAGATGCAAATTTGTGTGAAATATTCAAGTTTATTTCAGAATCCTCTTTTGAAGTTAAAATTATTGCTGGAGATTTTAATTTTCCTGAAATCGACTGGCTTTCAAACTATCGTTCACCTAGATTTCAGCCTTTCCTAGGTACCATTAATTTTTCTAACTGGTCGCAACTGGTTTGTTCTTCAACAAGACAGAATCATATCCTAGATCTGATTTTCACAAATACTATTGCCCCTCTCTTCGTTGATTTTAAGCAGTACATCTTCCAAAGTGATCACATATTAATTCACTGTTGCCTTCCGCTTTTTTCTACGAAAAAGGCTTGTGCTTGTCGTACCTATCATGCGTATGACCTCGCAGACATTAGCTCAATCAACAATTTTCTTGACTTATTAGATTGGCAGAGCCTCTCCTCCATTAACGACGCTGCATATCTTTCTGAAATCATGTTTTTCGTTTCTAATAAAATACTGGAATTTGTGCCCACTAAAATTTCCAAACCCTACACACCAGAATCGACCGTCCCTCATTTTCTGTTGCCCAAACTAAAGAAATTGAGGAGGCAGCTGAAAGATAGATCTACTAGTTCACTGTCTGTGCATCTAAGGATCGCAGACATCTTCGAATTAGTGTCCAAGATTCGTCTTGCACGTGACCGGCACAGGAAATTTTGCGCCTTGAGCGAGTCAAACTCTGCAAAATCGGTTGCACTACTGTTTCGTCGTAGGTCCTCCGCAAAACGAGGAATTGAAGTACCCCCCATTGCTTAATGAAAATAAAACATTTGTACTTGATGAGTCTGATAGGGCTGAATTATTCAATACTTTATTTGCGAAACATTTTACGACAGAATCCGAACCGGTCCCGTCGTTTGAACCATACTCAGACAATACTCTCGGGAACATTGATTTCTCAATAGAATTAATTCGTAAGCAGATAATTTGTCTAAAAAACTTGCGCTCTTTGGGAACTGATGGTATCCCCATTTCAGTTATCAAAAGCGTGTCAACCTTTCCCAAATTACTTAGCCATATATTTTCAGTCTATCTCTTAAATGGTTTCTTTCCTGACACTTGGAAGACATCCATTATTCTTCCAGTCTTTAAACCAGAATCTCGTTCGGACTATAGAGATCATACTCGTCTTTGATAAGGTAGGCGTCAGAAATGATTGGATGGGTCCAAGATTCTGTTATGAGTTAAGCCATTGTATTTATAACGGATCTGGCATTAAGCAATATGACATCTAGTGGGTTTCGAATGGCAGGATTATGGCTATCTTTATTCATAAAAATTCAGTTTATATTGAAAATGTTCAGAGGGTATTTACTCGCTAAATATTCGCACGTCCTCGATACACTATTTTTTATACGGAGAGATGTCAGTTAGCGATCATGATCCTTCTTTTGCTGAGAAGTCTCGAAGCGGGCCTATGTTTTCTCTTTCGCGTTAACTCTACCCCTAACCTTCCACGAATCAACACTCTCATTCTTGCAATTAGACCTTATGCCACTCGTAATTCCTCCAGGATTATTGCACCCCCCTTAGGCTCTACTTTGAAACATTCTCACTTCTTTGCCTCTAAATATGCCTTACTCTGGAATAATATCCCCTTCGAAATAAGGCTGTCGTCTAACTTAGCAGTTTCTCATGTCAAATTCCGTAAACACTTAACTTCGGAAGATATAAAGTCCTTGTTATCCGTTTCCTTCCCAAACATACATTTTTTGGATTTAAAAAAGGTCCTCCTGGTATCTGAAGTGGTTATGTTTTTATAACATTTTTTCCGTATGTGTCCATTTCTTCCTCTTTTGAGTGATATTTGGAACGATATTTTGTCCACTACTCTGTCCAGTCATCATTGCTGTTTTCTCCATTCTCCGTTTTATAACCCTGACGGTAGGCTTCATGGTTTTTAGTCATACTCGTGGTGGTTCTGCTATTTTTGCCATTTCGTCGCTGGACTCCGCAGTCTACAAGGTCACATCTCCGGCGTTTCGTTGATGATCAGGTGACCTCTGCCATTCACTCTCTTGTCGACCCTGTTTTTTTTTTCATTCAGCAAAGGGGGGATTTCGTGACCTCGTTAAGCGGCGGACTGACGGCGAAACAGTTAAGCAATAGATTTTGCAGAGTAAGGCTCGCTGAGTGCGCAAGGTTCCCTCTGCTTGTCACGTGCAAGACGAATCTTAGACGCTAATTCGAAAATCTCTGCGATTCTTAGGTGGCCAGATAATGAACAAGTAGACTGGTCTTTCAACTGTTTTTGCAATTTCTTGAGTCTAGACAACCATGCCAAACCATGCCTACCATGCCAAATATTTCTTCTGGTTATATGCTTGCCCAAGCAGGGTCAACTCAAATTAAGCAAATCTGCCAAACCAACTTAATAATTATCATTTTGGCATTTATTTTTACCGCAGCGTTAAGTTTACTGATTTATTTATTAAGTTCATACCGGTAAAAGCTTGAAACGTTGCCTTCCCGCTCACATCTTAAATTTGCATGCGGAACAACTTACTCCCAACGGACATGCAAACTAACTTGGACTACATTTTTCCACTTTAAACTTACTTCTAACAAATTCCTTCTCGGCAACCCTATTTTCCCACCCGCCAAAACTCTATTACCACAGTTTTTGCAGGACAAAATGCTGGGACTTGAGGTAAATGAGTGGGCTTACATAAGCTATGTTTGCCGATTGCGCTAAACCAAAGTGAAGTTATAATTTGTTTTGTCTACTGAGCTCTTATTATTGTTCGAAAGTAATTTCGCTCTTTAGGATGTTTTTGTTAAGGTCTTAGGTTGGGAGGGAGTACCACTGTCGAATTGTTTATTGTTTGAAGGAAAACTTACGTGAATCTAGGCGTTTACACTCACACTTGATCTTGTATGAGTGGCCGCGCAAATGTCAGTGACCAAGAATGGTTGTGTTCAACACGGAATAACCACTGCAGGCTGCACTTAATTGTCTATATGATAGGGGAAACAAATAAAGCTTAATAAGTATTTCAGGATAAAACAATGCCATCCGGTCCTTCACAGTTCGAGAACTTACTTGAGGCAGTATATATCCGCATGTAGGATCAGGAAGTCGCTTTTCCAACTCGAGGAGCAAACATACCCGACCTTATTTTTTTAGGGGATGCAACACACTTTCAGTGTCATCCTTAGACGCACTTGGGAGTTCAGACCATCTTACAGTTGTTAGTGAACTAGAACTGGAGGCGGATGAAATATTTTCCCTAAAGCATAGTTTTTATCATGACTTCCGATCAGCAAACACGGCGGACCTACTAGCACATCTAAACGCTCTCGACTGGTCTGAATTTTTCAAATGTTTGGATGTTAATGTTTGTACCGATGCACTGTACAAAGGGCTGGATCCACTCATCCTCCACTTTGTCCGCCGTAAGAAAGTAATGCATGCCAAGGATGAAGTGTATCTTCCTTTGTCGTTCCATCGTAGGTTGCGTAAACTCTCTCGTCGTAGGTATCGGCAGAACGACACTTCCCGTCTGCCCTTGATCACACTGATCTTTGAGCAGGCTAAGAAGTTCTCCGAAGAAAAGCAGATAGCCAATGAAGCCCACTTCGCTGAAAATCCTTCCCTTAATGTTGAGAAACTCTTTTCATGTACAGTAAACGCGCAAAGGAAAACGCAACATCCTATACTTCAAGACGCCTTAGGAAACCCCATAGCTGCGTTGACCACCGATAGCATCAATGCGTTCCTATCCAAAACTTTTAGTGAAAGCTCGTTTCCTGCACTTCCCGCTATCCGGGCTTGGGCGGGTGCCGTACTCGAAACCATACGTTTTACCGTCTGGGACGTGACTGTAGCCATTCGTCGTTATCGTCAATCCTATAGTCCAGGACCAGATGGCGTCCCAGTTAGCCTTCTAAAAGCTGAAGCGAATGATATCTTTCCGTCAATTCTTTGAAAGGTTTTTAATCTTGCTCTTGAGAGCAAAACCTTTCCTTCGTTGTGGAAGGAATTACCCATAATGCCTATTTGCATGCATGACCAATCGACGTCATTCGACAACTTTAGGCCAATAAATACACTTCCCGCTGCGTCGAAGATCTTGGAGACCTTGATCAAAGAAAAGATAATGCGTCACATGACAGAGAACAACCTGCTCAATACAACTCAACATGGCTTTCTCCAGAAACGATCTTGTGACACCTGCCAACTCTTATTCTTTGATTATGTGCTGCAATCTAGAGACAGCGGTTTGCCATTTATAGCGTCTATTTTGATTTTACTAAGGCCCTTGATCGGGTCGATCATTACCTCTTCCTTCTGAAACTCGCCTCTTTCGGCAGATGTAGCATGCCTCTGAACTTCATATCTTCCTATTTGGATGCTCGCACACAAAGAGTAAAAATTTCCAATGTTATCTATAATATATAATAATTTGTATATTTAAGGCCCAAGGGGCCCTGTCGTTACAAACTTAGTGCTATCGTGAAAATAAAAATAATAATGATAAACAGTGAACTCTTATAAAATCATTGTCATGGGCAGTAAAAAAAAACTCCTACATCAGTGGATGAGTTCAACGGGCCACCGATTACCAAAAAAATATAGGAGAAAAAACTGCCTTAATAGGTAACAGGGTTTGATGTGGTTAGATTAGGACCTGATGTTGAGGGTTCAGGACGTTTATGGTCATGGGAAAAAATATATCGTTGAGTTACGAAGGGGTCATCCAGGACAACACGAGAAGACAGTAGAAGTCAGGGCAACATCACCGAGATGTGACCCACCTGACTTCAGAGCCCATCAAAATGTTGGCGACCTCGAAAACCACAGCAAAGGTTGCAAAAACAGGAAAGAGTTCGCAGCCCTTGGAAGTGATACTTGACTCTGCTTCAAATGCCAGGAGGAACCTTTTCAAAATCAGTTTATGATCGTGATGGGCACCGCCGTATGATATCCAAAAGTCCGTCAAATCTGCAAGACCATCATTGGGGAAGTCTAAGATGTGACCAAATATAAGTCCCTGATGATGGTTGATGACAAGCGAAACGAGAGCCGTCAAGACTGCGTCCTGATTTCGGGGACACGAGTCAGAGGAAGGTAGTTTCAAGAAGAGATCCTAAATTCCCGATGGTCCATTCTCGGGATCGTGGAGAAAACTGCCCGGAAAAGATGAGGAAAACAACAGGTTAATAGATTCAGTGTTAAGATAAATGTGCAGTCTTCGCTTGAATGCACATAGACTAGTCGACGCCCGAATATCAATCGGCAAATTATTCCAAAGATAGCTATACCTAGAAGCAAAAAATAAAGATCGCTTAGAAGTGGAAGAAGCAGGAGGAGGTATAAACAACGTTGAATTTCTTAAGTTGTAAGGGCGAGTAACGGGAGTAAGGGCAGAAATCTTGGGGAGATTTGAACTATTATTAAGGCGAAACAGGAGACAAAACCCTGCTTCCAGTCTCCTGACCCAAAGAAATTTCAGTTTCGTTATCTCACATCTATCTGAGTAGGGAGTATCTGAAAATGCCGGATAGAGGACCCTTTTAGTGAATCTTCTTTGGACACTTTCAATTTTTGAACGGCTAGATTCGTTCATTAGACCGAAGAATGGACAACAGTATTCGAGAATAGGAAGCACATACATACGATAAAGTCTTAGCTTCATTTCGGGATGGTAGAAATTATAAGAGATGAAGCCGCAAATCTGAGCAGCTTTTGCTGTAATTCTATCAGCGTGAGGTGAAAGATCTAATTTATTGGTGTAACTTAAACCTAAATCCTTAATGTTAGAACATTCAGTCATGGGGCAACCTTTAAAAATGATAGGCTGTGGCAGCCTTTCAGGCCCAAAACACATGAACTGGCACTTAGAAGGTGAGAACTCCATCTGCCAAGTGGAGCTCCACGCAGATAGAGCGTCCAAATCCGAATGAATGCGTTCTAAGCATTCCTCAGCCGTAGAATTAGAGAAGGAGTATACACATTTCAAGTCGTCCGCGTGTATATACGATTGAGAGTGTTTAACTATTGTTGAAATATCATTTATATAAAGCAAGAACAACAGGGGGCCTAGAACGGTACCTTGAAGGACACCGCTTAAAATAGTCGTAGGGGTAGAATATGAGGACCCCACTAAGACCTGTTGTTTTCGATTAGAAAGATATGATCTAATAAAGTCAATGAGAGGACTACCAAATCCTATAGACTCTAGTTTGGTGAGTAGTCTCCTATGAGGTACTTTATCAAATGCCTTACTAAGATCAAAATAGATGACCACCACAGATAAATGATCGTTACGAAGAGAAGTGAGGAGATTAAGAAAATACATATGACATGTTTCACAAGATCGGTCCGGTAAAAAACCATGCTGAGATATATTTAATATTTGATTGCTTATGCAAAAATCTGTAATTTTATTGGCGATTAATTTTTCAAACAGTTTAGCTAGAGAAGGTGTTTTATGAACACCGCGATAATTTTTAATGTCAGATCTGGAACCAGATTTAAAAACTGGAATTACAATAGAAGTTTTCCAAGAATCAGGAAAAAAACCGTTTTCGAGAAATATTGTAAATAATTTGCTCAGTAAAGGAGGAAAATCTCTTAGTTGCTTAATGAATGAGTTTGGAATGTTATCCGTCCCGACTGAATGTGAATTGTTGAGACGAGCTATTTCTTTATGAATACTTGTAGGTGAGAAATCAATTGAGGTGAGATTTGCATCACACATCAGAGGTATTTCGGGTGTTGGACTAGTCTCAATTGTAAAGAACTTGGCGAAGAAGGAATTTAACATTTCTGCTTTTGCCAAATCCTCTGAAACAAAATGATTGCTATTATCGAATAAAGGCGGAATGACTTTCTGAAGCTTAGCGAATGACCGAAAACGGAAGACTTGAGCAACGGATTTGGAAGAGTTAGCATCATTTAGTGCCAGGGACTCTCTACGCTTATCTCGTGCAAGCCTTATTTTTAGCGCTAATTCAAATATTTGCGCTATCCTTAAGTGCACCGACAAAGAGCTATTAGACGGATCCTTAAGTTGCTTCCGTGATTTTTTAAGTCTATTTTGGAGAAAATGTGGAACGGTAGAGGAAGCTGAATTTGATTTAATAGGCTTAAGTGGGATAAAAGTCTGGATTTTTTTGTAAGGTTTTGTAATAGTTCATTGAAAAAGATTGGATCATTAGTTGAAAAAATAGTATGCCAATCTAGAGTACTTACGAAGTCATTTATGAGTTTAAGGTTTGCGTTAGCAAAATCGAGTTTATTGCATTAAACCTCAGGCTTTTTTTGAAAGAGAGACTGGAAAACAACACTGAATTAATGCGTGGTCACTTGTGAAGAGATCACGATGAAAATTCATAAAGAGAGGGTGGACGTCATTTGTAAAAATTAAATCTAATATGCTCTCATTTCTAGTCACTGAACTGACCAGTTGTGACATGTTTGCAAAATTAATAGTTTCTACCAATTTTTGACATTTTGGCGGACAAGTATTTGCCTCCCAGTCAACGTCTGGCAGATTAAAATCACCTATGATTATTTTGCCATCAACTTCAGTTTCTGCAACTTTTGCAAACAGTTCGCAGAGCGCACTTTCATTACCAGAATAACATGGGGGATTATAGACACAGCCAATTACAGCTTTTTTATTGTGCGGGAGGATGATTGAAATAAAGCAAACATCTCCCGAAAACGATGAAATGCTCAGATGAAACGGGAAATGTACAAAAGATGATTTGATATAAAGAAGGCAACCACCGCCACGTTTCTCAATGCGGTCTTGTCGGTGCAAACTAAAATTATCTATAGTGAGCGTTGAGTCAGAGATAAGAGAGTGAGCCCAAGATTCAGTGATACAAATAACATCTGGATCAAGCTCAAAGGCTACTGTTCTGAGCTCTGTCATTTTATTTACAACTGATCTTGCATTCAGAGAAACTATACTGAGCGTATCCCTGAGTTGCAGGTTACGCTCATCCGTATTTATAAAAAAGGAAAACTTGGTGGCGGAAAGGGAACTGGCATGGGAGAAACAAAAGGCGGAAAGCAAGATTGCTGTGGTCTACAATTAGCTGAAATAAAATTGTTAAATATATTAGGATTATTGTATGGCGGCAGATTTGCTTGAAAATTGAGGAAAGGGTGCCCGTTTTGTGGAGTAAGAAAAGTAGGAGGCGGTCGTAAAAAAGGATTACGATAAGAGTTAGCATAATTCTTCGGAAAACACACGTTTGAAGATGACCTAGATGGGTATGGAAGACTATGATCATAATTAGTAGTTTTGATTATGTGTTGATTTTGGGCAATTTGCGGGTTTGGAAAATAACTAACGCGAGTATTTACATCTGCTATAGTTGCTGAAGTGTCACCATTATTTGTCGGAGGACAGGCATTCGAAAATGGCATTGAAGGTTGCGAGAAGCTATTCATAGTATTATTAGAGTGAATTAATTGTGGATTGTGGGCCATTTTTGGGATTGGAAAAGTAAAAACATGAGTGTTTACATCTGGTGTAGATGCTGAAATGTTAGTATTGTTCCCATAATTAGGTAAATTACTGATTTTTGCAGTTGGCTTCGATTTACGGCGGGCACGTTTAGGTCTATTAGGTTTAGCCTCTTAAGCAGGCGAGGTTCGCTCGGAAGGCGACGGAATTTCACTCGAGCCAGGAGTAAGGATTGCGGGTGAGGTTTCGGGTGAAATTATCGTTGTCCCTGATCCGGAGGGACGTAAAATTGCGTCGGCCTCAGGAGTAAGGACTGCGAGTGAGGTTTCGGGTAAACTTAACGTTGTCGCTGATCCGGAGGGACGTGAACTTGCGTCGACCTCAGATACCACATTTGGAATAGTAGGGGTAAGAATGGGCCTAGTTTTTGCAGATGCAGGCGAAATTCTACGTTCCACGGGGGTTTTATCCCTACATATACAAAGCTTGTGTTTTTTCAGGTATTGAGCTGAACGCTCATGCTGAGAGAAGAGGTTGTCAACTTCTATCGCCGAAAAAAGTTTTACCAAAATCGGCGGATTTTTGCTTCGAGAGGACAATCTTTTAGCTTCTGCGCCCTTAAAGTTAAAACCACACGAGTAAAGGAATTGACAGGCGACGTCTAGTGGAATTTTACTTTTTGGGACATTCTTTAAGAGAAAATTATAACTTCTTTTTTGCCGGTCACAGGTCTCAGTAGACACCAAATTGATGAAGGGCTCTAATTTCTCACATTGCTGAGAAGTGAGCGAAGAGACATTTCCATCAAAGATGGTACTGAGAACCGTGAGCAAACATCCATATTGAGACATGAAATTATTAAAACTGTCCAAAGCATCAAGATTTAGTTTTTTCATATTTAAGACGGGTTGATCTTGGAAAAATTTAACACCAAGAGGGTCGTTAAGGGGCGATTTTCGTCTAAAAACTGACTGTAATTTCATATTGAAGTTTAAAATATAAGAAGGATATGCAGTTAGATATATTTTTAATCAAGGCAATGAAAGAAAGTTTCTCTTATACTGAAAATAAAATTGACGAGTCTACGCTGGATGAAAACTCACTCAATTGATATTGCAACAAGTGTAAACTGAATCTTGTTGGGAATTGCGAAATATTTTTAAAATTTGCAATCTTAAATAAACATACAGATGAGGCTATGTCGGGTGAAATTATGAGGCTATGTAGGGTGAAAAATATCTGGATTGATATTTCTACCAGTTTACACTATGTCTTGTTGGAAAAAGAGTATTCTTTCAAAATATACAATCTGATTTAATATTCACGTACTTAAATACGTGTTTTTCAGCTGAATCTTAGAGAATTCCTAGGAGGCTATGTCGGTTGAAACAGTAGAAAACTGTATATTTTCACCTATGGTCAAAGAAAACGACCACCGGTTTGTGGAGTGGCTTAGGGGTTAGAAATTCGAATTATGAACAACAATTATGCCAACAAAGTCGACAAGATACGATAAAATCCTATTACAATTTGAAAATTCACTTAGCTGCGAAAAATCGAGTTGCGCGCCAAGGTGTCCAACCCCACGCATGTGAGGAGTGGAGTTATACAGGGAAGTGTACTGGGTCCGCTCCTATTTTGCCTGTTTGTCAACTACGCTTCAGATTGCTTTCAGTATGGCAGACCCTTCATGTACGCTGATGATTTAAAAGTCGCTTATCGATATAAACCGGCAGATCGCAACATCGTGCTCGAGCTGATAAAAAAGGATCTTCAGGCCTTCACCCAGTGCTGTTGGACATGGCGCCTCACCCTTTCATGGCACAAATGTTCCGTTATGGTTGTTGGCGGCGATCCTCAACCGGAATGAAGCATTGACGACCACGAACAAAATGTCCCAGGAGTAATCAAGGATTTGCGCATATCCTACTCTAATAGTCTCAATTTGTCAGAGCACTGTGCCCTGATAGTCTCGAAAGTCGCCGAACCACCGGTTCTATCCTTAGAAATTTTAAGACTATAAAGGTTAGAACTAGCCTTTATAATATGTACGTGAGACCTAGTCTTGAATACTGCTCGCCCCTATTCAGTCTTCTGCGCACTAGTGAACGTAAGAAAATAGAATCGGTGCAGCAGTTCTTCACTAGAAGAGTTTTCACTACAGAACACCGTTACTTAGCCTACCAACAAAGGTGTGAACTTATAAAGCTGGATCCCCTGTGGCTTCGTAGATTGCAGAAGGGTCTAGTATAATAAGGCAGCTTGGGCACTCTCGACGCGCTAGTCATTTAGACGTATTTTTATTTCTTCCTATGGCACGTACAGTTAAGTACCGGCAATTCTTTTCAGTAAACGCCATATCAATCTGGAATAGGCTGCCCAAAAGAATTAAAACCCAGCAAAGCTACCCTATGTTTAAGAGAGCTAAAACTAGTTTTCTACATTAAGGACAACATTCAAGAATTTTGGGTGCTGACTCGGTGGAATCTCTCTTTCACTCTAATGGCGTTCGTGGATTTTGAACCCTGCCAGGCTTCATGCTGAAGGTAATGCTGCTGAAGCAGCAGCCCGCAGTCTGCTCACCCTTCAGCCGATAGCGCGCAACTTTTGCCGACAACCATTGAAAGAAGACTGAGAACACTGTGTTCTTGTGCCAAACCTCTCTGTCTGGAACTAATTTCCTTAAACGATATGCAACATTTCTCCTGCTGATGAGTCAACTCAACTTACAACTGTACATCAATTCCGTTTGTTTTAGGTTTTTTCAGGTCTTCAAGGTTTTGGAAAGCGCCCAATTGGTACGTTACCAACTCTTTACAGTTGCCTGTAAACTGGCATAATTAACATATTATTATTATATTATTAGGAGTTTTTTGGACTTTTTGTTCTGGTGCTGTTCAAATATTGTTTTCAGAAATGGCTTCTTTAGGTATATATGTATATATTTTAAGGGTAAAAGGCAAGAAATGCCCTTGAGGACCCTATTAATGTAACGCAAACAGGTTATAATTACAGTTAATGTGCAGTCGGGGGGAGCACATATGATATCATAACAGAATTTCGAGTGAATTTTCACGGAAAAGAATGATAACGGTCTAAAGCCAGAAAAATTTTTCACAGTGCTGGCAGTAGGAAATCATGTTGTAAAAGTCGCCTTTTGTCAAATAAAATCACATCAAGTCTTCTTTTAAATTCCGCAATTGTGTCAGCGGAAACCGTCTCGCTTGGTAGCAAGTTCCAAGGCCGGACCACGCGTTGACTGAAGAAATATTTTCGGAGGTCTAATCGGGTGCGTTCGTTTGTGACCTTGTAAGGATGGCCACGCAGGTGAGTAGTGGTGGCTAATTGGAAGAAATCCTTAAATTTTAGGCAGGAAATGTGGCCCCGGATTATCCGGAATGTCCAGAGCAGGCTGCACTGAACGTTCCTGTAAGACAAAGAAAAAGGTCAAGTTTTATCAATCTCTCCTGATATGGTAAGTCCCTGAGACCGTCGACCATCTTTGTCGCCCTACGTTGCACTTGTTCAAGAAGCTCCACATCTTTCTTCAACCACGGTGTCCAAACTGGCATTCCGTATTCAAGATGTGGTCTCACAAAGGTGCCAAATATTTTTCCGAAGAGTTCAGGTGGAAAGATTTTGAACGCTCGTCTGATCCATTGCAGGGTACTAGTTGCTTTCTGAACAGACGTTTTACAGTGCTCTGTTTGCATCAAGTTCGTGGTTGTCCATATACCAAGATCTTTGTGTTTCTCAACCTTGTTTAATGCGGTACCATTGATAAAATAACTGTTTTTCGGTGGCACTTTTCGCCCCAGGCTTATGTGTAGAACAAGACACTTGGATACATTGAAGTTAAGAAGCCACGTGGACGACCAGATAACCAGTTTATCGATGTTCGACTGTAGTTTCTTTGTGTCGTCGGCGCACTTTATTTCAGCCCATATTTTTATGTCATCCGCAAACATGACAGCTGCGCAATCAAGCTCATTGAGACAGTCGTTTACGTAAATCAGGAATAGCAGCGGACCCAAAACTGAGCCTTGTGGTACACCACTCTCGACCATTGTCCATTCTGAGGTTGAGTTTCCGACAACGACCCTCTGTTCTCTGAGGGACAAGAAACTACTGATCCATTTATACATTTTTCCTTGGATTCCCACGTCCCAAATCTTCTGCAGAAGAAGCCTGTGTGGTACACTATCGAAGGCCTTTTTGAAGTCGAAAAATATAACATCAATTGGAGAGCCTTTATCAGCGGCCTTTGTCCACTTCTCCTGTGAGTAAAGAGCACTCGTGAGGCAAGAGCGTCCTGGGCGAAAGCCGTGCTGTCCATCACATAGTATTTTGTTGCTTTCGAGGAAATACATTAAATGCTTCTGAATAATGCGCTCCATTACTTTGCTCGCGATGCAAATTAGACTGACAGGACGGTAATTTACGCAATCAAGTCGCGAACCTCCCTTATAGATCGGGGTGACGTTTGTCCACTTCCATTCTTCTGGGATTTCGCCTTCGTCAAAAGATTTCTGGAAGATGGCAGCCAGCTTCTCTAGCTGAATATAAAAACATCCCTCTTTTGAACGTTCAGCGAAGAGCAAACCAACTGCTTATTAGACTATTAATCTTATCCCGATTGGATGTCCGCAGCTATGCATTTTTACAGCGAGTCATCGGTATCTGGAACAGACTACCCGTGTAACACATAATGGCGTACACGACAGACGCGTTTTAATGCAATCATGCTGTAGATTTACTAAACAGACACCATTTTCATGCATATGAAAGCACTCTTATGACGCAGCAATGCTTTGTTTACACCTACAGTTAGAATTAATATCTGCCATTTGACAATGATATCTACGATCCTCAGGATAACTTCATGTAAATTTCACTGTTAAAATGTCTAAATATTTACAGGTTACTCCCCATTTCATAGTAACATATGTATTCTATGAATTTTAAGTTAAGTACTTTGCATGCGGTTTGCATGAGTATCTTCAAAAGCATTGCCTATTACCCTAAATATAATGAACTAAACTGAATGTTCCGCAAATATTCTCATGGTTAATATTAGAAGTCAGTTTATGGCAAACAATTTTTTCAGCAACTCTTCATCAGACCAAAGATTTGCAAGGGAAATTAACGCTGTTCATAACAATTTAAGTTTGAATAGGTCGAAAAATCAATGTTTCGCCCTCTTGTCTTCTGTGAATGTATCCAGCTATCACGCGTACGAAAACCTAAGGATAACAACTTTCAACGCAGCACCGTACTATTAAGAAACATATTTAATGATTAAAGCTATAAAAACGTCAACAATGGATACACAATGTCTAGATAGAAAAGAGTCGGCCAAATTGCCTGACTCTAGACAAGGTAACAACAATTTCAACAACAGCGCCAGGCAGGGCGATACTAATCTTGGGAAAGCTCTTGTGTATTAGTGGGCGACGGGACGTGGCTTTGCTTTTATTGGACTTCACGAGCCTGTTTCTGCTACTCATATCTCTGACGACGAATCCGCGACGAATATCGAAACGTCAGGTGAATAAAAATATTGTCCCAGCGATCGAGTCTTCTTCTTCTTCTCAGTTCATGTAGTATCAATATTGGTTCGGAAATGGGTAGTCTAAGCTGCTTCCGTTTCGTTGGATACTAACCATCATCAAACCTCCTACACCTTTTTCTACTCTACTACTCTGTTTTATCTTCTCAAGCAGTTTTTCCTCTAACACGCTGTTTGAAAGTGGAGGCCCATTAAACACTGCCTCCATTTTCACGTTGAGTATTTTAAATGCCTTTAATTTTAAGTTTTTAAATTAAAAATTAACTGCACAGCATCGCTAAATTTTGCCTCAATAGGACAATTCTATTGACGTTATTAGAATTTTCTAAGTTTATCGGCACACATTTTCAAATTCGTTTTTGGATTTTTTTACGCAACTAATTTTATATGGACAGTGCCTGTCCGGCACTAACAAATATAAAGTCCAAATACCAAGGGGTCGGGAACAGAGGCACCATGAAAGTGTCAACGGCGGTGGATGATTGGATGAGTGGTTCGCGGAGTGGCCTCGGCAATGGCGTCAAGAAGGGGAGGGGAACAGACAGCTGGCTCCCCAGCACAAAGTCACTTCCTGGGATTTCTTCTTCAAGAGTCAAAACGACTGTCTCTGGCGTCAGCGGGCAGTGGATAGCATCGTGGGAACCGAACCGGGGGCTGGGCGCAGTAGTCAGTCATGTAAAAACGAGTCAAAGAGTAAACAAGGCAGGGTGGGCAGCAGTGGAGAGGGGAACGTGGAGAACTCTTGTAAGAGTGAAACTATCATATGTAGGTCGGCCAGGAGTTTCGCTGGAAATGGGACGCGTAGGATTTCACACTTAATCAGTGGGCAATAACACTCAATCTATATTAGGAAATATGGCTTGAATTTATTGCGATGGGAATATGCTCGTGGGAATATGCTCGTGAAAATAAGAATATACAGTGGGATAAATAAATAAAGAATTGTATTTGTAACAGTTAACAGGTAATATTAACAAAAATTTGGAGCACAAATGAACCTAGCAGTACAAAACTCCATGAAACTGAATATTGTTACCAGTTTTTACACTATTCACAGATATTCGGGAATAACTCGGTGACGAGTATTTGCTATTATCTTGAAGGAAGACAACATTAATGCCTTTTTACCCAAGAAGTATATCTGCATTAGCTAGAGACGGAAATCACGAGGTGATGGTATCCACTTCACGGTGTACCCTAATAGCAATGTTCCGGAACCAAAGGATAGAATGGTTCCAGTCGGACCAAAGGATAGAGATGAATAGCCTTTGGCACATGTGCGCCATGATTGCGTTTATGGGCGGTATTCAATACGTTGACTGGGGGAGGTTCCAAGCCATGATCAAAATCGATGGTCGAAAACACACACATAAGATATGTTCATATTTTCTCTTTACGGTCACAGGTCTCAGTAGAGCCCACGCCCTCACGGCACTAGGAGGGGGCTGGCTACTGTAAACATTTGGCTTAACCGAGCCTGCTCAGAATGCATTTGATGCACGTAGTCGTCCCCTACCCCTACCTTTTTACCTCCCGGACCCCCCTTATTTGAACGCATGTAATGTGATCTAAAAACGGGTTTTTCACCAAAGGCATACGCCAGAAAAAGTTGCCAAACTAAACATCGATCCAGGCGGCGTATTTTTTTGGATTGGAGGGGAGGATAGGAGCAAATATTGGAGGCGTGCGTGCGCGTAGGGTTTTTCTCAGATGGAGCGGGGCGAGCTTGTGTGCATGTGTGTTCGACCATTGATTTCGATGACGGCTTGTAACCTCCCCAGGTCAACGCACGGAATACCACCCATATACGCAATCATGGCGCACTAGTTCAGAGGCTATTCGCTTCTTTCCTTTGGTCCGACTGAGACCATTTTATCCTTTGGTTCCGGAACATTGCTATTAGGGATGGTATCAAAGACATTAATCTTTTAGTTGAAACGCTGTTTGCGTCATCCATTTCACCAAAAAAACTTAGTAGGTTCCCCTATGCGTTAAAATACTTCTTTTGGAAGTGCAATAATGTATTTAAAATCAAATAGAGGTTTTTAACAATGAAGCCTGAGCAATGGTTTTACTGTGGGAGCGACAGTTTTTCTCCTAAAACTCCCTGAGGAGTTTTTTCACTGTCCACTCCTATTTTCAGCCTATGACACAGGACAACTGGCCTCGCCAACAGTCTGAGAAACAAATTTTCTGCTTCCACTGCACACATATACAAATAGGGTACTCAAAGGAATTTTTCCTACACATCCCTCAATATACTGATACTCATACTTTTGGAAATCACTAATCTACACCTCTCGTTATAACTTCAAACTATTTTATAAAGTCATTAATTATTTATATCCAGGGTACATTCCGAACGGTAAGGGAAACTTAATGCTGGCCCAGTTCTTGGAAATGACATTAAAAATACATTTAAGGCACTCCATATCTCGAGCAAATCTAACATTGACCCACCTTGAACAGACCTCACAGTGGCCTTGACGCCCCGCAAACTTCAACCTAAAAGAAGAGTCGCAGAGGCAAAGTAAACGCCAATTTTTTGCGGAATGAAAAGGTTGAGTTAGTGCAAAAA
The DNA here is from genome assembly GCA_036362985.1 of Ligula intestinalis. Taxonomy (NCBI): domain Eukaryota; kingdom Metazoa; phylum Platyhelminthes; class Cestoda; order Diphyllobothriidea; family Diphyllobothriidae; genus Ligula; species Ligula intestinalis. The sequence goes on from JAYGXS010000001.1 coordinate 99,993,780, forward strand.
ATGTTCAACTCTTCAACGAAAATTTTTATTCTAGGTCAATGAAACAGCCATTTGAAGTTAATTTTATATTTCACATAGTTTTGTCATCCGCTCTGTACCTATTTATCAAAAAGTAACTGCGGGAACAGTTTTCAATGCTTTAATATTCCCAGTCAACATTTTTGAGCCTTAAATAACAAAATAAAAAAGCGGCGTTTCGTCGCACTTGACTGTGTTATTAAATTGTACCATTTAACAAAAATAAATAAATAACACATATATATTCAGCGATAATACCCATGTAAGCATTAAGAAAGTCAAATTAAGCGAACGAACGTTTTCGATTCGATAATCTACAGGCAATACAGTAATATAAGGGAGGGTATATTGAACAAAACTTTTAGGCAAACCAATCAGTATTAACAAGGAGCAAGGGGGGAGAGGTGTAAAGGGATCAAGGGGATCAGATTCTAGTCTTAATTGGGGACCAGAGAAATGGAGGTGGGGGGAGGAGGGGGTAAGGGGAAGAAGTCCAACAATAGATGAATGTCATCCCGTGGTCCTTGTCTCGAGTTTGCCTAAACCTATCGTTAACTCTACCCTCCCTTACATAACTGTATTGCCTGATGCTGAAATAATCGAAAACGTTCTTTCGTTTAACTTGATTTATATTTATGATATTTAATCAGAATTGCCTGTTTAAAAATTTTACAGTTCAATAAACAATTAGAAATATTCTCTATAGGCCACTTTTACGCTTGGTATTTTCATGCATCTGGATCACAGCTAAATATATTTAGAAGTATACATCTAACTAATTAGGCCCCTAGTGACGACTACCATTTATCGAATGCTCATAAGTTATTCAGTTAAGGCCATCGTGGTTTTCTACAACCAGTAGCAGTCACAGTCACGTAACCTTGCAAATAGATGTGAAAAGGGGAAGAATATGGAATAAAATTCCAACAAAAATGGGTCCACTATCTGTAGACAGTTAAAAATAGCTAAACCTAAGAATAGCCAGATAATAAAACAAACGATGATTATGGAAATGACAAAAAGTGCTAGAGATCTGCAAATATATAAGAGTTCTCCCAAAGCGATCCTGATATACGAAACCATGAGTGATGAATGTTATTTCAGGTGGCACGCGTAAACTGTTTTAGCCAATGGTAAAAATTCGTTATATTGGGTAGAGATCCATTAAGGCATATACATACTCAACAGTCTGAGAGTAGGAGATAGATTCATATTCCTCAAACAACTTTAAGATTTAAAGTGAAAACTCGGTCACGTAGTCAATGAATATGCAGCAAAAGTATTTGGCTGCACATACAATCGGCGTAAAGATATAGCTCACTAGAGGGCCGTTGTAACATCCTAATTTTAGTACGCTGCAGGTTAAACACCAAAATTAGTTCATTTTGTTTTGGCGTTTTTCCCTTTTCCAACAAAAATGAAGGTATGAGACAAAAATTGTAAAAGGAAAAAATCACGGAGGCTTAATTTTCCTACTGCTGTACAGCTTAATCGTATTTTACTGTAACATTAGAGAATGTCAAATAGCTCACGCTAGGTAATCCTGTGTTATATATTCCGTTGAGACTATTATTTATGTATGTTAGTCTTGATGAAATATATTGATTTGCGAATGGTGAATGCTGAAATTTAAAGAAAAAGTTTACTTATGCAATTAATGAAATAGTAATAGAAATACGTTTTTTGGATCACGATAGAGGTTTTTCAATGAAAATGCAATGCAATGAACAAAAAAGGGGACCTCTGAATTGCTCTCTGTCCACTTAGTCTAACTTTGAGGATGCAAGCGGCAGCTCTCGTCTTTGAATTCGTTCCCCTTGATGTCTTCTTCTGCCTGAACGAAGTCGGCGATGTGAAGACCAGATTAAATGCCATTTCCAACTTATATTGTCTTACCTACGACTACGTACAGGGATTTACGAAGGTCCAAAGCATAAGAAATCGGCATATAGTCAAGCAACTTAGTGAAAATATCAACTATTTCCTCCTGTTTTTGCAACAGTTACTCGAGGACTCCAACTTTCATGTCGTTATCACAACACTTAACATTATACAAGTACGTTTTCTAGCTATTAGTCCTGGTTTGCTTTGACTAAGTTTATCCTATTTTATTGAAGGCTTTTACACAATTTGTGCGAACCTATTGCATAAATGAATACAAGATAACTGCAGCTTTCTATAACGACACCTTATAGGAATGTTCTTTTCTTTTGTTAAAGAGAAGCGCTTATGAATTATAAGTTGCTTAAGAATTTATCCCAGTGTTGAAATGCGTGTTCAAGTTTCCACCTTTGCCTTTTTATTTTTTCGAATGTTAAAAATTCACTGCTAACGACACGCGTATTAAGCAAATGCACAAGTTCTAATAAAAGCGCATACGACAAATATCTTTTAGTTTCCGTGAAATTTTTACTGCAGATGCTTGTAGTCAAATTATGAAAAACGAAAAAAATACATCACACATGATTTTCTTGTTGGCTTCCTCATAGTCTCACCAAACGATTAATTACTCACAGCGATAAGGTTGCAACGGTAGTATATACTTATAGAAGTTGATCTGATGCGTGGCACTTGCATCAAATAACGTCTTACAGGACTCAGCGGGTATTTTTCTTGGTTTTGTCTTCCACAAATAAGACTATTTCTGCTTTATTTTACATTCGTCTAAAATAAAATCAAAGCAAAATAAATTAACAAACGACACTCAAATTTTTGATGAATTCTGATTATTTCAAGCTATGCTGGGCGTCAGCCTGTGATATGCACAAATCTTAACCTTCATTATATTTAACTGGCATTTATGATAGTGCTTTTCTGGAAATAGCCTTGCGCATATATGACTTGCAACAGTATATTTGCAAAAGTGGTAATGCATTTACAGGGCATGTGGTGTGCATGGTGTAAAATAAAGTGTAATAAGCAAAACAAATTGTTCTTGAATGAAGTTAAATAATATAAAGCATTAAACGAAGTATGTTAAATGAACAGTACTGCAAGCGTTACTTATGGAATCAGCCAAACTTTTAGCTGGCATATGCAATGTTATTAAAAATGAATTATTATTCAAGTTTTGCAAAGAATTGCTAGAAGTGTGTTAAAAGAACGCTGTTTTCTGCTTCAAATACTGCAAATGGTGAAGATAGGTAACCTCGTATTGCTAACTTCCCATCAAAATGGCACGTATCGATTCCGGGCCAAAAATATGTGACTTATTGTACATCCACCATCATTAGGGATTACCCTTTCTGTAGAAGTTGTCTTACTGCTTTGAAATATAGGTAAACAAAAACGAATTTCGCAAAATTCAAGTAACTAATTTCGAAGATAAAAAGTAAAACCTGGATTATAAAGAAGAAACGGTGCCGTTTTCAGACATGCTTTTATGTCTTAAAATACAATATTTATTGTAAAAACGCACTCAAACCGCAATCTTTTCATATCTGCCACAGTTTATAACTTGCACTAGGGTCTTCCTTTTAACTTTTCATTGTAAAATCCTTGAACGTAGGTTAAGTCTTTTGAAACTTGCAGATGCTAGTTGAAAACCTTCCTAAGGCCGTTCTGAAGCAAAATCGAGAAATCCTTGTCTCCACGACACTCAAGCTACTAGGCGATCAAAAGAATGTCATCTATCAGAGCATTGTTGATACGTGTCTTTTGTTGCTCAACGTGTTGCCTGGCCGATTTGTGATCAACTGCCTCGTGGATCAAGCAACCAGCGAACAAGCAAACGTTTGCCAAAATGCCCTAGGCGTCTTGAAGTCTCTTTTGCTTCAAATTTCCGACTCGGATCTAGATCACTATGAGCTCTGCAGAAAACTAGCTCCAACAGTCTTCGACGTAAACCCCCAGGTTGGTAAACAACTAAAGCCACTGTGCACACTGAGTCCTCCCAGTTTTTTCTAAAGCATACCATCTCTCCTGATCTAACAACGACTTTTTTCTTTCAATACAGGTTCGGCTTTTCGGACTGGAGTGTTTGGTTGTGCTTGCACGTTACATGGAACAAAGACCTGAAAATCAAACTGTGGAGGCCAAATATTCCAGTTTCTTTGAGGCTTTCCTCCAGGGTGTTCCGGTTTCCGCTGAGCAAACGGATAAAACTACGGCCATACTCTGCTTGCAGCAGCGTCTTGCTTGGTACGACCTCCCCTGTCCTGTTTTTCAGGAGAGTATTCTACTGCCTGGACAAATTCGTAAGTTTCGTGAGAGGATCTTTTGTTCCTGTTGGGTGGAACCGTAAAAGCAATTCCAATTTTTCATTGTGAGCTACTTTAAACACTTTTATTTAAAGCAAACTCTTGACATACGCCCAATTACAAGTTCATTGGGAATGGAAGACACGTCTTTCAGGCATGACAATCGAATTATTGTATAACAACACGCTTAAGACCATTAGCCCAACTGATAGCTTGATCGTTTGTACGTTAGAATAAGTTCGCTTAACAGGGGAACAGCTAGTACGTAAGTAAACTGGCATTTTTTGTATCAATAAAAATCGGTTATTGTGAGCGTGTCAGTGCAGACCGATAGGACATTTGTCCGAAACTTTCATGCACGGGCTTGCTGTGGATGTTGATACAGCAGATCATTAATAGCTCATAGAGATTTAAAATCACAGGAGCCATTTTCATCTATTTTCGGACTGCATCTGAAGAGGTTCAAAGAGAAACTTCGCCGAAGTTCCATCGGGTGTTACTGAATGATTGTTGAAAAAACTGACTTATTATACACGCGTCACTATTCTTAATACGACTACCTTGAGGTCGTCAGTAACTAATGTACTCCAATTTATTTACACATCGCGAAAAAGTTCATTGCGAGAACTAAGAACAAAGGCTGTTTGTAGTAGTATTACATTCATGCGGGAACATTTATCATTCTGTCTTCCCTGTACAAATTAATCGCCTAGTCTGCGTTTCCCTCAGATCAAGGATTAAATCTGCTGTTTCTGTCAAGTTGACAGTCCTCCTATCAAATGTGCCATCTTCGTTGAAGATAGATTGTCCACCTCAAATACCAAGTGCTTTTCTTCCTCATGAGATTAAACCTATTTTTGAAAACGGTGAACTCAAAAGCAATACCGCCTACCGTCTGACATTCTGAAAGCTCAAGAAACAGTTTAAGCCTAATGCTGTCGCATTTTCGGAAGGCTCAAATAAAACGCCTTTTTCCACCTAATCGTATCATTTGCAGCATGCCAAATTGACCATTTCGGCATCTCCCTTATCTTGCCATCGATTCAGACAGAAAAATACGCTCATTGAAACAATTCGTGAAAAGGACAGAGCTTTGAATAGGGGCAATAGCAAGCCATATAAATAGGCCGCAGGAATTGGGAGATTGCTGCGCATTTGGGGGGGAGGGGGCTGAACGGGCAGCAGCAATGAGAAGGAATGATTGAAACCCTGAAGTCGCAGTTCAGTTCTTACGAAAGTTATCATTCACGTGAACAGCGGGCTACTTGATTCAAATAATCCGGTTTGCAATCTCATACTAATTTCAGTGGTTTCATCTCTTCATTTTAATTGAGGAGAGGCATACAAAGAGCACAAATCAACCCCGCTAACAGCGACAGTATCAGCGAACTAAAAGCAGTTATCAGCGAAGCTGACGAAATAACAGAAATTAGGGACTCAAATGCGGTCAGGCAAGCGTTTATCGCCCCTATATATTTCCTCCATCCTTTGTGCATCAATCACGCCAATTTGTAGTAGTCTCTGAGGGGGAGGGGTCAAGTCAGGATCCGAAACACTAGAAAAATAAAATCCGCGTTCTAGCAATCGCATGTCCACTTTCTCATCCGTTTCGTGGTACTTGCATTTTTGCTTGTTTCAGCAAGTACAATAATGCCACCTGTGAATTATTAGTCCACGAATAACCTAGCACAACGCTCTTGGGTTTCGCTAACAGTCATTGCAGCTAGATAATAAAACACTAGGGAAAATGTTCAACATTTAGTACAAGCAAAAAGCAGTAAAATACTTAATGAATTTCCACTCATAAGTTTAAGGAATTTGGTTTTAAAAGTTCTAGCGAATGCTCTCTGACTTCGAATAATCATTTTGGTATAATGGGGCACCGAATTCAAACACAATAAGGCCAGAAACCGTCCAAGATAGAGCGTTTGAGGAGATTGTTTGAGCGGAACCAAAGGTCTTTCTTTACACTTAGCAGCTAAAATTCTACCAAGTTAACGGATCTTTAAAAATTTATCTAATATATGGCCAAGTCGCGCAACTTATTGCAGAACATTTTTTGATTTGCAACTTTTCTGTTATTGGACCCGTTGTCTTGGTTCCTCGCGTTACTTAACATAATTTACCATGAAATTTAGCTCAGAAAAGATAATAGAAAGAAGAAATGTTGTTCTTCGAGACTGTTGCCGCTCAAGCGTTACCTGACGAAATCAAGACACGAGTGTTAAAAGCGAAGCTTTTGTTACCGTGGCAATTGTTTTGACAGCGCGTATATGAAAGTGTAGCGAATACTCACAGAACACATATATATTGCCAAAACAAGCGAAAGCACAAGTCCCAGGAAGTAATTGAGAAGTAGAAGACGACTCGAGCGCTGGGACAATATTTTGATTTGCCTGACTTTTCGACATCCGTCGCGGATTCATCGTCACCAATCGAGTGAACCGATAATTACTTGAGTCATGGTTCAAGGGCCCCTAATCCATCAACAAATGCAACGATTTGCCTAATCCATAACACGTGTTGGGAATAAATTTGGCCCAAGAAAATCACCGTTCGGGTAACAAACGGGCCACCACATCATCTTATGCCAACTTTGCAAGGCCAGATGGTCATGGCTGACGCAACGAATCAGAATACACTCAAGGCATTTATCGATTTTTTTGCACGTTGAAATTTTACAGCAGGACCCTTTGCACACAAACTGTTTCTGCCACTGATCTGTGAGTATATCTCTGACGATGAAGCCGTGAAGGATTTCGAAACGTCAGGTGAATGAACATATTGGCCCAGCGATCGAATGGTCTTCTTCTCCTCACTCACAGAACAGCTGACCACAGAAAAAAACAATTACGATTACATGTATGGTCATTGTTGGGGCCTCGTTGCTCAGCTAATTAGATTGTTGGCTTGATTAGAGTCTTCCTGTTAGTTATTTTGACTTTCACAATGAGCGTAACATTTTTCACGACTGGGTCAAATGATAAACAAAAACCAGTTTCCTCCTTATCTTTTGATAACTCACAAGACTGAACAATTCTTAATTGGCTTACTCGCCCATGAGAACTGAAACCCGATAACCATCGAACCAGATATCTGCTTAGTAATCTGCCGGTAATATTCATCTAACCACTGAACGGCTGACCTTATGATTAAGTGTTGATGTTACACGTCGCACCTAACTAACTGTGCGACATCTGTAAAGGACCATCTGCTTGACAGACCCGTTGTAGCAACTACATTTTATACATAATCTTTCCTCGTGATGACATAGCTCAAGTGGATAATAAAACACAAGCGGTTGGTGTGAATGGCTAATGCGTTAATACACGTGACTTCCCTATATTTGAGTAATAGGTTTAACTATCACATGCATGGGGATAATGGTTCGGGTTACAATAAAGGTAGGCCGAGAATGAGCAGAACCTCAAGGCTGTCACTAGAACTCCTCCAATTACCGCAATGATTTTTCCTTCCACTACCGGGCCCTTCGAACTCATGTCTGAATAGACTGTACTTGTCGCTTATTGGTCGAAAGAACGATACATTTGTGTTACGTCCCTTGAGATAGTTAGTAAACTCTTGAAAGAGCCCAACGTTCGAAAGAATAAAATATTTATTACTCTATCGTCAGATCTCCCTCGTCGGTTTCTACGGAACAAGCCACTGTATATAGACTGAATCAATATGCTTAATGCCTCAACGTGTGAAGCGCACTAGGCAGACAAAAAAACTAAACTATCAAAACTGAACTTCCGAGAGGTGGTGGGGATTAATTGCAGCTGTAAAGATCGCTATGATTTCGGGGCGCTAGAACAACTTTGCATGTTATTTTTTGCTGCAACCTTTAAAATTTGTTTCAATATCTCTGACTTAATCCTCATTTTCTACTAGCCATGACAACCCAAAAAGGTAGCCTACATCGCTTCGAACATGTAAGTCGTGCATCATTGCACCGCAGTTTCGTGGTGGAGGACCGTACGGACCAAATCGCGCAGGAAACTTTCTATTCTCACTTTCCCTTCGCTACCAGTCTGGCCGCAAACTGTCGGAATCGTAAGCATTTTTGGTTAGAGAAAATATAACGGTTATACATGTGGGGAATGTTTGAGATCTTTGCGAGTCTGCAAGTAGAGATGACAGCCTGAGCAAAGATGAAAAATAAACTGTGTTTTAGAGAGAATAAATGACGAGTTGAAATCGACTCCTACATGCATCAGCTTTTATTAACAAATAAAACCGTGTTTTCAACAATTCTACTCCGTCAGTACATGTTTGTAACTTCAATGGCTTTCGTCCTCGAAAAGTCCTTGTCATAGCGGTTGCTCTGTAGTTTCGACCTCACAGGCGAGTTCTTGCAAAGTTTGTTTATTTATTGAGCAATTTACCGTAAATTAAAACGGTTTTGATGAATATTTTAAAAAAGGACCACAGCTGTAACGATAGAAGACAAAAGAGCTCAGTCTGAGCTAGGAATATCAGAATATACTCTGGTCCTAAATGATATAAACTAAATCTTTCTTTCTCAAAAACGACCGACGCTGAGTACTTTACCCTTCGGATGACAGTTCTATTTTCTCTGAGCTTTCATCAGTAGGCCTCCTTACAGGATTGCCTTAGGCATCGATCAGAGCTCATCGCCGATTGAGTAAACTGAGTTATCGTTTCTTTTGCCCAGGAAAACCTTTTTGCCAGAAGTTCCGCATTTTCTCGAAACATAATTCCACCGAATGCACAAGTTTCATCTGAAATGAATGGCCTACGTCCTGCTAAAAGAGATAAAAAGAATAGGTTAATTCATCTTATTTCTTTAATTCCTTAATGTATCCCAAGTTTATCGCTTTCAGCTACATTGAGAAATAATCGCGTTGTCTTTCTGGCCGTCATTAATGCAGCGCGGGAATGCTTTTTTTATACACTTCAGCTGAGCTACTTGGTGGATTAAAGGATCGGTGGGGCGATCAATACCAATTTTCCGAAGCCGCATTTCCCAGGACCCCACTAACAGGAACCAAGAAAGCAAATCAAATGGTGAGCAATTTGTGGTGTTTTGGGGTGGTCGGGTTTTCTGTTACTTGGATAGGCATACTCCGCTGTTTATTTAAAGTCATTTTGACAGAACTGGACGTCAAACGAATTGCTTTGAGTTGAGCAGAGTAGCAGGTCAGAATGCTATTGTCAATCTGCTTTCATTACAATTCGATTTGGGGCAAGGCAGGAACTAGGAACCCCTTTACAAGGTAGTACAGGCGACCTTGTGTAAACTCTCAGGAAAGTTAAGAATACTATTTTTTTCATAAGCCTAAGATTAACGTCCCGATAACCCGAGCTCTAACCTTAAACATAATCCTTAAATTAACTCTGCCACCAAACTTACAGCAGATTATCTAAGTCATGCAAAATGTCGAAGTTAACGCAAGATTGATAATCCTTCGCAAGTCGCCATTTATGCATGTTTGAGGACTTAAAAGCAATATTGACACTACTAATTAATTATATTATTGATGAGTATTTATAGAAGGCCGTGAAAAAGAAGAGGTTTTATTCTGTCGTGTGAGATAGAATAGGCACTTACTTGGATATTCGCTTCACAGACTCATCAGCCCAGTGTGTGCAGTGACTGAGGATGGGGCTAGGAGTCAAATGGCGACGAATCCTTCTTATCCCCTGGTTGGGTCAATCCTGGTGTGTGTGTGTGTGTGTGTGTGTCAAGGGGGCGAGGTCGTGCTCTGGCGTGCACAGAGGGGTTCATCGGCCTGTCAGCCACTGCGCTCACCCCACATCAGACGAGTTTTGTGGACTCTCAGCGCGTTCCTTTACTCACTATAAGCAATCTGGCGCGTTTGAAGCTGTCATGGTGAGCTTAAAGCCGTAACATTGAGAGTTGCCAACTGACGGATTAACTCAAGCCGCGTAGATGGGCTGTTCAATTTTATAAGCAATTACGTCTAAGTTCAGCACATCCGTCTCCATGTGGCTTTTATGCTAGACTGACGCATGCGAGGCAGAAGATAGCACGGTAGATGTTGCACATTCCTGATGAAGCTCATGGTGGACAGCATCCTGCGCGGTGGTCCAACTGTCTTTGGAGGGCCTACTACTCGTAGCGAATTTGTTTCTACGGAGTAGTGAGTGCGAGAGACAGGGCGGCCGTGCTGTAAAGGTTATTTCGATGCTCAAGATGATCGCAGATTCCCCTCGTTCTGCAGTTGGACGCATACTACTAGACACGATACATCTGACAACCAGCTTTCTCAGTTATCCCTATTCGAAGATGCTGATTTCACTAAGAGCCGCGATGCCTATTTTGTAGACGGTCAGGCCCTTAACGGCCAGAGTGATCCCCTTTTCTGTTGGACTGGTAGGCAATCTCGATCAAGGGAAGGTGGTGACCAGGTGGTTTATGATGGGGCATGTGTGTGGTCCGGATACACATGGTGTGCGGGCTAGGATTCTTGCCAACGCTTCCGTTGACCGTTGATGGTATGCGTTGGTTCATACTCAGGTCCCATTCGTCTGTGACCTTTATGACATTCTAATTTCGCATGCTTTGAAGCAGACATGGCGGCTCAGACCGCCTGCGTTCGAACCTGCCTCCGGTCTTCTTGAATCTATCTTGACATCGCGCAGGGCTGGTGACGGAAGAGAGAGAGAGTGCGGTAGTTGCAACGCAAGTCCACTCTCACGTAAAACTAATAGTCTTGTAAGGCAGCAGCTCTGCAGCACCACACTGTAGAACACACCAAGGCCTTTTTTGGATCCGACGGTTGAAATGCCATGAACTGATTATCAGTTCGGCTAAAGGCAAACGCTTATTTCAGGTTGCCAGACAAAGCTGCGTCTCTCAGATGGGCTGTGAGGATGCAGGAGGATTGCTTATACCAATACAAGTAAACATACGAGATGACCGAGAAGAAAAAAAACAGGAGGTGTGATCGCTGAAACAAAAGTTTGATTTGTTGGACGTCTGACGATCCGTCGCGGATACTTCATCAGCTACATAAGCAGAAACGGATAGTTAATGTACAGAGATTTGCAGTCACTACGCGATTGCACATTTATGAAATTTACCAACTAACCTATCCAGGATAATTGTCTACTTGCACGCTAATTGCTTACTGGTCGGCATTCGGGCAATGACCTGATGAAAATCATCAAATGTGATGAAATTCGACGTGATGCTGGCTTGGTAATCTGGCTATGGCTTAGCTTAAGCGTTCTCCAAGTGGCGACTTGCTTTGGCCAGCTTAAGTCTAATCACCGATTATAGATTGGGCAGGTCATTGTACTCATCTATAGACGGTGGACTTGGGACTAATAACTCCAGTTACTCACGACTCACACGATTATCCCCTCTGGAGAGAATTTCGGCCTCGTCGAATTGAAACATGCGGCCGGGTCTCGTTGTCTAGAGAATTCTTCCAGTATCTCTGACGGAGTTGCTTTGCTCGTAACTTCACCAGATCCTATAGACGACGCAATATGTTTTTGCGTGTCAGGGGATCTTTTAGTTGCTCTTAGTTCATAAGTCAAGATTCGCCTGCCAACGACATGTTTTGCCAGTCTTTTTCATACAAAATCCAAAGCACCTCTCGACGAGCGTAAGCTCTGCTTCCATAAGCTTGCCTGTTGAACCATTCCATAGGGTCTTCGAACTGCAATCTAAGGTGCAATTTCTTTAAGGTGGAAAAGTAACCCAAATTACCCAGGTCCACCTACGGAATTATGTGTCGTTTGCTTACTCTAACTTTTTTCTTGAGGTGGAATAGCATTAGGACTATGCTAGAGACTATTGTTTGCAAAGACATGCACGCCATACACTCTTGTCTGAATGCACCTGCAAATCAAGAAGTCGGACGAATAAAGGTGGTTTTCGAGAATAATGATAGAAAAAACGCAGATATTTGAAATAACGTCTACTTAAACACAAGCCGTAGCAAACGTCCTTTATAATTTCCTGTGTAACCTCTGTTGGATTTAGAAAATTCGCTCTCAGGATGGTGTTTAGTTTACTGATAAACAACTCACAGTACTCAACTGCATGCAAAATCTTATAAGCACAACAAGTATTCACAATATTTGCGCAGTCTTTATTGATGAAAGGCTAGAAAGGTTACTTTTCTGTCATTTCATAGTTACTTATATGGATATTACTCTTTCCCTAACTTAATTCTCCCTTGAAGTCCATAAGGTCAAAATTTCCCGCTCGGATTCCTTGGAAAGGTTCCCATGTGCCCGTTCCTCTTCCAAACAAAAACAGCTACTTGGAACAATTTGCAGGTAAAGTGTTTTAACAACTATACTACCCTAAGTGGCATTAATTTAATAAATATTAGGGAATTAAAGAAAATCCCTTTCAAAATTCGAAGCTTACACTTATTTTTAACCAGCAAAAGAGCAGACCTGCAGGCTAAAATTGTATGAATGCTGCATTATGGAAACAAAACGCAGGTGAACATTTTGGAGTTAGTAGATATTGGTCATGGCTTGAGAAAAGCTACCGCAACAAAATAGGATGTTGGCCATTTTGCATACGGCAGGTGACTAGACTTTTTAATTTTGTCTTTATTAACAAAAGTCTTTAGCCAATCTAAAAATCAGTCTAAACACAGCCAAAAAACACCAAGGTAGAACTGAACAACTCCTAGTGATATAAGGGTACAAAATACTTATTTGAATTACAATCCGCTTGATTATAAATAAGTCAGCTTAAGTAAAACTAAAGTGCTGAAAAGGCGAAAATGTACACAAAACGAGTAGGTAGGACATTTGGAAGTACACAAAGCTTGGTCATACAAATAAATCACTGAAAGGAACGGCATAAGTGCACTCGATTTCAAAATTTTCACATATATTTTTATACGCAAAACAGCAAATAAAACGGAGACTAGAACAGCCATTTTTGACGTATTAGACATCAGCTGCCAATCATACCCAACCCTGAGTGGTGCCTCACCCGAGGTTTGAATCCGTGACCATGTTAGTTCGAAGTCCGAAGCTCTTACCACTGCGCCATGGGTTCGTTGCCTTGCAAGTTTCGATCGAGAATACACACGGTAGTAGGTAGGCGCCCACCAATTACTCACAGGAAGCGCTTGGCCCGTTATGCCTTCGGGTGCACTCTCGAGAACAGCTAGCAACCGCACAGTGGCTAATGATATAGGCAGAATTGATGCTCAGCGCGACAAGTGAGTCCTGTAACCGATCGGCGAGTGCCTGCCCGCCACTTTTTGTTCTTTTATTAAATACCCTCGATAAATTAGTGTTATATTGTTTACCTCAAAGTCAAAGATCATATACTTCAAGATCTGGTCGTGCAAAATCAATGTTGTATAAGAGAGGCTTTTGGTTAAAGAAAACAGTGTTTCACTTGATTCGTTGATAAAGAAGTCGCAGTAACAAAAATTATTTTGAGGTCATATTTTGGCAGGCTTGACTATAACTAGTAAATTTGCATAAAATTGGTAGGTACAAGAATATATTTTTTCGATGAACTCATCGTGTTAATTCTTGGAGACGATAGGGTTCGATAACGTGTAGAGTGTCTTTGAAATATCAATTAACAAATTACAGCTTTCAGTATTCTCCATCATCTGCCCAAACTAAAAGTGTCTGTGCCAGGTGTTTATCGGTATCTTATAAGTAGAATACAGTTTTAAATGCAGATAGTAGCTCGCGTCACATTTGATAAAATCTCAAAAATTTAATCTCATTATCGAAAAATCAAATTTCCACAAGGCATTTCAGCGACGAGTTTATTTTGATCGATAACAAAAAACCATTTTAATAGCTTATATCAATATTCCCATTTTAAAGTTGAAAATTTAACTCGGCTAGCATTCGTTCTCAGCAATTCATCATCTGGCCTATAAACTGGCGTAGATAATGAACATACCAAATGTTGACAGGGTTTGTGAATGTTGTATTGCTAATAGTTTTCGATCGCAACCACCTGAGGTTAGTTTTTTGAGGAAAAGAGACAAGCGGAAGACAGAAGGGTAGGCTGTAAGTAATGCCTATAAGATTGACTCGATGAGCAAGAATATAATTCGACAATGATGTTGTTCCCTCGTTACTTGGCTTGCTGAGTATGTGTTCGCTCATTCTCTTTTCCAGATGCCTCAGTCGATGTTCAGTTAGTGTATCCCACTGTAAAGGAGCAGATGAAACCGTAAATACACGGTGGCTTTGTTTCCCATGCCTACAAGGCGAAAGTTCGCGAAGAATACGCGTAGTTTCACTGTTGTCAGACTTCGGCTTATCAGGTCACTTACTGCGTCCTTAAGGAAAGGCTGTCTCACGTACACGTCTTTTTCCTACCGTTAAGGTGTGTTCAATGAAAACATCCGTTAGTCGAGTTGACCATTTTATTAAGTTACCTACTTAAAAATCGTTAGGTACAGCCACGCGCTGACAGATTTCCACGTACGTCAGCTTTTTCGAGGGCTACATCAAAAACGAACTGAGCTTAATCTCATCTCTTGGAACTTATTACTAATACGAGCCAATGCTTGTTTGAAAGCAGTTCCTCTTTTACGTGCAGGGATAACGGAAACACAGTCATTTTTGAACACAATTTTAATTAAATCCACCGTAACTGAGGCCAAATCTTGAATACATTTTTAAATAGACGAACGTTATCCGACTATAATTCGTGGACAGTAATTGACAAGAATATAATCATAAACTGTAGCCAAACAACTCAGAAAGCACCAATTTTGCGTGAATATGTTAAATGAAAGCTCATTTACATTGAACTCCCATCTGTTATGTCTACGCTTTTTACGTTAACGATCGATCATAGTATAAAATAGTATGGTAAAATAGTACCCTAAGGATTGCGGTTCGCGGAGATTTCTGGTACACTAACCAACCTTTCGATATCACCTCAACTGATCGATAATTATTCGTCCTTATCGTCTTTTAATATATCAACATCAAGCTCCCCCAGTAAATAAGAAAATTTAGTTAATTCTTGTTATAACTTTGGTTGTCCCTGGCATAATACACTCGTTCAGAATCCTTTTTGCATACATGAGCCATTAAAGTACATCGCTTTTGTGTTTTTTTTCAGTTCACATGAATGAACTTCAAAACCCAAACAAATTACCTTGTCATTTTACATATTTAAATACTCCTAGGGACTGCTGAGTCACAAACACAAAGTCTTGAGCTAAAATGTTGGATGGATGTGAGAACAGTTTTATTCAACCAAGCCAAAAACTCTCGCAAAAAACGATTGACCAAAGGGCGCATTTTTACACTTCCTCAGATGTGCTTTAGAGTGCACCGGAATAAAGACTTTGTTAAGATTTTTTAACGTACTTTCGCTGAGGACTGCCATTCAGTGTACGTGTCCTGGCTCAGAAACAAAGCCTCGTGTCAAGGTTACTATATTTTTTTCCGCACAGACGCTCACGAACGGTCACTGCAGTTCAAATCAGGATGCATATAGATTATTGACGACCTGACCTTAACAACACCCTCATAACTTACTTACAAGACTTGCCTATAGTGGAGCTTCTGATCTTAATATTTCTTAAATATTGAGGGACTTGCTATTTTAAAATTTATATGTCGTAAAGAGAAAGTTCTCACAGGCCTAACGCATGAAACTTCCATTTGTCAACACAAGCGAAAATGCAAGTCACAGGAAGTAATTTAAATACGCAGAGGCAAAAGTAGCTTATGTAGCCGCACTCATATACCCCAAGTCCCAGAATTTTGTTCTGCAAAGACGGTGGTTATAGAGTTTTGTGGAGTGGGGAAATAGGATAGGCAGAGAAGAAAATTTTTAGAATTAAGTGTAAGGTGAAGAAATGTAGTCGAATTCGCTTCCCACGGCCGCTGGGAGCAAGCTGTTCTGCATGTAAATTGAAGGTGTGCGCGGCGCTTTGCGCCGCGAACCATACTAATCTAACTCCAGAACGGTAAGTTGGACTACAGACAAGTTGAAGTAGACGACCTCCTAACCACCATTTCAATTTTTCGGTAAATTCAAGTAACCTGCAAGTTGATCATTGGTTTTTCCACAATAAATAAAATAATAATACAGATTAGGAAAATCTACAGATATTAAGTAACAAGACTTCTAAAAATATTAAAATGAAAATTCATTTAGCATTTATTAAAGTATATTCCACTGCGTGTTCTAATTTCCTGCCCATAAAACCCGATAAACACCGTTTTCTTAGGAAAACATGCAGGTTGTAGGCATTAATGAGTAGGACTTCATATGCTATTGTCGCCTACCCAGATCCGATCGCTGAGGCAATAAGCTTTAATCCCTAGACATTTCGGATTGCGTCACTAATGCGAGTTCAAAGATAGTAGCAGAATCGGTGATAACGATTCACAGACAGCTGGTGTTGTACAGAATCCACTGAGTAAAATTTTCATTTTTTTACTTTGCTATCCATTTTAACTCCAAATTTAATTTTGCACCAAGTCTACAGTTTTCGCGCAAAGTAAACCAAAAACTAAATAAACTGGATAGATACCAATACAAGAGTATCCTATTATTTCACATAATTCATTCAAGGTAGAAGGCCTTGCGTCTCTTAGTAATCTACTCAGTTTCAAAGGTTTATTTCAAGCATTTTCATAATTCCTTTATGCGTAAAAACGATCTTTCAAAACAGCTGATCGGAGAGGGGCATTACATGTTAAAGAGTTGAGAAAACAATTGTATTATCATTAATCATCCCCTTCACTGACGTTTAGCAAGTGCTTGAATGTGTCTTGAGTTCTCTGTAAATTTTACTACACAACTCCACATCATTTTATTAACCAAAAGTCTCAATTTACAAGAAAAATATTTAGAAACAGGATCCAGCTTTAAACAGTCCGGTAAATTACTGGGAGTTTTGGAAGATCTGTATTCCAATGATATTTTAAAGTCCTAGAGCTGCCTGAATTAAGACTTGTTCGTCATTTTTGGGATAAAGACTAAAACTTCGAAACAAACGCAAGAGATAAAAGGCAAAATGGTCAATCATTTCCGCATACTGTGGAGTAATTAACGAAATTTCTATGTTACTGCTCCTTCATAGTGTCGTGCTAAATATCAATACAATGCACTCCAGATGAAATTTCGACGTACTTCGGTTTTACGAACGTTTTATATTTTGACACCATAGTTTGACTTCCTGGTAGCTGGCCACTGACTGTTGAGAATTAAGTAGGTAGATTTTGAATTACAAAGTTTAGTTACATTTTGAGCTCCGGGAACTTTTATCCAGAAGCATAACGTTCGGGCGCAAATTCCATATGTGGACTGTTGTAAGTGTCAAATGTCGTGTTTTTATTTAAAAAGCCTGCTTTATAAGGGTAGTTTCTGACAACAAGGTCTACGAGGCAATATTGTGCTACCCTGCCTGAAAAGCCTACTAGCGTCTGACTGCAAATGTGCAACGATCCCAAGAAAAATCACCATCTTTTAAACAAGCACCTCACAAAAATTTCATTGAAATTGCCTACTGTAGAGGAGATGTTGCAGATGTCACATTTTCCGCAGATTCCCTTCCATGCCACACCATAAGTTAAAATTACTTATGATCTTTAAGTAGAAAATTAAATCGGAATCTCGCCAAAGCCTACACAATATACCAAAAACGGGAGTCTATCCAGCATACATCCTCTGCGGTTCTACTAGAGCAATTTCTTTTCCATTTTACTCCAACTGCCTAGTTCGATGCTCCTCTTTTAACTCTTAAACTGGACCCTAAACGCTTGCTTGGCATTGGAATTGCACTCTGGGAGCTATTGTAAATTTTCTTTTGCAGTTTTTAATGGCTTTTTATAGCTTTTTGAGGCAAAAATAGGTGCATTCTGGAGAAACAGGTTGCAGTTGGTTGCTAGATATACATTGGGCAGTAGTGGACTACGCACAAAGCTCTCAAATTTCGGGTACAGTTCAGATATAAGCAGGAGCGGCGTGCGGCGCCGCATTGAAGAGTAACCTGCATGAACTATATGTCACTCGTAAACTAAGTTTCTGCAGAGTACATTTCTAAGGTTGTCTTCGCTGTTTGGACATGGGGATTATTTGTAAGTTATTTACGTTTAGGGGAAAAGCTCGCAAAATGTTAGAAATTTCGCATGGAATTCCCTAAAATGTAATATCCATTCTCGCAACTTCTCCATATATTTGTAGACCTAGGGAACTATTTTTTAAACAAGGTCAAGTTTTATTTATAAAATAAGATAACCTAGTTACGAACTTATTTTTAAAAGAAATCAAAGGACCAAAGTATTACTTTTAATGATTACTCGACTTATACTACCCCTAGTAGTGTATATCATTGAAAATTTCATTAAAAAATAAATTATTAAAAGTTATGGCATATACAATATGTAGGATTTTATCGATTACCTACGTGTTAGAAACAAACTAGTGCGTTCATCCGACATGGAAGTGGTCAAAGATTTCACTGCAGCTTCATGCTTACATACAAGCTTTTCTTAAATTGGAAACTGCTTTTTTTCATTTTACCGGTTTATGTAGATATATCTAAGCTATGTTCGGCAGATTGAAGCAATTTCTTGGAGCGTTTTGCAATGGATCTTAAATAACCAAAAACATGTAAAGAGCTTCTTAATTAATAATTGGAGTTGCCTATGATATATCGCTTACAGTGCATAGGAAATGATATAACGGCATTACTTCTTAAAAGTTGGTTAGAAATTAACTGTTCACATTTCAACTTCGAAAATAAGAAAGTACTTAAGTGCATTTTGGTTTTAAACCACGACCTTAAAAAAACAGTCCAAAAGTTTTGGAATAAATCGTACCAAGACAATATATTATTGAACATTTCAGGAGCTTAAACTTTTATTATGCATAAAATAACGACTTTTCCCATTTTTTCACATTTAACCATTAAGTTTTATACCCTTCGTAATTCAAATGCTTTTTATAGAAAAAACGGTCAAACTATTATTTTGGTTACTTATATCTGAGCGAATCAATTTTCTTTCTAAAATTGCACATTAGAAAATGTGTATATTTAGGTACACTAATACTATTAACCTACTTTTAAACTTTAATCAGTTTGAATCTAGAATTCACAGTCCACAAGCTGAACATTTTAAAGTTCTGAAAGAGCGTATATTTCTCTTTGTCGTACATAATATACCATTAAGGACTTTTAACATTTTGCGCAAGATTTGTATTGTCAGATAATTAAAAAGCTGCATTAACAAAAGCGAATATAGGACGTTATCTAAATGAGCATTTAAGGGTCTTAAAATCTAATAATCCCAAAATAGCATCTGTTTGACGATAACAGGTGACGGTAAATTTTCGTACCAAAGTGTATATAAGCAGGTTTTCTACAAAAACATTTGAATTAATAAGACTAGTGAACATCGGGATGAGCAACTATATTTAGTTAAGGTAGTCATTTTATTATCGAGTGAGGTGAAGACAAATTGCTTCCTATAACCGACGTTTTAGGGTGACTAAGATATCTTGGCACAATCCTGGATTATAATCAATACGCAAACTCAACTCAGTAAATATTTCTTACAAACGACGAATTTCAAATCCCAGTTAACGTTACATGAGCTTGTTCAGTGAATGTACGTTGAAAGTGCACGTTGTCTATTTGAGGGAATAATAAAAAAAGGATTTGGAGAGAATATCCCGATACAGACAAACCTCAAATCATTGTATTACCCAAATGCTTACTCAGTGACTTCTCCTGTTGACATCCGCTCCAAGAAGGAAATTTTAAACATAAAGATATTAAAAACTGTAGTATAAACTTAACCATGTCTGTTACTGAAAAATCATGAAAATGCGCAATAATGCTCTTGATGGCGATGTGCAATCACACAGTTTTTATGCAATAAGTGATGCACCCAGAGATACAAGAATGCTCGGCAATGCTGAAAGATCCCTTTTTACCACAGTTAACAGTTTCAAGTGCTTTTATTGGAAAAGTTCAACTTTAAAAATGGTTTTTTTATCTGTAATTTTTGTTTTTTTTTGGAACGTATTATACTTTATACAGAATTTTACGATGTTAATTTACAGTATGTGCTATAGCCGATAGAAGCTTTTCTCCCTTTTATGGTCTATCCTATGTCAAAGTCTGGGAATACCTGGCAGCCCAAAGCGGCACTTTTTAAACGTTTGCTCGAAGGAATGCCATTGTCAACTGATCTGTTCGAAGTAAACGCTATTAGCGACTCACAATAATTAATTATGTTCACATCCAAATTCAAATTAATGATTTTTTCTCCATAAGCCTTAAAAGTTTAGACCTCAAGAACGTTATCGCAACCAGAACTTAAGTTAATATTTATGAATGATTGTGCACTTGCTTCCGGGGTAGGAAACAGCCATACCTAAGCAAACATACCATTGCAGTTAAGGGTAAACCCTGTCATACAACATCTTATCTGAGAATAATATTTATCAAGAGGAATTTAAAGAATGGTTTTGTACCGGTTAACTAAAAACGTAACTGAGTACGATGTTTGAAGCAAAGGGCGAAAATTATTTGCTCGAATGGTGGCATTAAAGAGTAGCATACGATTTTTGAAGACATGTTCCGACAAAATAGGTATTCCAGTCGATTTATCGATAAAAACATGGCTGAAAGGCCGCCAAAGCCTTCAGTATTAACAGCAGAGAAGAAACGAATATTCATAAGGGTCCCATTTCAAGGAGACGGACCAAGCAAACTTATAAGGAGGCGCCTGAGTCAAGCTGTAGTAACCACCTTCCCAGCAGCCAACGCCCATGTATTGTTCTCAACAACTCCCATCCTATACGGAGAAAGTAAGGATAAACTGCCAACCCAGACCACCTCAATCTGCATATATTAATTAACCTGTTCCTGTGGAGCAGGATATATTGGTCGCACGAGCCGGCGCTTGTCCAAAAGAGAAAGGAAACACATTCCAGCGTGGTTAGGGAAAGGCCAACATAAATGTATAAACAGTTCCATTCTAGCGCACTTGGTAGACTCAGACCGTCGCGTGGATGCCAAAGAGGCCTTCCAAGTGATCTACAAGGTGCCTTCAAACTATTCAAAATTCGAAGAGCGATTGGCGAGCATACGTATACTTTCAATAAACTTTCATCAGGCCGTTACATTTATAGGGGAGGCCTTCTCTTTCCCCTCCCACCTCCCTAATTGCCGCTTAATTAGCCGCCTGTTACTACCCCAACCTCTTCCCCTATCCTCTTGACTAGCATAATTTACCTACAATTTTACCTTTTACACTTTATTCCTTCCCATATAAATGTATGTTTACCAATTTTTATTCTGAAATTTTCAATGGGAATTTTCGTAAAAATAAAACAAGCACAGGTCACGGTGTTAAAAATAGGGAGGTCAAATGTTTCAACCTTTCTTTACCTCAATAAAAGTGAACTGAACGGGCACGTTCACCTCGATCTCTGAGCCAGCGTTAGTATTTTAATCCAGCATTCATACGCGCGTAAGAGATTTCCGAATGCAGGTAAGCAGACATCACTGACTCAGGCTGTTAATTTTCCGTTTTAGTCCAAAAGCAGTCACATGAGAGAATGGGTTGCAGCACTACTGAAAAGCCAAGCAAGCGCTGCATCTCCTTTGACCTCAACACAATAGGTGCACCGTCTACAACGCGAACCGATTGCCGCTCGCCTTTCCTTTTAGTCTGCAGTGAAGAGGGCAATTCTGGCGGAGGAGGAGGAGGATCTGCCGGATTTACTCTACGTCCCTGCAAACCACCACGAATCCGAGCCCGCAGCAAACCACCCAGGACCGCTATGGGTGCGGAGGCAGGCCTGCGTAGGCGGGATTACCTCCGCGCGGACAGTCGCGTAGCCGTTTCGATGGACTGTGAGGCAGAAACACAAAAAGAGGGAGAAGGGGAGTTCGAATTGTCGCATACTGTCCAGCTTGGGCGGCGGAAGGCTAGAGACACTGCGCTGAAACGCTGGTCCAGCATCGACGGTCTTGGATTGAAGGGCAGCCTGCTTCCGCGGTTTCTTGGCACTTGGAAGGCGCCTACGGAGAAGGAAGAAGGTGAGGTGAAAAAGGAGGTGGAGGATTTGGAAACCAGTGATGAAGACCCATCCGCATTGGGTGGTTTTCCTGTGCAGCCTGGAGTTACCGCCTTAGCCGGCTTACCGGATCAAGCATATGAAGAGCCGGAGGTGTCTCCTGAAGAGGTAAGACTACTTTAAGCTTTACAACTTGTAGAAATGCGGTATTATTTAAGTTAGCCAAAAACCTTATGTAATCTGTGCACCACTCTCCCTGGTGGTGTTAAAGACGTATTCACATTCAGATGAGAATTTAGTATAATTCTTTTGGAGTCGAATCTTCTTGTTAACTGCCTTTGAGGAAATAGCGTTGAAAGAGAGTTGTTATGCTAAAAGGGATAATAAAGTTCGAAAATGTCTATCCTTTTTGAGCTGTTTATTGGCTAGGGGTAGTAATCAGCGTAATAACCTGCTTCGGCATATTTTCGAATGCCCGGGGTAGCGAAACGTTTCTAATAATGGTCCCTTTGATAAATATATGCCATACATGGGCAAAGTTTTGTGCCTCATTATTTTCACAAGAAATGGGCCATTTTTTTCTGAAAAGCCATATCTTAACCTTGAAATCATGGATCAACGTTAATGGCTTACAAAAGGGTCAGCAGACATCGAAACTTTGACGGTTGATTTCGACGATACCCACTACGACCTTCAACGAGTTGGAGCACGCGTTGACTGTGAAGGCAAACGCGCCGGGCCTACCGCACTCTCTGACCACCCTTGCCCCGGGAACCAGTGTCACGACAGAGTCAATAAGTCCGCAGACGGCTGGCGCGACAAAGACTCAACACGCGTATCAAACAGCACGTCTCGCTAGGTATGCTCCCGACAGGGAGCGCCATAAAGGCCACATTAAGAGTGAGCCATTGAATCTGACTCTCAGTCCGCAGACAGCCCCATCACACACCAAGGCACACAAGACCGACTACGATGTCCGAGTTAGCCTGCCAGCTGGCAACCCTCTTAGCTATGGCTTTTAGCGCACTGCCATAGATTCAAGCGCATCGGATTTATTATAGTAAGGAAGAAAACGCACTGAGGGTAGACCTCACTCTCTCCGTCCGGCGCCAGAAGCAGGCAACCGCCTAGCTGTCGGCCGCCTTAGGTGAGATGGGTGCAACGCTGAAAAAGAAAACAGATCGATGATGACAGCAGGTGTCGGTCATGGATGACATGCTAAGTCACTGCTTGGGTAAGTAATGATGGGTCATGTGTTCTCCCATCCTCTTCCTCCGGCCAGCAAATCAAGGGAATATGAACGTCCGTCACAACACATGTGGCTCTTTGATATTTTCAACAGGAATTCGTGTAAAGGTTTGATTTAAGGTAGTACTAGGATCTTGGAAGGTCTATCTTACTGTCAGTGATTTCAGCCGAGCCTGTGATTTTCGAGTCGACTTGGGTGCCAGTTTATTTTGCAAGATCTAGGAAATGCAATTTATCAACTCGTGGGGCAATCCTTTAGAATGAACGTTGGGCGTGTTTTAAGTAAATCTACTTCAGACGTCTGCTAAAGCACCACCCCTGGCGCGTTTTGGCTCGTCCTTACCAGGACAGGCGCTCGTTCCGTATTCTGGAGCCCCGTATGGTCCCTCCATTGCGAGAGGCAAATCACCTTAATCAAGAGGTTAACCTGTTTTCGTCCAATCACAAGCATTGAGGCTGGCCAATTAATTTAAAGGCCGACGCCAACATACAGTCACTCATGGCAGCTCAAGGTCGACCCGGTGGGGCTCGGACGATCAATTCGCCGATGTCGGACGTGCTCCTGCTCGGCTGCCAAGTTGCTTAAACGAATTTCGCATTCGTTTTATACGCAATATAGTACTGTTGTCCAACTCGTGCCTGGCATGACGTTCGAGCGAGGGGAAGCGAGGATCCGCACAGGGCTTAGGCTGTCGTCACATTTGCATTATTCATGTTTGCACAGAACCATCTGTAACCTGCTCCCAAATTTGTAGCATCAATAAATATTTCAAGAAAAGCAAAGCCCTTCGCTCGCCGGAATTATGGATTTATTCGTATGAGTTTTCGAACACTTACCAGAGTCCATCAGTCGAGATAAAATCGGTATTTAACAAAAAAAAACAGTCAAAGTGGTTAGGGACCAAGCAAACAGCGATAACGTCAGTCTGAAGGTGACTGTGTAGTTTTGTGTATGCCAGCACCAGATCGATAAATCAAACATCTCAGTTCCCAACAGAGGACCAGGCTTTAATTAATTCACGGCTTGGTTCTTGGTTCTTGCTTGGGTCTCCATTGAGAGGTCAGGTAATCGATTGATCAATCTGATGCTGACACTGATGTTTGATTGCCTCCTAACCACATTTATCTCCGACGATAGACGTCAGTAAAATTTCTGAAGCTCAGACAAATAAACCTAGAATTCCAGCGCAGTAGGAACCTCTCTCTTCTTTACTCATACCCCACCTGAAATATTAAAAGTCGCCTCAATTCACGGATTCAATATCTGCCTATTCTCAGTCAAACATTAATTGCTAGCTTATGCTGCCTGGCAATGCATTGAATGCTGTCTGACAAAAAATACCACTTGAAAGTCAGCTTGTTACATTAGCTGCACTCCTGCAACAAACAACACCACTTACCCTGTTCAGGTCTTGTAAGTCGGGTGATCGAATGAGTTGAGGGTAACATTCGTTTGTGAGTGCTTCGCAAAACCCCACCCTGCATTATGTAATTCCTGTTTAACAATTATGTTACCTCTTAAGCTGGCACATTCGGTACGGACAATTCGAACCTCCGCCTCACAGAAAAGGCTCAATTCCATTTTGGAGTCCGGATCAACCGTGGGCAAATGTGACGAAAATTCTTCCGTCTCGTAAGTTAAAAACGTAGTCTAATACTGCCGTATTGGACTAAAAGTGTAATTTGATATCAGAAAGTATTCATATGTCATAGCTGATCAATATACCTGGTTTACAGCTGCTTTAGTTGCGATAAGATTACATAAGCTTTAATGAGGGGGGTTCGACTTTTGATGAATTGCCATCGCCAAATAACTGCTAGCAAAGTTAATTGCCCACTGTTTATTTCATCCGTCAAAAAGCGGATAATTCCTTGCCATTTTAAATTAACAGTGACAGATAAAACCTATGTTACCAGATGCAACTGTGTAGATCTGGCTTATCAGACAATTTTTATTTTTTTTAAGGGCCAAAATCATAGTATGTGCACGGACTACTGCCGTAGCACAGTTCACGCAGTGAATAGCAGAAATTCTAAGACATACCAAATATTGAACTGCTACGAAACCGCTTGATTACCCTAGTCATTCGCGGTTGAAGGGCAATTTTCGAAAATGTGTGCAGAATACTTGAATCTTTCGCTTTATTAGAAGTTTACCAGATTTGACTTTGACGAAAGGTTTTTCCTAGTCGGTCATCCGTTTGGGACCTGCCCATTGAACCCGCCGCCATCCAATAAGGTACTATTTTCCGGACTCAACACTTTTTCCTAGTGTTAATTGGAATACGCATCTTACAGGTATCACAACGCTAAAACCTCTCCTATGGGCTGTGGCAATCTTTCTGAATGTTTCAAGAGCCTCTGGGATGTGGCAACTTAAACCGAATATAATGTATAACTGATTAGCTCCTGAGTAGGCAACAAGGAAGGAAAGACCCCTCCTTGCTTACGCATTTGGTCAAATTAGAACCTAGTAAGGACAAAAGAGTTTAGCTGCAGGTTAACTAAACCTGCATACTGGTCCTCAATTGGCACACTCACACGTGCTATAGAACTTCATCCTGCCTATTTGGCGCTTCGTGCCAGTCGCTGAACAGTCTCTACAAGACCAGTAGGATAAACGAGCACGCGAAACCGACAGACGATGCTCATGAAAAAAGGGGGGACTGTCGGCGTTCAGGTGGTGGACAGCCAACTCTGTCTCACCGATGGGCCCGTAAAGCGGAAAGCAACTCAGGCGAACAGCAACAAATGATTAGTGCATCGATTTGCCTAAGGGAGATCAAAAAGCAAATTGACCTGCCTACAATTACGCCGACACAAAGGGGTCATGCAAACCTGCCTACGGTCAACGTGTGGGAGGTCAAAGGAAGTGAGCAGCGAGCGGACAGGTCAAGGTCATGCATGCTGCGAGGCTGTAATATGAGGCCAATGGCAAAACTAGCTCAAGATCACCACACACACAGCAACCACGATACTCTGACGATGGAAGCGATATCGCTTCCGAAACACCATTACATACACAATTAGGTCCACAAACTCGCCCCCCCTCTTCTTCGTCTTCTCTGATAGATGACAAATGGGATAGAATATGTGGACTTCGAATTTTTCCGTATGTTGTAGTGTACAAAAAACGTGTAGATAAAGCGTAAAGCAACTGGTAAAAGGTGATCTTCACTGCGACCTACCTCCCCATTCTGACTGTGCAAAGGTCCTTCAGTGATTAATAAAGCCTGTGAAAGAAACAAATTCTGAAATTCTAGTTAAAGTCTACAAGAAAAAAAGAAAAGAAGGATTGAGAAAGCACCAAAGAGGGTGTTATAAAATACAAAAAGGTAACTCCCCCATTGTGACTAACTTGGGATTTTCGCTTAAGGCAAATACCACTGCCTTCTCACTCGGGTGTTCAATTTGTATTTTAGCCTATTGACAGCCTCACGAATAGGGTTTTGGGCAGAGAGTTTCGGTGGTGTTGACGATACTGCCTGCGACAAGCTAGGCCCCAGTGAAAGACGGAAAAAGGACACCCAACAGAGCAGTGGCTACTCTTCGGCCACCTCAAAGACCAACTGCGAGCAGTTTAGGCAGGGGAAAACCAGTCGTAAGCCAAATAATGTTGTCTGTTTTACGGTCTATATTTCCTATTTGCCGAAACTAAAATCCACTCAGGTGATATGTTTTGTGCGAAAAATATAATTCTGCAGTTCTAAGCGACTTACACCGTCCAACTTTTTATCCACTTACTTTAATCTGTCATTTTGTGTAAGGCTTAGCGTGCTAATTAGAAAGAGTGAAGTTGTTGTCCTTAGAAAATCGAAGCTGGGCCTCACATCGCTGAGGAATAAGTTGTTTGTGAACAATTTCGCAAGACGGTTTAGTAACTTTTGCAGTCTTCTGACGAATACATCTCACGCCTAACAGGTCCTACCTGAAAAATGCTACTGGCTTTTGGTACGCTAGCAGTTATTCCGGAAAATTCTAAAATTTCCTTTCACAGTTTGCCCGCAGGACAAAATCAAAGTGATTGTGTAGATGCAGTGGCTGTCAAGATCGAATAGAATGTCACATGTGCCGGGGCGGTGGAATTATAGTAACCTTCAAGCAAAGAATAGTTTAGTAAGAGTCATCGGCTCTCACAATGCATATACATAGTCATATCAACAACTGAGGTTCATACATATCCCAAGAAAAGGGATTTGACGCAGCAAATGCAGGCTCGGACGAGCTTGACACTGCGCCCAGTGGTTGCTTTTATTTCAGGTCATTCTCAAAGGAATGCCGTCACACAGTTATGACAAATACTTTGTATCTGTATATTTGCTAAGCGTGATCTCAGATGCTTTACCTCCGATGGCACAATGTAACCTCCATTTAATTGGAAGTTTGATGGATCAGTCAACGTACACTACGATTCCAACAGCATCACGAAGGCTCCGCGGCTATGCCCGGATATTATTCGCGTGCAGACCTGTGTGTGCTTCGAATTGGTTTATGGTGGGTCAAGTGATTTGAGGCTCTCCGTTTTCGTCTAGATAATAACCAGGTTAAAAGCCTGGCTAAAGTTGTCCGTGCGGAATTATTTATTATTGTCACTTAGCCACATGCGAATCTGGCTCGAAGGATCAATAATCACTTGAATACAACATCTGGTTTGGCTTGGCTGTGCGTGCTCACCCTCCCGCTAACTTTTATTCCTATGAAATTGATATTAATATACAATATAATATAAAACATAGAATAGGTGTTTAGTAATAATAATAATAGATCAATTGTCAATATAAATAATGTTTCGCAGTATATATTCAAATTATATAAACCTGCCGTATGAGAATAAAGCAACAAAGTTTCTAGCATTGTTCGCATAGTCTTTAGTTCGGTCGCGCATTGCTCTTTCTTTTAATTGTAAACGAATTAATATTCTCTGTAAATTCCATTTACCTTAAAACTCATTTGCAGTTTCTGTTTACCTTTCACTGCTTCCAGCTATGTTGTCATCAGAACTAACAGATTTACTCCATGTTCAGGTATCCCATTCTTACAAAATATATTTTCATCTGGACCTTAAGATCGTTTTCTGGGAATATACTATTCACAGTCATTATGGAGAGAAGTTCTTTGACCTGTACTATTGAGCAGACTGAGAGTCAACTTTGTTAAGTCAGTGGCCTGGTTACTTACGACAAATAAGCTAAAAAGGGCTCTTCTAGTTTCCTTTGCTTTTGCGGGGAAAAATAGCTCTTGGTTATATCGTCCTCACCGTCATAAAAAAATCCGAAACTGCATTTAGCCGATGTCATCTGTTAGCATGAGGTTAGATCAGGGCATACTACGTTTAGTATATGTGGTTCAGGTTTAAGCATTACAGTACACGAAAATAAGGCGGTGATTTGGTGGAAAGTGATGTATTTCTGTTGAAGTCTCTAGAATGCATCATATTTCTCTCTGCTTCCCATTGGTAGATCGGAATGTTTATCTTTTTACCTTAGATGAATCAACAGCACGGAGCATACACGAAGTAAAGCCCTGCGAATCGCCGACAAGGGTCAACCACTTTTTGCCAAAACAGGCCACTGAGCTGAAACCACCCAGGCCCATCAAGTTGAAGAAAAAGGCGGTTTCTAGGTGAGATTTAAATACCCTTTTTCTTCCTTCTTTCTTTATCTTTTAGAGATAATGGCGAAACATTCAACGAAGTTCGAGGTTTCAACTAGTAATCTGGGTAGAGAGTATGCCAAAGAAATCAGTATTTAACCGATCATGTATGCATTAAAGGGGCCGAAATTCTGATTTTTTTGCATTTGAGTTCCAATATACAGTCATTGAATTTGTTACATCAATAAACAAGGGCTCACACGTACCTTTATTCTTACTCTAACGTCAAAAGGATGTTGCTTTTGAAAAAATTCCTGTATTTTATGAACAGTTTGTTCACATTTCTCGGAAGTATCAGAAAAATCTTTGCGAAACTCGAAAATAAATGAAAACTTGCTTATCAATTACCAGGTCATTAAACGTGTAGAGGCTTCATACAGAAAGGTTTGAATGCTGGCGTGACAACTTAGATGAATTAGGTTTGGATTATATTGCAAGACAACTCAAATTTTAAAAACTTTGGAATTTCAGGGTAAGAATTAGAGGTCATCTTCTACTCACAGGAGTAAATTTGCAGATTTACTGACATTTCGGACAGCAGGGCTGGCTGTCTCCTCGCCGATGCGAATAGACTTTATCGATAAGCCGGCTCAGGCGTCCGAAACGTCAGCAAATCTACAAATTTATTTAAGTGAGCAGAAGATGAACTCTAACCATAAATTAATGGAAACTTCATCGATCGATTAATAATCTCTAGGTGAATGTGGATTTGGGAGTTGCCATCAAAGTTACATGAGCTTCTATGCGAACTGCACATCCCTCTCAGTTTTTTCCATTTGTAACATAAGCTGAGATGTAAGGAAGGCCTCTTAGCATGACTGTCCTTAAAGTCTACAGTTAACATAACTTGGCGCCATGAAGAATTTGAGAAACAGTCTCAATATAGAGTACAATTCAGGCAGGAAAGCATTCGAGGATAAGTTTAACTAAACCCACATATCGCATCTCTTGGCAGGGCTTCAAACAAAGTCTCATGTGAGCGGTCAAACGAGGATTATTTCATTTTTCACAGTTGCCGAAGACCATCCGCATAACTGGTGATCGAAATCATTAAAATAGGCGCCATGATTTCTGAAAACTGGCCTTCTTAACGCCATTACAAGTTTGTGCAAGATCTGCTGTACACTTAAATGATGGTATGTAGAAACGTGAGACGGAACGGATCAGGTTAGCTAACACAACAATCACATACCCCGAGCGAAATATGACTGGGGCTTCAAACTGATGCATAAGCAAGCCACACGTTTCGTTGATAAACGTTTATTTGGCTATTAGGAACACAAACTAAAGTTTGCTGCAATTCTGTTTTTTTTCTTTCTCATTATTATTAGACGTTTTATGGTGATAAAGTTAACATTGCGCATAATTTCAGTAAGTTGATGTTTTGGTTTTATTTTCCAAATACCGCTACAAAGCGTTTTGCCTGGTCAGCTCTTCCAACTAGAACAACGGAGACACAGGTCTTCTTCCACAACAGGCGACACGCAATGCATATGCATACAAATGCAATACTTTAGACTGTTGCGCAATTTTGACGTTCGTTTTGCCATTTGTTCTACCGAATTCTATAAACTCTGAACCACGCATATTCAGCGAAAAGTTGAGTATCGACGGGGCGGTTGAAAAAAAAACAAATTTATGTTTTTTCAATGGTAGGGATAGGTTAAAATAAGGCCTGGTTTGGTTTATTATTTCATAGGAAAGGGAAATAACACCCTGCGTTATAACTTTTTTTCATATAAGACTGTGCAAAAAGTTGTTTTACTGCAGTTTGTGTTATTAAAATACCTTTTATCCGTTCAGTTTCAGTTTTTTTACTTTTATATTACCCTGTTAAAGCCTGCTGCCGTGAAAAGACCAAAGGAAAATATCTTAAGCAGAAATATCTTTGTTATTTTTTGTTTCCTTGGGCAGCTTATGTTGCTGGTTTGCGATAAGGCCCCGCTCGTAAAATCAGTGATATCGCCAATCGCATCTAACACGACGTCGAGATTAGCAGTAGCTAATTGGCCTTGTATACGTAATCTACCGTTGCTTTTACATTTATTCGGTTTTCTCTGATGATGCTTTTTGTTTTACGTCGGTTAAGCACATTAAAGGAACTTGCAATGGGTTAAATTCGACTTACTTACTATAAACGGTGTTGATTTATTCAGTTGTTGAAGTTAGACAGACGATTTAAGGAAAGAAACATAGCTATTTGTCATATTTTGTTGGGCGACCCTTCCGACTAAGCGTTCAAGGCGGAAACTGCCACTTCGCGAGCCATTCTGTTAGTGCTTTCATCCGATGCAGAATGGAAAGAAAAATGGCACTGTCTCCAAGGCCTGCCTACCACCATAGGTGCGACTCAACTTTCAGATTCGGGGAAATTTCACTCACCCCTCCCCCCAGGTCTTAGAATTTGGTTGCATGTTGCCTTTGCAGACTTAGTTGTTAGCGCAAATTATATTCACATAAGTGCATAACAGCTCGGCGTCGACGCCACAATATCCTTTGCACTATTAGGTCCCGCTGGATTAAATTACAGCCTCCCATGAGGCTCGAGATCACAACATCCTAGGGCATAAGTTGGTCGTTGTTGCCCTTAGCAACTCAGACGCCGCATCGTGCGGCTCATTGGCAAACGCACAATAAGCTACAACGACACCCAAATTCGCAGACCTACTGCACCGGCCTTACAACAAACACTACGCACAAATATTTAGCGTCAACAAGATCGAAGTTTTGCTTGACAATAGTAAGATAATATCGCGCTTCAAATGGTTCGTGCAGAATATTGTAATTGTCAGGCGGACCGACCTCCGTGACGCTGGTTTGTCAAAGCAAAAAGTAGAAAGCTTTCTGAACAAGCACGATCAGGAATGATTCAAACAGCAAATATAGTCGTCTGGTGTCCGAAATTGTTAACGATACTACAACAGTACCTCTTGAAAATTTGTCTTATCCTGTATATCACAGGTCCACTGCCCTAATTTGGTGGAAACTCTCCGTAATGTTACCGCAATTAATGTCGAAGGCAGAATTTGCTTTTTCAAAAAGCCAACTTGTGGAAATTTCCTGCTGACCAAAATAGTTCCATCATTAAATCTTTATCCAAAGTGTTTCCGATGGCTATCCATTAATTCGTTTATCGATTATTGCTAACTTGCGTCCCTCTCCTAATAAACTAAAACGGTCGGTTATGTTCACTGACGAGAATGTGCTAAAGAGACCACAGCACGTGAACCTGACAGAGGCTCCCTTAGGCTGTCTAGATAGGTGGAAAAACGTTCTTTCTTTTGATGTCTTTGGCAGATTGAAGTTAATAGTCTTCAACAGCATGCATTAATTTACCCTGATAGCACGTGCCTGAGATATCAAAAAGTTTGGAATAATTACTGGAGACTCTATCATTAATATTCTTACTGGGCCATCTTTCAGATTTACAGAAAAAGCCAGGACAGTGAAATGCTTTTTTCACGTGGGCAATTGCTTGAAATTTTGACGTAGTAATTTCAGGCGGGGATTTTTTATGCACTAGAATGGCCTAATTATACATTCAAACTGTCAATTTTTTCAAGACGATATTGCTGCTGGATGCATGTGAAAAACCGAAACTCAGTGGTATTGAAAAGTGTGACGTCTGTGGTTTTAAGGACACACTGAATTTCACCATCCCATCATAAGTCTAAAAATGTATCCTTATTTATTATCGTGACCCAGTGAATCTGAAGTGACATTCGAGCGGGTTGAGCAGAATCGCGCAGTACAAAAGTCATAATTTCGCCCCTATTAGGTTTCATAGGCAGAGTAGTGCCTAGAAGGCTGCGTGTGGATATGGACTCAAAGTATAGTAGTATTAGTAGCAGTAGTAGTAGTAGTAGTAGTAGTAGAAGTATTAGTAGTAGTAGAAGTATTAGTAGTAGTAGTAGTAGTGTTAGTAGTAGTAGTAGTAGTAGTAGTAGTAGTAGTAGTAGTAGTAGTACATAGGTGTACTCCGATCTACATCAGAATTCACCAACCCTGGTTGTTTCGTCTAGCGATTCGCTGACCCTTCAGCTTTTTCTGAGACGAAACAATCATGTTACTCGCCAACTTTAAGTAACCAATATTTTTGATTCTACCAGCAAACGTTAGAGAGTGCTGAATACGCATATTTCTGGCTTTTTGGCCGTCTTCGGCAGCACATATTCAACGCCAGTATAGCCACAGAAACTGCCGCTACACTCAAGTTTAAACCCGCGACCAGTGAGCTAGAGACGAACGTTCTATCCACAGAGCAAGTTGGGTAGGTGCTGCCGATGACGGCCAACAAGCCAGAAATACGCGGATTCAGCACTCCCTAACGTTTGCTGATAGTAATAAAAAAACTCACTGTATACTTTACGTTGACACCTTTGTCAAACCAGCATTTAATTGCTACTTTTAATTATATTTCACTCTGTACAAGGCCTAACGAGGAATCTACATTACAATCTGGATGCTATTTCGAAGGGGTTAGGAATCACACTGACGCAAAGCTTTCAATACCATTACCTTTATCCATCAGCAAAAACTGTTGTTTCATTACCCCCTTCTTATTCTCATCGTGTCAAAAAAATTAGGGCAGAACACTATTTTGCTGATTTTTCAGAGACCTAGACCAGCTCTCCTTTGTCGACTGCCAATATCGATCAACCATATAAATATGTAAAGAAGAAGAATGATCGAGTGGCGATTATTTTTTTCGATAGCCTTCGTAAGCTCGCCGACTACTCTTTTTTAACTATCTGATGGAAATTTTCGCAACTTTCAAATGAGATTTATTTGTACCTTTTTGATATTCAGACCGAATCAGCAAAGACATCGTATCAAATCAAAGGGAAAGTCTTATATATACCTATACTTAGAGTCAAAACTTCGAACGTGCTCAGTTGGTGACAAACCTTACTCTTTTCTTCCCTGGACAGGTCAAAAATATCCGAGCTTTCCTCAAACATGGATTTCATGCAAATACACGTTGACTGCCAGCCCTCAGATCCGCCCCAAGTTCTTTTTAAACTGAACTCTTCTACCTGGGATGAACAACACAGAGCTATAGTTTGTCTTCTGCAAGCGACCGAAACGTCTGACGGCGAAGACGAATTGGCTAATGCGTGGCTTCAGAATTGGACCGACGCACAGATCCAGAGTCTTCTTCAGAGCCTTGCGGTTGCGGTTACGAACCTTCGTTCACAGGTGAGTTTTTATATCCTAAGTGGTGCAGTAGTACAGGCTGCTGTGAAAAGTACTATTACCTTCACAGATATTCGTGTTTCTTAACTAAACTACGCGATGCCTGCCTTACCAAAATGTTCTAACGCTAGTTAATTCTCTGCGCAGGTGTCTCGGGCGGCCATACACTTGGTGCGAAATCTTAGTCATCGTCTGAGCAACAAACCTCTTGAAACCGAGTCATTTCGGTTGATTCCTGCCTTACTTTCTCGAATCGGTGGTGACTCAAGCACCGCCTTCATCCGCACCGAAGCACACGACTGTCTGTTTGTGCTGATTGGAAAGATTAATCCCCTATGTGCAGTTGGATGCCTAAACACGGCCGTGAACTCCGGCCACGGACGCAGTTCGATGGGTAGAAATGCCATCGCTGCGGCTCTCTCTGCAGTGCTTCCCAGCCTTGTTGGCCTTGAAGGCTGGCATCAACCAGGAGGTGGGCCCATTGAAATCATTCGCACCACGACGGACCTAAGAGGCAAGCGAAAAGAGTATTTTGACCGATTGCTCAAGAATGTGGCAATATTTCTCGCCGATGGAAATCAGGAGACGCGGTAATTATATTCTATTATTTTATTTGATTACAAGTAATTACTAGACATGTATGCACTTGAGTAATGAAATTAAATATTTGGTAGTAAATTTCAGTGGGAGCCATATAATATTTTTAAGGTTAAATTCACTGAAATGTGAGTATAAAAGCCACCGGATTTATTTTTTTGAATAATTTTCTTATAATACTAATTGTTAATGCGACTTCTGGTGCTGAATGAATTCGCTGATGGCTTTGTAGTCTGGTTGGTAACTTGTGAGGTTAAGCTTCATGCATGCGTTGAGGCGTTCATCCGTAAGACGTGATCGTAGGGTGGACTTGATGATGTGAGAATGACTGTTCACATGCATATGTAGATCCAAACAGGGTCAATACAGCAATACTCGCACGCTGCAGTGTGTGGTATGTGACAGGAAGCGTGTTCCAAGTTTTGATTATCAGCTAGTCTTCGGGTTTAAGTTTTTTTAAATTTATGTCCAGATGTATTGGCTTGCCAACTCCCCTTTATGTCGTGCAATTGGACTGTTTCCTTGCGTGTGCTTAATACGTCTGTCTGGGAGATATAAAGACAGGGGCTGTAGGCGACAAGGCAGGCTGGCCTATGCGCGTAAGGTAGCCTTGTCTGCCAGCATGACCTTGATTCAGCTGAGGTCCAGTCTGGAGGAGTTCGTGCTTCAATGGAGTGTCAGATATTGAGCGAGCTTGTCGCGCCCGTTGGGACGCAGGCGGAACAGGTAAAAAGCTGCTGTAAGCTAGCCAGAAAGGGTAAGCTGAAACAACTGCTAGGTCAAACGTAGGGGGGCCGAAACACCAGAGATTGGTCGAGATCGAATTGATTCGTATGCGCGTCTCGGCGGTGGCAGGTCATTAGAGTAACCAAAATCACAAAATTTGAAGTTTATAATCCCAATTTTATCTGAGAGAGCCACAACTGACTCCCGAGCCATAGGTTGCCGATCCCGGCCCTGGAGCGTTTGGGGGCAAATATTGCACCGAACAGCAGTGAGGGTGGGGGGTCAGGGTGACGTGACCCGTGTTGCGATGGGGACCGCAAGTGAAGGGGTGGGAATGTTTAGATTGTGGGCTACGTGTCGCGGGGATGAATAATCAGTGAAGTTCTTCTTGCCCGAGCACAGATAAAGAATTGTTGTTTCAAGTTGGGCGAAAGTTAGTGGACCATGCGCACAAACCTTCATAATGTGAATCGATAGCTCAGTACTTCCTGATGCTGTTCGTGCTGGAGTGCCAAGCTTCGAGATATTTGCATGCTTGTTTTGTGTTAGTCGTGGAGACCATTCCAATGCCCTTTCAATTGAAGCCATGGTCACAATCAATGGCATGCACAAACCTGAGAGACAAAGCTTGACACTCAGTTTCCCGACGAGCCTTCTTTCTTAATTTATAATCTCAGAATGCATAGTACTTCGGTTCTTTATGTGCGTACTTATCTGAACTTTTGTTCTCCATTCTACAGACAGTCCGGCAGGTCGATGTTAAGAACGCTTATTCACATTGCTGGCTTTGAAAATTATTGTTACCACTCCCTTCCCGAGCGCAGCTGGCTGACAGTTAAAGAGGCATTGGAAAAAATGGGGCTACGAGTGAGTTTCTGAATTCTAAACCAAGTGAAACAGATTTTCCATGTTTTGCTAAGAATTCAGAGGGATAGTTGGCGAACATACCTAGGCGTTTGATAAATTCTCATTGGGCCATTACATTTATATGAGCAGGGGGTAAAATGAAAACATACGGGCAAGTAAGTTCATCCTTACATTCAAATTAGTCATAGGATTATGAGAGGGGCGTTGTGGATTAATAATAGGTGGGTGCTTACGCGGCAGTGAGAGTTTATTGAGGTCGGACCAGGGGAGGGGGAATGAAAGGAGAGGGAGAAAGCGCGAAATAAATGCAGGCATTTACGTGAGCGTTGGCCATGCCAAGCTCGGAGCTTACAGGGGTTTATTTTTGCGCAGAAGATCAGCTTTCTCAACCGGAAAGTGCTTCCTTTGGCTAGTGTTAGCAACCGCTGGCCCAGGGACTTTGGATAATTTGGTGGGACTTTATAAATCACATTGAAGGCTTTGTTAGGGCCCACCCGACATCCAAAATCAATCATGGGGAGAGAATGGCGCTATTTATCCCCCTGAGTGCACATATTTTCAGTCATGCTGGGAGGTGCTCCTGTATTCTTTCGGATAAGCGCCGTCTCCTGTGATCCAAATAGACTGCTCCATAGACGCAAGTAAATAAGTAGGTATACACGGAATTGGTTTGAGCTGGCAACCTATCCTTACCTTCGCCGCGCCCCCAAACTTTCATTGACGGCTTGGTTAGGACGTCTTCCGCCCTTTCCACCTAGCCCTGAAAGGGGACTTTGTGGAATAGCATCTTCCTTTCCATGGTAGGTGAAGTGGGTTTTATTGCTCTCTCCTGCCGCTTGTACCTTCAACGTGATGTTAACGGAGAGGTATGCTTGATTGACAATATTGAGGAGCACGTCGACATCGGGGTGAATATGGCGAAGATGTCATCGACATTGTGACCGTGGTGTTTTTGCTTATGGATCTGGTCGCTGTTTTTAAATTTTTCCAGCTTGCCCATAAAGATATCAGCCAAGAGAGGTCCACGAGATGAGCCTATCGCTGGGGGTTAAGTAAGTTAAACCCTATTGACTGCAATCTTCAGCACATGGTTGGTTACTTGAGAAGAAGTCGATGGAGGCCAGAATAGTATGAATAGTTTATTGTGTACACACATAGGAACGAAAAATAGAAGGAAAGACTTTTGGCCTTGGAGCACACGTCATTCCGCTGGAGCGCCGTGGTCCTAAGAGATGTCTGGCGGCCGAGGGTGAGGAAAAAGTGACCTGTTCGAGTTGTGCTTGGGCAGCCGCGAGAATCTAGACACATGTGTATGTCCCAGAGTGGAAGTAGGTCAAGTCTCTGCAGGTCAGCGCGTCTGTAAACGTTGACTGAGGTATTGGATGAAATTGAGCCAGCATGGTCTTGAACAATGACGCTGGACAAAGCAATGGAGAGCGTCAGATGGCAGAGACCACTACAAGTTCATTGTGACGCCATTTATTTGCCTATAAAGTTGG
Source organism: Ligula intestinalis (assembly GCA_036362985.1). Lineage (NCBI taxonomy): Eukaryota > Metazoa > Platyhelminthes > Cestoda > Diphyllobothriidea > Diphyllobothriidae > Ligula > Ligula intestinalis. The sequence goes on from JAYGXS010000001.1 coordinate 100,031,786, forward strand.
TTTACAAAAAGGAACTTCACGTTTTATGTGAATTTTATGAAAAGTTCCTTTAATGCATCCGTCGGCATTTCTAATTCCACATTATTTGCTAATAAGGATTCGCAAATATAGTCGATTGTCGGGGTTTGTAAACAGCAATGCAACATTTAGGGAAAGCATCGTCATGCTGTTAATGTGCATGTCTTGGCCGTCGTCGATAGATTTGAACGTATTTCGATAGTTATATGGTCCCGGTGGCTGCTGTAAATGTTTGAGTTTCTCTGTTATCTACTTTGCTATTGCATGATATGACAAGTTTCGCAGTAAGTTTGTTTTGAAGCTTGTTTTATGTCAAATCACATTCGTATTATCTTTCCCTTAGGCTAATCCTCGATTAAGCTCCAAGGCACGAAAACTGGATCCTCTTCAGACAACCTCAGTTCTCAAGAAATCTACAAGCTGCACGAGGCCAGCTCCCACTTTCTCTGTCGCCAATTTTTCAAACACTGCTCCCGTGGATAATCCCGTAAGCTCAACTGTTAGGAAGGAGGATCCCGGAAAACGTCTTCGAAGACTGATTGCTAACTTGACAGTGCCTGACATACAAGAAGCGCTGAAATCATTGCGCCAACTGGGTCGGAAAGTCGCAGCAGACAAGTTTGATATTTCCTCTACGGACTTAGAGAAGGTGCGTTGATAGCCATAACGTTTTTAGGAACAGGTTGTTACACATTGATGAACGTTAACCCAACCGCTAACGAAACTCATATGTCCCGCTCTGCCTTGGGCCTCGCCAGCCGTAATAATAGGTAGTATAGGCAGATAATATAACCAGCAAAGACAGGGGAGATTGGAATGCCTATTTCGGGTTTAGTAGCCATCGTCAGCCAGTCCTACCCAGATCCAAGTGGTGGCCCAGCCGAGCCTCAAACTCGCGACCTCTTTTGATCAGAGTCAAGCGCCTAAACCATTGGTTTTTGCTACCATCTGCCATTTTGTTGCTTGATCGTTTGAAATTTAGAGATTGAGGCATTTCTCTTTCCTTCCATCTCCAACAGTTAACAGTTGGTATCTGCCAGCTTTTAAGTCACTCCAACGAAGAAATTGTCTTGAATGCGGCCAACTTCTGCATTGATGCCAGACGGCTCTTCGGAATTCGGGCTACCGCAGGCAACTCCAACGACGTTCCCGTACCTGCCGATGACCTTTTTACTTCCGGTGTGAATGCGCCCCAGAAATCTGAGCAGAAAGTGGAATTTGATGGAGAAAAGTTTCCACCTGGTCTTCTTGCGCTCCTTTTTATCCACGAAGATGCTGAAGGGTTCACCCGTGTGATGGATATTTTAGCAAACCATCTCACTTGTCCATATCCTGGCGTCGCGAGTTTGGCCAGAGAAGCTTGTGAGATGATAAGAAAGATTTTAGGTAAGCCCAGTGTTACCTGAAGCTGGATGGCTTATAAATTTCATGAACCCTGTCTTTTATTTAAGCACTTCGGTAGCTCTTTGAATTTGTCCTTAGTGTAAAGCTCAGTTGATCCAAAGAAGTAGTTAGCTCGAGAATAAATAATCCCCGCCATATGTTGGGGTTTGGTTAGGGTTAAAATTAGAACAAAAGAAGAGATGTCTCCCTGAACCTGTAATATAGGGAATAGCCTATCCCCTTATTAGCTATTATCTGAAACATACTTACTACTAGTCGATTTGTTAGTAGGTTTATTTAAATTAATTACTTAACTGTAACTGTGACGCACATGCAATTGTTTTTCTCCTTTTATTTATCGTTATTTAATGACAAGGTCCAGAAGCCCTTGTCAAACCCCTTCTACATGGACAAAATCTCCAAGAGGACCCTGACAAACGCGCCATCTTAATCGAGGAGCTCTCTGATGTGACTGCGGATCTGAACGCTCCCTCCGTCCTGCTTGATCAGTACCTTGTTCCCGAGGTGTTGCAGTTGACCTCGGTTGCCGCACAGTATACCACCTCAGAACGTCTACAGACTGCTATGCAAAGCTTTGTACGTTGTGTGTATAACCAGGCTGGCGACACGCTCCTGCAAGCTGCTAAGGCCGCTGACGCCTCCGAGACCTTGGAAACCACTTTGGAATGTGCCTAATCTTCTTACCTAGGTCCCTTCTTTTAATTTTACCCTCGCCAACCAGAGTCAGAGTCCTCACACCTAACAAACTGCTTTCACATTTCCAGAATTTCTTAAACTTTTTTAAAATTTAAAATTTATTGATAATATAATTCTCCAACTGACACTAACAAAGACCTGTGTCGTGCCTCGCCGAAGACGGGGCTATAAGAGGGGCTGCATTGGCCTAGTAAAATCTCGTGTAATTAAATTTATGTGTTGCAGAAAACAGAAGTTATCAACGTCTTCCTTGATCATGAGAGTAAACTTACCAAATTGATCTTTCATCTATAACTGTCTATGCAGTGCGATTAAACTACTTAATTCAGCAAACTTCTTGTTTTGCATTGACAACATTATTATTATTGACTAGTTTCTCTCATCAGTGATAAATTCCCGTGCGTAGTTAAGACCAGCCGCACAAGCACAAAAGTCTTTCTATCAGAGGTATGTTTGAGGGCAGCTTACTTCTCCCATCGTTGGGTTCAGAGGAGAAAACACTATGACTATCGTTTTCTTCATCCCCAACAGAAGACGAGAAAGAAGGTTCAAGGACATGGACGGAGTTATATTGGGACTGACGTTTCGGAAACTCGCTTTTTTCCATCGTCAGAGTAACGTGGTGGTTGTTCCTGTTTCAGCCTCGCTATATGTCTGCACCTGGTCTTCGACTGGCACACTTAATAGACCCATCTACCTCCATCCTACCCACCAGGCGTTATGCAAACGGCTCGACTCAGTTCGAACAAAGCCAACATGACGGCGAAGCATACGCGAGCGTGGAGTACATCTGAGACCAGAGGAATATATTAAAGGGGTCGGCCAGGGACCACGTGACCAACGTGGAACGCTACTCCACCGCTACCGCGCACGCGATATTGACAGGAACTCATGCGAGCAGCAACAAGTGATTAGCCCGTCGGTGGACGAGGGACAGGCCAGTAAGCGCACTGACTTGCCAACAATTACGACAGCCGCAAAGGGAACAAGGGTCACACGAGCTCCTCAGTGGTCAATTTCAGGGACGGTCAGCAGCTAACAAGCAGGTCAAAGATCGTGTGCCGAGCACGGATATAATAACAGGCATGCAGCGAGGCTAAAACAGTTCCGGCAAACAGGAACAAACACCACGTTACTCTTATGGTGGAAACAAGTGGGTTTCCGAAACGTCAGTCCCAATATAACTCCGTTTATGTCCTTGAACCTTCTTCTTCGTCTTCCTTGGGGGAAGAAGAAGACGATAAGATATCTGAACTTCCGATTTTTGCGCATATTACGTGTGAATATTGAGCAGTCAGCACTTGACCACACCGACTCGTCCAACGAGTAAAACGGAACAAAGTTGACCAGTGGCTTCTGAACGACCGTGCAGCTGTTCACTTAAGGCATCGCTAAAACAGCAATAAGGTGCAAGCGTTGGTGGTGGAAAGATTGCAGGCAATAAATGCAGTCGGCAGGCATTGATGATATCTGACGTCCGCATAGTGAGATTGTTTTAAAGAAAACTACGTATGATCCGCTCTGGTCCTTTGGTGAAATCTCCAGTTGCCACTGACACAGTGCAAATGATTCCTGTCCACCTGTCTGATCCATCTAAGAATTTTTTTGAGGCAAAGTAGTCTAATTAGTCCACCATTTGCCGTGAATTATTACGCCAGCCGTGAAATCTGGCTTAGTCCCAATAGTCTTGGAGTTCCACTTGAACTGTTTATGTCCATTGCTGGTAAGGTAGGCCTTGTCGTTGCAAGCGAGAATGCCGGCACTGTAAGGCCATAACTAGTATCAATATCCGTCAGCATATTTGAATAAAACTACAGAAACCCTTAAAAGTTCCTATTGAAATGGTAAAGGAATGTATACAAAGTGGTGCATATTCAAAATTTGTTGCATGTCCCATTGTTATGCAAAGACAAATTAAAATATTTAGAAAATATTAATGCTTAAAAAGGTACAGCGTTTGTGAAATAGCAGCGTAAACACGTTCGCTGCATTTCAACGATGAAATTTTTCACCCGAGTTAACTGTGATGTCAATATAAGGGATATTGAAATTAAGAGAGTAGTATGTTTTTAATCATTTGTGTTATCCATATGACAGGGGTTCGGATATACAGGTTCACTTTCAAGTGGTGATTGTCCAGGCTTCGCTTGGAAATGCTCACGAAAGACGTCGGAAAAGAACTCCCCTGTTAAACAACTCTTTGGGAGAATAAGGATGAGCGTTGCTTAGTGTGGCTCAGTTCCTTCCTCGATTGACAGTCTCGTCTTCTGAGGTTACTTCTTTGGGCAGTTTGAAAGAAATCTGCCCACTTAGAATTCAGGTGATTTCCCCTTAGAACTGAAATGTTTCTATAAAGTCACCTCTGTCGTGTCTGTAGTAGAGAAAGTATATATATTTAAGTAACTGAAGCGCTCCTCGAATTTCAACTGTTTTAGTGCAGGGACCACCTACGTAAGACGTCAAATCAAATCAGGTTTATTTAAGGAAATATAGGCGAACGCCTTTAAACTCCTTATTGGTAACTTAGTATTTAAGAAATTTATCGGCATAGCCGAAGGTTTCAACGAAGTCGTTGACATAATTGTAGGCGACTACATGTTTGTTTCAAGTAATTCACTCACATGTGGTGATGTCAGTTAACACGAGCCAGCAAGTGTAACCGAGCAAAGAGAGCAGACAGTGAAAAAATGCCTAAGACATGGCACAGAATTTTAAAAAACGAAAAAATTTCGCTCGTCGGAAGAAGTACGTAAAAGATGGGACCAGCATGCCTCTGTGAATGTTGGCGGCAGCCATGGGGTCCATGACGAGTAATCTCTACATTCGAAGGGCCACACGAGGAGGAGACTTCAGAATGACGAGATCGTCCCCAAGCACCTGAGATACGACCATGATACGACCTTGCTGTGACAAGAGCAGGGGAACCCGCCAGGTCGTCAGCAGTCGGTTTTTAGGTAGATACGGGTAAGAGCGTGACAAGGCCGCGCATCTTCCGCAGCTATGGCCCTAGGCTACGCGGCTCTGTAACGCTCTTTATCGTATTGACTTAAAATCCGACTGCTGACGACGTGGTGAGTTCCTTTGCTCTTGTCACAGCAAGGGCATATCATGGGGCGCATCTCCGGCTCTTGACGACGTTCTCGTGACTCTGAGGTCTCCTCCTCATGTGGCCCTTCGGATGTAGATATTACTCGTCATGGACTTCATGGCTGCCGCCAACATTCACAACAGCATGCTGGTCCTATCTTTCACATACTTTCTCCCACAAGCGACAGTCTTTCTTCTAAAAATTACAAATGACATTCCATTTTGAACTAGGAGCCATGTCTTGAAAGTTTTTTCACTGTCTGATCTTTTTTTCAGTCAAACCTGCTGGCTCGTGCATCATAAAATATAGAGGCAATTGCGTATAAGAAGTACCTAAGTGGGAGTTTGATGACAAAGACTTATTGAAGCGGTTCCTGAAAGGACATGTGCCGTTAAATTCATTGGCACGCCGTCAAAAGGTCGAATTGGTTTTTTTAGTACGCGCGTCATGTTTAAGACAAACTCGGTTAGGAAGGACAGGTTGGAAGGCCTTATGCGCCTTTACCATTGAAATTGGCCTTATGGCGATCTGTGATGTCTCCTAAAAATTGATCCAAGTGTAACTTGTCAGCAGTCGGTTGGTAGGATTTCTGCGTGCTACACATGGCTAGACGAAGAACTGTTTGATGTCACTCAGGCGAGGTGGTAACTACTTCGCACATAAAGCTCCTGCTTCTTTAGGCTACGTTACACCTAATGGGTGAAAATGGCTTTGAAAACCTTTTCATATTTACAATATCCATTATAGGATACTCATGTCTCTGATGACCAATCCACGACGGATATCGAAACGTCAAGCGAATAAACATATTGTCCCAGCGATCGCGCCTTCTTTTATTCAATATCCTTTATGGCTTTACGGATAGGGAGGGGAGATGGTGTACCTAATAACAACTCAGATAGCATTTGAAAGCATCCAGAAGACTATGATTTTCTCCAACGACCAGGAAGCTAAAATACTGGCGGCGAGAAAAGCGGTCGCGCCCACGCGATGTGAGACAGTAAGAAATGCACCGCTTAATCACCTCCGCATATGCATGTTCCGCGAACGTTTACTTACCTAAGCTACGCTTTTTATTTACCTAATGTGCTCATGACGGATAATTTACCCCGGTCTTAAATCAAGTCTCGCCTAAGATGTATTTACACTGGATATGGTGAGCACTGATGGCCTAAAAAAGCTTCACATTCATCAACCTGCTTCGAAACAAAAATTCATGATTGCTGCCTGTAGTTTATGGGTGTACCAGCTTGGCTATACGACCTCTGAGAAGTATTGAATTATTAAAATGGCACACGCCCACTTGCAGCTCTGGCAATCAACGGCAAAATATCGGTGAAAAATCCATCTGGGCTTTTGGCTACTACCCGTTCTGCCAGTATGTTAAATTAGAAGATGCACTTATGCTACTTTCTGTCCTTGGGCAGCATGTTTATATTGCGCTGTTATACCGCAATGGCTGATGGAATTCGGTCCAAATGTATACGTCAATATATAGTTCAGTATAGTTCCGTATATTTAGGGTAGTAGGCAATGCCTTTGAAGACCCTATTGAAAAAAGCATGCAGGAAATATCCATAATAAAATGTTACTATAAAAGAGAGAGTAACATACCTACATGTACCAATTTTAGCTGCGGGTATGGGCAACGTGTCCTTGAGAGCATTCAGATGGTCTTTGTGTGCATAGTATATCCAACATAAAATGTGTTACTATAAAATAGTGAGTGGCATGTACAAATGTAAAGTTTTATCTATAGGTTTGCCCAAGGCGTAGATTACTCCTACTTCCTCGTGCATATGAACGGTAACTGTTACGTAAATGTCCATCTAGTTTCCGTTTCAATGCATCTGTGGAGTTTGCCATTATGACCATCTGAGGCTGTCCATTCCAGGCACCGATGACTCGTTGTGAGAACTACTGCTTGTGGACCTCTCGATGGGATAATGTTCCCCGTAGTTTGAGGGAATTCCCACGGAGGTAGTTGAAGTGGCGAATGCGAAGAAGTCATCAAACTTCAGGGCACCCACCCGATTCCTCACGAGCCGGTAAGTCTGTATGAGGTCGCCTCGGATTTGTCTATACTCAAGAGGGAAAACGTTAAGTGCTTCTAGTCTAAATTCGTAAGATAAAGACTTAAGGCCCTGCACAATTTTCGTTGCCCTTTGTTGAATTCTTTCCAGCATCTGGTAATCTTTTTGCAACCAGATATAAATAGACCTTCAATAAACTAATCTGTACCGAACACAGAAGTTAAATTCTTAGAAAATTAAACAGTTTTACTTGGAGAATTCAGCTTTCGTAGTTTGCCAGATGCCTCATCGTGCCTGTTGGTGTTCTATCAGCAACAAATACGTTACCTAGGTCTTTCGCGAAGTAACTTGGACTTAGACACATTTCAATCTTTTCAAAAATACTTCATGTGATAAAAGTCAGGCAACACTGCCCAAACCATATCTAATAATAACGCAAGAAAGAGTTACTGTGGTTGAACTACAAAACATGCTTAACAATGGAAAAAACCTCAACTCGTTGCACACGCGATGCAGCTTTTCAATTATTAAGCAAGTGTCCTTCTTCCTTTTTGTGAACATTACTGCTAAAATAAAAGTACTGCGTATGTCGCGCGTTACTTTTAAGCGACGCAAGCAGAAAGATAATTAAGTTAGGAGATAAGGTTATTCAATGAAATTGTTGTAAAGAAGAAGAAGATGGGATCACTGAAATGGTAACCTCATACTTCTGAGCTTTCGGCTCCACACGAGAAGCCATCGTCAGAGAACATGAGACAGCAGTTAACGTTGGCTACGCGTAAATAGGTGTGGGGAGGGGTGTGGCACTTGTGATTGGTCCATGCCCACGTCATGTCCATGCTCACGCCATCTTATCGTGTCTGTGGCGCGTGACCTTGAAGTGGCAGCCTTCGTGCTTGGGTGGGAACTAGGCCGTAGTACTTGAGTGAATGAAGGAAATTACGTTTCGTAGGACACTCATGGCATATTCGTCGGGATGATTAAGAAGTTGAGAAGGAGAATTTGTGATCGTTAGAACAAATATTTATTGGCCTGACAAATCTGCGGTTGACTCCGACGATGGGTTCGACGGCGAATCCGAAACGTCAAGCCAAAATTCTTCTTGTTCCAGCGGTCATATTTTGTCCTTCTTAACTGCTTTCTGGGACTCGCCTGTTTGTTTCTATCGGTAACCTGATGAGAAAATGCAAAAAGCGGTGTATACTAACTTGTTAACCGCGAACTTACGCTTTTTGCAAATATTTTACTCAAAGAAGTGGGGAAGGATGAAAATAATGTCGATGACAGCTGCACGCGTGCGAACATGAGCTCCCGACGGGAGACCCCCTGGCCAAGGTTAATCCACCATCTTTCTCTTCTCCTTAAGTGACACACTCTGCCTTCCCGAAAATGGCCATTTCAGTCTCCTTTGTCTTTGTCGGTAATGTATATCTGCTTATATAAATGTATCCTCGAAGGTGGTCATTAACCTCAAGTAAAACGTCCTGAACATAAATTTTCCCTTTTCAAGTGATTTGGATTCATTGACTTCCTGCGCATCGTGTCTGACAAGTATGAGTAGATTTATCCGGGAGATTAAGCGCTAAAGTGTCAACATGTTTTATATTAGATATTGATTTTATCAAGTGCGTCTCACTCAGGCAACGGATAGATTTTTAGTTAGTGGTCGATTAACTGTTGTGAATGATTCTGCTAAAAACCTAATTAAGTTTGCAACCGGATTTAAATAAGATTTGTCCTTGCAAAAACTAAAGCAAATTCCGATCATAGGCTTTTCTAGATTCAGTGGAAACATAAACGTCTTTCTAGTGTCTGTGAGGAAGTTGTCTCGCTACTTTGCATTCTAAAACTGAGCCATGGGAGCGTTGCTTTGTCGGTTGCGATCGGGAATATGATGATAGAAGTGCGCTCATTGATCTGGCTAAGGAACATGCACGTCCCGTTGTAACTTGGAGCTCAATTGAGAGCTCGTACAGGCACTCGCATAGCTACTTGTAATGAACATCCATCATCTGGCGCTGTTGTGGCACTTTTTTTGCAATCTCCTTATGGTTATTTCGTAACTGATTTATGGCAAAGATTATTTTGTTTTCCAAGGCTATATGACGGTCACAAAGAGTTCAAGTCGGTCGCCAGCAGTCCTCGGGTTTACCTGTGGTGAGTGGCGTCCCACAGGGGTCCGTTTAAGGTCCCGTATTATTCCTCTTTTTCATCAACGACTATGTCAGGGATTTAGACTGTTATGTCACCTTGTTCACCGATGACATCAAATTATGGAAAGTCGTCCAGAAATACGGCAGACGAAGAGATTTTCCTCTCCACTGCATCAAATTATACTACTCGCAAGTTGCGAGTATTCATATATTTTTTCTGTCATATTTTGTTAAGATTTGACTCTGGTGTTTTCGCGGAACATGCAATTGACGTAAATTTTTCTTTGTTTCAATTTATTTTCTATCATCTTGTTACTAACAGGGAGTTCAAAGGCGTTCGCCTATCTTTCCCTTCAATAAACTGACTGACTGACATACGAGAAGTTTGCCGAGGATGTTGGATGGTAAATAATCTAAAGTTAGCTTAAATACTTAAACAAGACAGGCAACTATAGCCAAATTGCATTGCTAATCACTACAGACACAGTTAGATATCTACTAGAATGTTAAGCGCGAAATATTTGCCTTTGGGCAAAGTCCAAGTAGAAGGTTTGCATTAATATCTCAAATAAACGTAGCGGCGACCGACGTCTCAGTTGAATTATACAGCAACTATTTGATTTAGCAAAATACTACTACACCCACGCCCATTTGTATAAATGAGAACCGTTTAGTAGTTAAATATGGCGTAGGACTTAAGACTCCTTCAAATCTATATCTTTATTTTTCAATACGATAGGCAAACCAATATTCTTTTGCGTGAATTCAGAAGTTGAAATATGAGAACGGAAAATACAAACAATGTGATAATTCCTGCTTCGAACCACAGAGCGATAGTAATGATACAAATGCCACTCAGAGGAATGGCTAATAAATAGTTTTAAGAATAGTAGCACTACCAATATCGGACTCCTCGAATCTTCCTTGAATCTATCTTGACACCTACTGGTGCACAGTGATGGTAGATAGCGCAGTAGTATCAGCGCAAAAGGTTGCTGTCACCTAAGCTTAAGTAGGCGGTGTTCTGGCCTGCTTTGGGGAAAGAGGCCTACGCCTGATCACGTTCGTTCATCTCGATCGTGTCTTGTCATCGGTTTAAACGGGTTGAGGATTTAGAGTGCGGAAGACGGTTGCGCGTCAACGCACTTATATTCCCCCCCCTGTCTGCTGTCACACTCCATGCTCCGGAGCACAGGGAGGACTTCATCGAAGAAGATGGTCGAACAATCATCAAGAATCCAGGTTAAAATAATATGTGGCAGTTGCACTTTCAAAAGATTGGCTTTCATGTGAGATCCAGTCATTTAAGAACATTCTTTATCCATCAAAAGAATATGCTAGAAAGGATAATGCAATAATTACGTTATTCCCATAAGGAAGGTGCTTGACTATCCCCAGGGGTGGATTCGAGTGAGAATCCGTGGTGTTAGGTGAAGTAACGTTTTGGTCCAGCGATCACTTCACATTCTTCTGTGAGCGTGCATATTTGACAAATCGAGGGTCTTTGTAAGTGCGCACAAGCCTGTGAGTTCAATTGTCGCTAAAAAATGATGCGGATTTCTTGTTTGATGCTGGGTAATTACCTTAAATGCTCCTCTCTTCAATGAACGTTTCAGTTAATAATAGGTTCATCTGAAAATCCGAGATACGTTAAATCTTCTAAAATGACATTGCCTAAATGTTCAAGTGTGTTAACGTATCAGCATCAGTTCCGGTATATTGAGGGATATGTAGGTAAGATTCCTTTGAGTTCCCTTTTTGTACATGTGTGTAGTGGTAGCAGAAAAATTGTATCTCAGAATGTTGGCGAGACCAGTTGTCCAGAGTCCTACTCAAAGCTTTTAAATAGAATGCAATTAAATTTTCCTAATGCTGATTTTCCGAAAAGGCTTGTTCGCCAAAAGCCTTCTAAAGGTTATGTGGACGAATAGTTATCTTCCTGGTAAAATACACTTTTATTGGAACGGAAAAAAAGAATTTTTTGCCCCACTGATGCTCCTGCTTATTCATATTTTCTACACACCCATTACAAATCATGTTTTTTCATGAAAACAGAAGAGGGCTCCTTTGTGTTTAACCTCCAGGCCTGCGCCAAGCTTTGTGTCTTTAATGTGCAAAAGGGCTATTGCTAAATGACACTTCGTGCGCTATAGGGTCCTGAGAATCAGGAACCGATTGAATTCTAATGAGCAGTCGATTGTAGCTCATCGAGTCTTGTGCATAATCGATAATCGAAATTATAGAAGACATACATCAGCACATATTGCCTGGACTTTAGGGTGACGAATGATCACAGGTGGCTATACATACCCAAGGAAGTGCCACATCGCAGCCATGACGATAATCGATAATTGACTATAAGTGTTGACTGTTTTGTTGCGGTTTTATTTGACAGTCGACGCCAGTAAGAGTTTGAAGGATTGGATGAATAAAGCCATAATTCAGGCGAATAAATAGCCTTTTTCTGTACTTATACACTTATCTGGAATGCAAATAATCGCCTCAATACGTGAACCTGCCAGTAGAATGTATGCAAATTTTCAAGAAAAAGATCGGATAGGCGACTCTTTTTCCCCATTGACATTTGGTAACATGTGGTTAATTCCAATTATATTTTGACTATCTCCATCATGTTTTCCACTGCAGGGTGGTGTAGGGACGATGGCTTGCGTCAGATTATAGTGAGAGAAGACTTACCCTGCTTCTACCTCACTCTCTGTTCCATTCACCTACCTGGATCCGGCGTCGGGACAGTTTCCGGAAGACCACAGATGACTTAGGATGCAGGTTCACGTGCGGTGGGCTACGAAAACCTGAAAACCATATCAAAGTATGGAGCGACTTGGATTCTAGCTGAGTGGGAGTGCTCTGGAGGCCATGTTAAGAAGTAGCCATTGCAGCCTGTCTCTCAGTCCGCCAGGCAGCCACCCCATAAAAACCCACACATTGAGTTGACCACGTGGTCTGAGTTATTTCTTCATTTGATAACATTCCGAGGCAGACCTTTTAGCGTACCATGTGGCAACAAGTGCGGTAGATTTTTTATATTTAGGGGAGTGTGCTGAGTCCTCGATTTCACTCTCTTCCCCACATCCGGTATCAGGCTACCATCTAAGCCAGTCAGTTATTTGATGCGGGCTGGGCACTACTAAGCAGATATTGAACTGAGTCATGTGCGTGTTGCTCAGTTGCGATTATCTTTTATCTGCTGCATACTAACGTACCTGTGAGCTTTTTGTATTTCCTCCGTTCATCAGTCAAGCCTTACGGTATCCTTTCGTAAGTACAGTAGTCACCAGTTATTAAGCCCACCTCAGGCCCAGACCAAATTGGGCTTAATAAGCGGCGAGCGCACTAACCGGAGAGTCCTATTTCTCGATTAGCAAGCGCAGGATAGGCACCTTACATTACATACATACTGTATTATATGTAGAGCTTGGTTATGTACAAGAAAAGAATGCTGTTTTTTCCGTTTTTTACGTAATAACAAAAAGAAAAAAATGATGTGCGATCTAGTGTCTAGTGTCAGTTGTTTTGGAGGAAACTTCACTTACAAGTGCTCTTTGATGTCCTTCTCCAGGCACCAGAAATCGTCGAATTTTGTGAAATCTGATGCCTGTAGACCGAATTGCAGAGTGTAAAGTGCAACTCTCATCTGGCGAACTGGGCTTTGTAGCCGGTGACTGAGCTTATTAGTCGGCGGATTTTGCTATTTAAAATTCCGCCCAAGCTGATTTAGGCTTAATACGTGGCTGGGCCTATTAACCGTGGGCTCAATAACTGGCGAATACTGTACCAATGTACTTAAACAGGGCCTGACCACGCAATTTATAATTTGAGATATTGGCAAAAGTAGCTAATGTGGTCCCTGTCATATATCAGTAGCCCCAACATTTTGTCCAACGAAAACGGTGGTAATAGGGTTTTGGGAGTGAGGAAATAGGATAAACCGATAAGGAAAGCTTTAGAAGTACGTGTAGAGTGAAAAATGTATTCGAATTTGTTTCGCACGGCCGCTGGGAGCAAATTGTTCCGCATGCAGATTGCAGGTTTGTGCGGCACTTTGCGCCGCGGACTTTACTAATCCAACTCCAGGACGGTAAGTTGGATTTCAGGTAAGTTGAAGTAGACGACCTCCTAACCACCATTTCTGTCTTTTCAGGAATTTCAAGAAAGCTGCAAGTTGATAATCGGGTTTTCCCGCAATACGTCAAACGATAATACAGATTAAGAAAATCTACATATATAAATCATTTAGCATTTTTGTTGTCATCAGGTGGTGATACTTCAACACAAGTGTAGCAGCGGAAATTGCCGCCGCACTCGAGTTTCGAAGTCGCGTCTCTCCTGCCAGAGGCAAACGTTCTAACCATTGAGCCATGAGTCCCGTGGTCTTGTCGGTTTGTGATCGGCAGTATATAGAGTACTGGATAATGGTAAACCGATCTGTTTCAAGATGCACCCATCCTAGCTGATGCCTTATACAACCCTTGTATCCCAAGTGTATATGCTGCAAGGCTGATGCTGATTTTCAGAAAACCGCTGTTTTTCAAAAGCCTTCAGTAATTGGTGTGCGCATATGTTTAACTTTCAGGTAAAATGCACTGTTATTGGAATAAAAAAAGAATTTAATTGCCCTACTGATGCTCCTGGTTATACATTGAGTAGACGCCAAATATCATGCAACATTTCCACATATGCGAAAGACTGATACTATTTTGCTAACTGGCATTGACTCAAGTTGTGATACTGATTATCCTGTAGTCTATTCTGAAGTTATTTCAGTCAGGATAGGAAGCGGGCTTTTTAACGAGCTTCTTTCTGACGACCAGCAAAACGTATGTATTGTAACAACTGGCTACTTAAGTAGTATGTCTTTTTATCATTGATTTTGACTGCCTTTATAAATTTAAATATATTTTATGGAAAACATGCAGGAAAAAATTATTTCTTGTACATATTTGATAGCAAATTACGCCTTCTTTAAATTTAATACACAAACAAAGTGTAGTTTTCGGTTTTAAAAAAGTTGCTATTTATGAGTTTTTTACGACTGTGGGGTCTTCATTCATCATACTTCGTATCCGTCAATTTATTAGTACTGCCTATACTGCATAAAATATATTCCAAATCTATTTCAATATTTTATGACTTTTGTTCAGTGTAGCAGTCAGTAGTTTAGAAAATTATTCGGCAATTGAGCAACTTTTTTAAAACCGAAAGCTACCCTTTGTTTGAGTATAAAATTTAAAGAAGGCGTAATTTTCTATCAAACAAGTACAAGAAATAAGTTTTTTTGCATGGTTTCCATTGAATATATTTGAATTTATAAAGGCAGTCAAAATCAATGATAAAAAGGAATACTGCTTAAATAGCCAGTTGTTACAATACATTCGTTTTGCTGGTCGTCAGAAGGAAGCTCGTTAAAAAGCCCGCGTCCTATCCTGACTGAAATGACTTCAGAATACACTACAGGATAATCAGTATCACAACTTGAGTCAATGCCGGTTAGCGAAAGAGTATCAGTCTTTCGCATATGTGGAAATGTTGCATGATATTTGGCGTCTGCTGTATGTTCTACACACCCATGATAAATCATGTGTTTCGTGGAAGCAGAAGAGGGCTCCAGGCCTGCGCCAAGCTTTTTGTCTTGAATGCGCAAGAAGTTACACTCACAGAACTAATTAACCTGCGAAGGGGCTATTGCCAGATGACACCTTTTGCGTTCCAGGGTCATAAGCATCAGGAACCGATTGAATCCTAATGAGCGGTTGGGTGGAGCTCGTCGTATCTCGTGCATAATTGGTACTCGAAGTTATAGAAGACATACACAAGCACAAGATGCCTGGAAGATAGGGTGATGAATGATCACAAGGGGTTGCTCACGTCCAAGAAAGTGTCATTTCGCAGCCATGATGATAATCGTATGCGTTAAAACGTCTGGAATTCATTGAAGCCTGGGTCTCCGAGGCGAACTAGGCCAATCGATTATAGATGTGGTACCGATACACACAGCCTTACGCAGTAACCGCCGGACTATCTTCATTTGTGTTTAATTGGCCCCTGCCCTCTATAACTGTTGCTTATTTTGCTGTGGTTTTGTCTCTGACAATGGACCCTAGTAAGACTCCGAAAGCTGGGATGAATAAAACCATAATTATGACGAGTGAAGAGCTTTCTTCTGTACTAATAAACACACCTGAAATGCTAACAATCGTCTTAATACATGAAGCTGCCACTAGAATGCTCACATAACTGTTTTCAAGAATAAGATCAGATAGCTAACGCTATTTCTCCACTGATATTTTGTTAACTGTAGTTGAATTCAAAGGACGATGTGGTACTGATTGGAAAATTCGACATTTCGGCCGTTGCTTTCGATGATACCCACCGTGTGCTTCACTGCAGGGTAGTGCAGGGGCGATAACTAGCACCGGATTACAGTGAGTTTAGACGTGCCCTGCACCTTTCTCGCTCTCTTTTCCACTCTCCCACCTGGATTTGGCGTCAAAACAGTATCCAGAAGATCGAAGATGGGTGAGGATGCAGGTTTGCGCGCTGTGGGCCATCACAACCAGCAAACCATAGGAATGTGGGGGTGGCTTTTATCCCAGCTAAATGAGAGTGCTCTAAAGGACTCATTAAGGCATCTAGAACTGCCAGCGGCCTTCAAAGTCTTGCGCCATTATGTGGAAAAAAGACGGAACGAAGCCAAACCAAACGCAAGAATGGCAAACGAAGAGGACCCCACAACGAACCGGTCGGAAGAGAAGGCAGGGTTACCAGGACCCTTTACTGGGTGACAAGGCGGCACACTAATAGCTGTTCATGACCCCCAGCTCCACTGACAGCTGATTGCCCTCCTCCCCATCCTTTTTCGATTGTTGTTTCTAACCGCTTGACAACCTCATGATTTCTGACAGTTGATTGGCCTATGGCCACTTTAATTACCCCCTTTTGTGGTTGCTTTCTCATCTCTGAAGATGGACTCCTGTAAGAGTTTGAGAGCTCAGAACAATAAATCAATTGAGCTGGTGTTCGACACACCTTCTTCCTCGTCCATACAATTACCTGGATCGTTCTCATTCGTCAACACGTTGACTGCGACGTACGCCATATGTGGTACATGCAATGATGTCTCAAACTGCTACGTACGCCATATATGAAACACGTCTATGCCTAAAGTAATGCAGGTTTGAAGACGCCGCCCCGGGGGCATACAGGCTATTTTGAGAGTCACAGTCAAAGTGTTAAGAAGAAGCAATTGCAGCCTTACCTTGAGTCCACCAGTCAGCCACCCCATACAGATCGATCTTCGGTTGGCAACCTTTCAAGCCACGCCTTTTAGCATACCATGATAGCCTCAATTGCGGCAGATTGTTTATACTTAGGGGAGTGTGTTGAGAACTGTACTACACCCTTCCCCCCACCTCCGGCATCAGGCCACGCTCTGAGCCAGTCAGTTATCGGATGCGGGCTGGGCGCCGTTAAGCAAATATTTAACTGACCAAAAATAGGACTTAGAAGCATGTGTATATGCGTTAGTGGCTGTGACTATATCGACAAGTGTAAAGACTACGAAGGTTAACCCTAACGGCTACGATCATCCAGGCGCGCAATTCCTTTAGTTGAGTAGAGAAGACGGTGGGAGAGCCAGATTGTTAGGAATAGTGTATTCTGCACAGAAGGATAGCAAAATAGGTTGAACGCTTTTATTATCGGAGCACACGTCCGGCCGCGAGGCGGGCCATGTCCGAAGTAATGTCTGGTGGTAACCACGGCCTTGAGGTCTCCCCAGACAGATTGAGGTCACGCCATTGTTAGTCGAGGCCAGAACGGGGGAGACACGGTGTGTGTGTGTGTGTTGGCTAGCCGTTAAGGTCGCGCATCTGTTTGCGCATAGGCCCGAGGCACGCGGAAAACTGCTTTAGTGTGGGGCCGTATGCTCTGAGTGACCTCACAGCGGGCTGGGCGCTGCTAAGCAAATATTGAACTGACCAAAAACTGGACTTAGAGGCCTGTGTGTATGCGTTAGTGGCGATTATATTTTTATTCTGCCGCACACAAACGGAAATGTGACCTTTTTTCTGTTTCATCCGTCAAGCCTAACGGCGTCGTTTCCCGTATACACATGTAGACAGTTGTGGTGGTCGTTGCTGCCCGACTCCCTCCTAAATCGTGATGCCGCAAACGAGGTCACTCAGAGCATACGGCCCCGCACTAAAGCAGTTTTCCCGCGTGCCTCGGGCCTATGCGCAAACAGATGCGCGACCTTCACGGCTAGCCAACACACACACACACACACCGTGTCTCCCCCGTTCTGGCCTCGACCAACAATGGCGTGACCTCAATATGTCTGGGGAGACCTCAAGGCCGTGGTTACCACCAGACATTACTTCGGACATGGCCCGCCTCGCGGCCGGACGTGTGCTCCGATAGTAAAATCTCTCAACCTATTTTGCTATCCTTCGGCGGAATAAACTATTCCTAACAATCTGACTCTCCCACCGTCTTCTCTACTCAACTAAAGGAATTGCGCGCCTGGATGATCGTAGCCGTTAGGGTTAACCTTCGTAGTCTTAACACTTGTTGATATAGTCACAGCCTGATCACACAAGTTCTCATTTGAGATATTTGCTCCAATACTCATGAGCGATTTTTTTCATAAATACATAAGGACTTCTATGTCCAGCATGAACATTTTATACGTAAGTGATAGGAAGTTTACTTATTATCCGTTTCTTAGGAGCCAGTTTTCAGTAACTTGTGCGGTTTTATTTGTCTGATTTACGGAGATGACCCTTGGAAGCATAAGCAGCCTAATTTCCAACTATTCAGAGAATGAATCGAACTACGCCAAGTTGTTGCACCCCGCCGGTTCGGAATGCTGCGAGCTTGTCTTGTGTATCATAAGTCATGATGAATAGTGGCAGCGAAAAACCAAATTTATAAGATCTCCTAGCGTAAGTGGTGAGTTTTGTGCATGGTCCAAGCTTTTAAATGTTATGCCTCCAACAACTGTACTTTGCGCAAGTAGAGCAACTGAGGCTTTTCACTTACGAACTCCACGATAGTCCTGTCTTTCACTGTCTTCTCTATTCAATAGAGTTGCCAAAGCGAACAGCCTGGCTATTATTCAACAGTCCTCAATGTTGACGAACGTTCGCCGACTGCTAACGGAAATCACTTGACATATTCTGCCTTGGATCTCATTTTTCTGAGCTCTGGCGGCAGCCGTAGCGGCTAGTAGTCTAGAGAGATAATATTGCCAGAAAAGACAACAGAAACTGGAATGGTCGTTTCTGGCACATTAGCCATCGTCAGCCAGCCATACCCAACCCCAGGTGGTGCATCACGCAATGCTCGAACTCAAGACCTTTCAGATCAGAGTCTAAAGCATTAACTACTGAACCACAAGCTTGTTGTCCTGATGGTTTAGGTCGGGGGATATTGACACTAGTTGATAAACGTTCACCGACCACTATCAGAACTCACCTGTCCCGCTCTGCCTTAGGTCTTATTTCTCGGACACTGAAAACAGTCATAGCGGCCAATAGTCTATGCAGATAGTATTCAAATGTAGATAATTTTACACTTAATTGTCATGCAACAACAAGGCATCGTGAGGTCACTGTGAACATTAGGCCATGCATTTCTCGATTTTACCTTGCTTGGCTACTTAGATTGTTTGTGTATGCAAATTATATAAGTCACTAGCACTTCAACTATATAGTTCTGCTTTCTAAATTGTATGTGGTTTTCTACTTTGCACTCATATGCAAAAGCCAATAATTTATCACTAGTAAGAAAAGTATAAAGAAAACTCTCATCTTAATCCAAATGAGCGGCGCTAAGGTAAGCTTTCGGTTGGAATAGGCTTTTAAGTGTGGGGATCCAAATTTTGACACCAGCCCTGCTGAGTATCTCTCTCCTAAATGGGCAGCAGTAACCCAAAGGCCTGTGAAATTTCTCCAAACGCCAATTTTTTAGTCTAGCTGGGGAACCAGACTGGAAATTCACTGATTAAAGTTACCTTTATATCCAAAATAACATCTTTTTTTTCAAATTAAAATTTATTGAGATGCTTGTTTTCCTTTTTATACGATTGAGTCAAGTTTTAGTTAAATACTTAGTTTTATTAGTTTTATTTAAGTTTTAGTCTTATTAGCGACACGCGGTTTCTTTTTTGGCTGAAAGGGGGAAAGCCCACCCTTCACGGTTTTACTTTACTCTCAAAAATTCGCAGTTCTTTGAGCAGTTCAGCAATTTGCGGAATTCTTATTCCCTATTGGTTCTATTTCTCATTTTACTTATCGCGCCATTTCTGACCGCCAAGGATTAGTTTATTTAAATAATTGTTACTCTTATTTTCTACCTTTGTACGGGCTAATTTTTTAACTCCATTTTCTTTTCCCTGATATGCCCCGCCTATTTAACCTCTACTAACACCGGATATAGGTTACACAAGCGTGGTGTTTTGTGATACTGTGATGATGTGTATACTGAATCCTTACAATGACTAGGATTACATGAAGGATGTATGCAGACTGCGCATAAACCATCTTCTGGTAAATTCATTCTTTTTAACCAGGCATAAGTGTTAAACCACAGTCATTCAACTATAAGTTCCAGCCGAAAAGTAAAGGTAGTTGTTAGACATTAGTGGCCTGTCGATTACGTCTTACCTGCCAACAAGTAAGAAAATCTAGCTGACCAGTAGCGTTATACAAACACATTAACTAGAAGGCGATTTGCTGGTCTGTCGCCGCATCGACAGCCAACTACCTGCAGATACTATGCAACCGCAGCAAATATTTAGGTTAGTACAAATCAAGTTGCATATTTTAAAACAAGCGTAGACAGCAGGATTTATTGAATTCAATAAATTTACCAACGGCTTTTCAGCTGCATCCCGTCGTTACATGAGTCAGATAATGGATAGAGGCATACAGCATGTCACACAATGTTAATGTATAACAATGGGGTCATAGTAAAGTGTAGGGCAACACATTAAATCAGCCTATGGGGAGATAAGGGAGGATTCATTAGTGCAAACCAGTTCGTGATTAAAACTAGCTGCCCAATTAAGAAGGTAATTGGAGATTGGCCAGGTGGTCTAGCCGCGTACACAGATTGGTTTTCTCCCGCCGTATTTATGCTCCTTCTAAATAGCACAGGGTCAGATTTCTCCATGTCCGAACAAGTACTCGAAAAGCCGTTTTGAGATCGACAGAGTGACCACTGTCTAGCAGGTGTTTTATAATCGAAGATTGTGATCCTCTGTCTTCTTGCTTAAAAATCCAATTCGACAAATATTCAGCGGCCCTGGCTGCCAGTTGCTTTTGCCTAAGCCAAAGGTACTTGCATCCGCAAGTACACGTTAAGCAGCAGATACCATCTGGGGTGGCGTGCAACGGTAAGGCATCTTTTGCCCCTTTTACCGCAAGGCTTTTAGAAAGACTGATGAAGACTAGTTCAAGTGTGTTCTACGTCCTTTCTATGGTACAACGTAATCGCTGCCTGATTGTATTCGAAATTAGATGAAGACTCGATCGCTGGGCCCCGCATGTTTGCTTGCAATGACCATTTATTCGAAATATTATCACCCTTAAAGGGCAAGAATATTATTACGAGCTTTTTTCGAACTGACTGCTCCGTCAGTTTTGATCGTAAAGGATTTCTATACTTTTGGATACAAAGTACAGGATAGCCACGATTAAGTATAGCTGCTTTGATGCAGGAGATGTCTGCGGGTAGAGTCTCACTAGTGCAAATGTTCCTCACTCTTTGAAGGACAGTATGTACTAAATTTCTTTTTTATCGTACCGGCACAAAACTGGTGAAGGTTAGGTATTGCCGCCTTTAGGTATTTTTGTAAAATGCCGAGTGCTCTATTGAACCATTATCCTTGCCAAACACGAGGACTTCTAGAAAGGGTAGCTTGTTGCATTGTTCCGTTTCCATGGTAAATTTTAATTTTCAGTTGTAAGGTATTCATAAACTTAAGAAGGTCAATGATGATTACTTTGGAATCAATAATTGTGAATATGCCATCCACGTATATTCTATAAAATTTTCTCATTCTGTGTCTTTTTGACACCTTTTTTCTGGGTGACCTATGGAAATGTCGGCAAATGTTGACCCCAGATGACTTTTCATCACAACTCCATCAATTACTCTGTAGAGCTGCCCAATAAGCAGTAGTTGAACATCTGTAGTACAAGCTGAAAACAGTTGACGCAGTAGGTTGGGTGACAAATGGATTTCAGACTAATGGGCACAAATAACGCCTATCGTTTCATCTATTGGTACATTTGTAAATAACGATTTGACCTCTAACGGAATTATAAATTTGCATTTTAATGCTCTACCAGCGAGTGAAACAAACTTTCGCACGCTGGTCAGTGCCATGGCGGCTGACCTCATGTACAGAAAGTTTTCGTAGTAAAGGTCAGTTCTCCCACATGATTCAGGAGAGGGGCCGACTGCCAACTTCGTTCAGTGTGAGGTAGAGTACTCATATGAATTGATACCCAACGGACAAAGGTCAGGCGTCATTCAGTAACTAAAATTTAATATTCGAGAAGCTGCCTGTATATTGAAGAAATAACCCGGTTGCTTTTGGCAAGAATGCAGGAACTTCAGTTGATGATAGAGGATAAAATTACTTAACCGCAATCCACGCAGGTAAAACGTGCACCTATTTTACGCCTGACAGGTTAAGTATGGTGAGCTGGGGGCGACTGCAGAAAGCCTGACTGACAAATGACCTCAAAATGAATCTAGGTCGCCGAGTGAATAAAAGCATTACGAGTATCAGCATCACCAGTCAAATGTGTGCAGACTACGCCCCAAAAACATTCAAACCAAAACTCGACAGCTTACAGATTTTGTGGCATCAAGGCCATCAAGACCATTCCAGGGCGTTCTATCGCAGGGGGTAAGTAATTTAAACCCTAGCAACTGCGATCTTCAGACCATGGTTACTTAGTAGAGAAGAAATCCTGGGAAGGCCAGAGTACTAGGAACAGTATATTGTGTACTCAGAGGAACGAAGAATAGATGGACAGAGATTTGACTTGGAGAGCTTACGACCACCCAGGAGAGCCAGCCGCGTCCAAGTGCTGGTTTGACAGCAGTCAGGCCAGTAGACAGAGAGAGGGCGTTCATTGACTGGGTCGACCTTAAAGGTTTTTGGCCAGACAGACAGAAAGAGCAATTCGCCCGAGCAGGCTTTCTATTCGTCGCCAGCCCAGAACGGCATCTATGCTGCAACTGCGATTGAATGATCCAGGCGTCGAGAACCGCAGTCGTGAGATTCTAGCGAAGTTCACTTCGAATCCAGCTAGTCACAACAGTTCAACCTACACGCCAAAGAGGACAGGGAACACATATATGTGAATGGGGGTTGACAATCGATTTCACCCGTAGCTAGCTAGCTAGCTGCAAAGCCTCTGGTTCGCTAGAACACGAGACTCCCAATCCCTACCTGCAGCATACAGCATCCACCTAACGTGTGTTAATCGGTATTGCCACGTGAACTGTCGCAGGGTTAATAAACGCTACACCATAAATGTCTACTCCTTACCTGGCAGTAATTCGATTAAATGTGCGCCAAAAATGCATATACGGAAGGTCAATGCATATTTAAGGTACCGTTGCGGTTTAAATAAGTTTCAACAATAGGACATCAATCCATCAGGGGATTTCCTATTCCTTAATTTTTTCTACTCAGTGTCTTAAGTGCAATAGAAAGACTGGCACCGACATTCCCTTCTGTTTAGACGGATAAATACTGCAGGTGAAACAGACTGACGAAGAATATTTATCAGTGACATCATAGGAAGACCAGTTGTTTTTTCTGAAATACCAGTTTCAAACAGGTAAGCCTTAAACTGCACGAATGTCTTGCTAGTCCCTTTTTATTGCAGGAAACAAATTGTCAAAGACAACCTTCATGTTAATTGAAATAGTGTGGTAAGATCTGCAACTCTTTTCATTCTTTGCAATAGCCACGGTTCTAAGGCAGTTAGCCTTGTACTTCACGTTTACTTTTTGCATCGCATCCAAAAATTATTGAATTAAAATTTCCACCATTCCCATTAGGTAAGTCAAAAGACCAGTTGGCAAAAATACGCAAGTTTTCGATAAGTTTTCGTTGGGTCAGTATATTCATATAGAAACCGAGTACAAACATAAAACCTGCCCGAGGAGAACTTATCGAAAGCTTACGAACAGGCTTTGTGTTGTTCTAAGTTATCACAGACGAACCACAAAATACTAATATTTCGTATAGGTAATTAAGCTGCATTAAGCTGCCATTTTCTGCGCTTTTCTATCTAACAGAACTTTATATTTACCGTTAGATCAGTGAGCTGTGACATAGCTATCATCTGAAATTCGAGTTTTTATGGCTGAGTTCGCAAAACAGGAATTGTCATACGTATGAACTCGAAAATCGGCATTCCAAGAAGTATAATTTGGCAGAAGAAGTCCTTTTGGATACGATAATTTATCGGGGGAATTTTCAATACTGGCTCACCAGGTCATCGTCAGACGGTTGAAAATTGTACGAAAAAAATAATTTAAAATGATGGTTGACACAAGATTTTGTAGTGGGTCAGGGTAATAGTCGATAATCGTCACCCCTATGTAATTATGCAGTCGGTTGGGAACTAAATGACGACCGCATTTAATCGTGTGGCCGGTGGTGGCTGGTATTCACCTCATCTAGTCCGGAGAGGTTGCCGTTTCTTCCATGCTTCCCTGAGACTAGTGTACATTGCGTGTAATTCGAAGTGCCTTTAGATACACGGGTCGTCGGCGTAGATGGTTTCTAAAATCTCGCGGCCTGAACCACTCTGACCGCATAATCATATGCGGGTGCCGATTATGGACTATTAACTTATCCACTATATAAGCTTCTGTCAGCCATGGTTTTGACTTAACTGTTTCGTACAATTTCCAGCCGCCTGACGACGACCTAGTTGGCCAGTGTCGAAAATTTACACAATGAACTACCGTTCCCCAAAGACATTCTACCGAACTATACTTCTTAGGATGCCCATTTTCCAGTTCAGATGATTCTCCGTTATTTGTGTATTTAATGAAGACAGCAGTATTGCTCCGTAATGTGATGCTAAATGACTATTTTCTGATGGTTGTGTAGATGCGTTGATGCAGGAGTCCTCTTAGTTGATGGCTTTTAAAAAACTTGTTGTCCACCCCTTGAGATTTTACGAGATAGACAACTGACTATATGCTCGCCAAATACTCTTCTTAATTAACTAGTCAGGCAATTTTCTTGAGGTTCCAAGGAAAGTATTTTGACTTAATCAGTAGGTTAAAGGGTCCCAAGCCAATATTTCTAGTAAGTATGACTCACGGAAAGTTTTTTTGCTTTCTTTCGTTCAAAGCGTGGATAAAAACTAGCTTTTGAAAAGGACTTGCTCAGAATTATATGATATTTTTACAATAAGTATGGCAAGAACACAATATTTTGGTTGCAGTTCCCCGTGTCGCTTACTACTGGTTGTGGTAATGGGCGGACGAACATTGGGACTTCATTTCCTAAAAGCATACGTGGACGTACTCTCGTTCTCTAAGTATACTACGAGTATTTATCTTTCTATTGGCCCCATCGTTCCCTTCAAAGTGACTGCGGAATTCTCTCCTAAAATTTTCTGTTTGTGTGTATTTTCTAAATATTTCCCTTTTAAGAGTCAGAATCCCAAGTCTCGGCAAAAAATAATAATGTGAGCAATTTATAAAATATTTCAAAAGCAAAGTATTTTCGGTTGATGAACATAAAGATGCTCATAAAAACAAGTAAGGCTCCCAAGCCTACGAAAGTCACTACTGCACTTTTTAGTTAACTCTGTGCTGCCAGATACGGCTGGGGTAACATTTTGACGTCTTTTCCGCTGAGAGGAAAGTTAAGCAGTCATGCTAGTAGATTGCGACCAATGAATGAATTTCTAGCAACTACCGAAAGATTAATTGCATTTAGATGACTTTATAGTTATGTCTCTCGTAGCAGTTATGTGGTTAAAGGCTTGCCTGCTTAGATGACTTACCTTTTGGCATGCTAAATAGCGTGGAAGTTCGAACTACGCTTCTGTCCCTGAAATAGCGTTCTCTTATCCAGTAGGGTTGATGCCCGATCGTAGGCGCAAAGACTCTTGTGTAAGTCTCCCGTCCAAAATTGTTGCATGTCTCAAGATTATTTGCAGCACTTGGAAGATTATCTGGTTATAATGTTTCCTAATCCGCTTTTTGTTGCTCAACTGCGAAGCTACGAGATTTTGCGACGCAAACTTAGCAAATATTGGAATATACTTAGGCAATTATATGATTTGTAGTCAGGGTCGGCAACAGATAAGGCATGGAAAGTATCTAATGGAATGGTGGTGATGGAGTTTATACAAGTGGAGACGTAATATGAAAATTGAGTCAATCGATTTATAAAGCTGGCGCCGGCATAAAAAGTTCTGTGCAGTCACCTCGGGAAGGCCGCTTCTAAAATCTGATTGGCTCCTAACTTCCTCCGCCGTTTGGTTTGTTGTGGGTTTTTATCTGTAACAGCGCTTATCTGTACGAATTGCAAAACCACAGCTGAAAAAGGAAATGGCTCAGAGGATCACAAAGCCTTCCGTACTTTTGCATACACCTGAAAGGCAAATACTCGGCCCAACTCGAGAACCTTAATCTGTAATTTCTGATCCGTTTCATCAAATGCTAAGCGACATTCGGAAAAAGAGTTTTTTACTATAAATTAGTAGCTAGCTGATGTTGTGATATTACTTATCTACAGCATAATCCTAAGATCGTTTTGTTGCATCAGGATACCGACCCTGGAATGCCCTCCTTTCCGGCTGTCTAGACAAACTACACTCAATAAAACAAAACGGTCACTTGAGCAACATAATTTTTCGAATGTATATACGAAACGCCCATAGGCAAATGAGCTTATGTAGGCCCACTCATATACCCCAAGTCCCAGCATTTTGTGCTGCAAAAACAGCGTTTGGAGAGTTTTGGGGATGGGAAAAAAAGAAAAGGCAGAGGACTAAATTTTCAGAAGTAAGTGTGAATTGAAAAAAATGTAGTCGAAGTTGCTTCCCGCGGACGCTGGGAGTAAGTTGTTTCGCATGTAAAATGAAGGTGTGCGCGGCCCTTCGCGCCACGGACTATAATAGACTAACTCCAGAACGGTAAGTTGGACCTTAAATATGTTGAAGTCGACGACCTCCTAACAACCATTTCAATTTTTTGGGAAATTCAGGAAACCTGCAATGTGATAATCGGGTTTTCCGCAATAAGTTAAACGATAATACAGATTATGAAAATCTGCAGATATAAAGCAACAACTTTTCGAAAAACAGTAAAGTAAAAATGCATTCAGCATTTATTAAAGTATATTCCACAGCGTGTCCTTTTTGTCCACCCATAAAACCTTATCACCACCGTGTCCGTAGGAAGACATGCAGGGAGAAGGGATTAATGAGTGGGCCTACAAAAGCTACTTTTGCCCGCCCATAAATTCCGAAAACTTTTCTGGAAAATAAAAACAAAATATGCCATCTTATTCTCATTCGGTAGAAAAAAAGGTTTTCATCAAGTGTCATGTAGTGTCGTAACAGTCCGTCTATTAAGGCCGCTCCTGAATTACATGACAGGGTATACGCACACCTTGAACGTTTCTGTTAAGCACTTTGTGACATCTGAATGGCGCAGAAAATTGTGTGATTCAAGACTGAGTGTTGGCAATGGCGCATTTAAGCCCATTCACCTATCACTTGAGCAATCAGTGAATAATCAGCCTCACATGAAGAGAATACTTTTACGCTCTGACTACAGAAGGAAGCCCGGCTGATGCGTTTTTGCCATGGTGTTGCAGCCTCTAAGCCGCACTTCCTGGCTTTTAATTGAATAAATGCTTGTCAAAATGCCCCCGTTTGCAGAGGCTTTGATTTGCATTTCCAGACCAAAATGGAGCCTCCTGCCTTCGCGTGAATGAACTGTCATAGTTTCTTGATTATAACTATTGTTAGCATATTTTCTGACATATCTATGTATGGTTCGTAGAAAATGTAGCCGAGAATGGAATTCTTACAATTATTCATGGGAAATTAGCACAGTTAAATGTTATGGTGCTAAATGTACACAGTCTGATTTATAAGAATGCTTGTACTTTACTGCAAGCGTGGCTTTCGATTTAATATTTTAGGAGGCATATATACTATCACTGGAACAATAAGCTTATTAGTCTGAAAATTCTGTTTTGGCACTGAAGCTATCATCAGAGAAAGCCTTTACTGTGGTTATCGCTGGTAGTGGGTTAAAGCCAGAATCTGCGCATGACTATGACTATGCTACCATTACCTATTATGAAGGATTCCCAACACAATCCGAAACGTCAGGCAAATAAAACTCTTGTTCCAGTGATCGTATCCTCTCCTTCTGAACTGCTTTCTGGAACTCGCATGTTCTCCACTATTAAGAATCTGAAATATCAGGCGACTAAACTTCTTGTTCTAGGGATCGCAGCTTCTCCTTCTGAACTGTTTCCTGGAAAGTTGCATCGAGACGAAGGGAGCACATGTCCCTACGCCGCGAGAAGGGGAGGAGACAGCGACAGCAAGTATCTCCACGCTGCCCACGTCACAACGAGACTATGACACCTTGCCTTCTGACACCTCCCAATAAGACGCGAGACAGGGGTGACACGAACTAATTGTCAGAGCTCCCGTTTCCCCCGCGCCCCCTCTCTACTCCCTAATTATGACTAGAATCTGCCCCTTTGATCCCTTAACACCTCTTCCCCTAGTTATTACTGATTGGTTGCTTAAACTTTTGTTAATTCTGCACTCTCTTACATTATTGTGCTAACCTGGTGATGTATAATCGAGCATGTTCGTTCGTCTAAGTTGACTTCTAGAAACAAAAGAGTCAAAAATCGTTTTTGTTAAAACTTGATTATTTAACAATGGTTTTGTTTTTTCAGAAACTGCTTGAGAGGATTTAAGTACATACTTCAATTTTTAGGACTGTGGAACATTAAATGGGTCGAAAACCTGTGCCGTAGGAGATGCCAGTGTTGGTGGTTCTCCTCAGATTGTTTCACGTGGACGCATATCCAGACAGTGGTCGAAGAAGTTGTCTGGGTCTCAATTTCTTGCCAGTTGGTCCCGAAGATGCCGCACTTCGCGTATCTTTTTCCCCTGTTTCACTGCCATGAAGGACGGAAAAACATGACTAGTTGTCAGAGCCCCTTCCTCTCTTCCTCTTTGGTCTCAAATTATGACTAGAATCTGACCTTCTTGATCCATTAACACCTCTCCCCCTAATTATTATTGATGGGTTGCTTAAACTTTTGTTAATTCTGCCCTTCCTATATTATCGTACTATCCTGATGGTGTCTAATCGAAAGCGTTCATTCGCCCAACGTGACTTATTGAATGTTTTCTGGAACTCGTCTGTTCGCTTCTATCAGCATTTCCCATTTTCTTGAGGTTTGGAAGCGATTGATTTACGTATGCTTTCAGAGTGCTTGTATAAATAAAAAAATGCAGTGGTAGGATCTTTTGCAAACCGCTCGGAAATTACTGATACAGGCAGTAGCAGATTGCAACTAGATATTAGCGCATTCACATAGATGCTCCAAATAAAATTTTCAACTTGAAATATGTCGCGATAAACAATAAGATATTCAACAAAAGGCGTCATTTTCGCAGTTATGGGTCAACATATAAGTTTCGAGGCCAAGACTTAGACGAAAGGTCTGTCTGCGATGGGATGACACGACTTTTCTTGCTGCATCTTCCACCTCTCTCTCTCTCGATCATTAACCAACATTATACAATGTTGCACTTTAATTCGGACTGTACTTGGCTCTTCAGTTTTCTGTCGCTCGATGTCCACTTGCTTGGTATCAACTTCAGCACTGACGATGCTTACTTGCACACCGAAAACTTGATGTGTAATTAGCTATGGGAAGTTTGAATTCCTCCAATTTGTGGATATTATCTGCCCCGCAAACTTCAGCTTTGCTATTACCAGCTCTGGCGCTAAAATTTTCCGGTTGCAATAGGGTTTCACTGGTGGATGCCCCGCATTGGCTTCACGATACACTGACGGAGCACGCTACTGGGGAGAGGATGTTTATGAACATATGCGGTCTGTATTACTCAAAGGTACCTGGGTCGCAAACCATCTTCAGTCATTCGACGTCAAGCCGGTACACGTAAATGAATAATAACGAAGAGGTTGGCTGTTGAAGGGTTACTGTAAAATGAAGAGCGTCTCCGAACCTAATTCGGCGTTTGTTAGACAGCCGTGGTGACATTATGGCCAGAACTGGGACACTGTTAAGAATAAACATTCTGACTGAACGCTCACGGTAGGTCACTAATGGGCTGCAGACCTCAAACGTGGCTCCCTGGGGCTCAGCAACTTGGGTTATCCGTCTGAATGGATATCGTTTTAAATATCCCCAAAACGACTGACCGCAATGCCATTAAATGGCATTGTGCTTCTTTTGATTTTCCGCTTGCTGATTTTCTCGGCCAAGGAATGCCCTTGTCCATTCAAAGGATTTTCATTTTTCAGATTGCTTATAGCTTTTATCATTAAAACAAGCTATAAAAATAATCCCAGCTCTGAATAGTTCGGTATGGAGAATGCGATGCGCAATATTACCGAAGTAGTTCAAATACTTAGCTTTCTTATGCTTTTTTCTGTCAACGGGATTTTAATAAGGCGTTAACGAAAATGTATGGACATACTGAAATAGGAGAAAGCTGTTTCTCATAAATACAGTGAGGGAGGACGAATATGGAACCACGCAAGATCTGTGGATATATGGTTACTGTAAATAATGTGGTGATTATGACATAGTTAAGCCTATGCTGTCCTCTGCGAAGTCCTTTCATGTACGCAACGGGATAAGTTCCCCCTTTCACACTGCGTTGATACTATTGCGCAATCTGCTATTGGCTTCCTTACCGCTGAACACTTGAGGAGAGTAACTGGTGGAGAGCGTAGCAATACGTTAGACGCTTGGGTAAAAAAAATTATTATCAAATGCCCATTCATGCCAGCTGGTCGGAGCGGTTCTTGATCCACGACGTTGATGGTTACTAAGGGCTCTGTCTGTCATGAAAACGATGTTGCGCAATTGCGCTGGAGGAACGGGAACTGCTGTTTTTGTAATTTCACTCTTCATGTGAACACAGGTCTTGGCATATTGCTGGTCTAACTCTGTGCCAGCACTTCTGCGGTTACTGCTGCCGGCTTGTGGTGAATCACTCCACATAGGCAAGAAGGTCCGAAGGCCCACTGCTGCTAACGCGTACGTCTGCACTGACGGCGGCCTCTGCAACAGCCAATCACAGATCCGCAAAGGCTGGTCTCTCCCGCCAGCGAATAGGACGCAGGTACTCCTAAGTCGATGCAGTTTGTCCGGCCAATAACCCTCAAGGCAACCATACAATGGCCGTTCTCGCTGCCACTTGCATGCCTGCTGCTAAAACCGCACTTGGACCGCGGCTGGCTCTTCTGCTTGTCGTAGGCTCGCCATGTCAAATCTCTGTTCATCTATTCTTCGTTTCTTTGTGTACACAATATACTCTTCCCACTACTCTGGCCTTAAACGACTCCTCCTCTACTAAGTTACCATGGTCTGAAGATCGCTGTTGCTGGGTTTAACTCACTTAACCCCCTGCGATAGGCTCACACCTCCCATGCTCGTGAACAGCTTTTTCGTTACCCATTTGTGGACAATTTCCTGCGAGAGACAGTCCGCTTAGCGTAGACGAGCATTATTTTGGTCAGCAGTCATGTCATATCTAGCAGTTGAGGATAAGCAGATTTGATTATGCTAAATAATTCATTGGTGCGGACGTGACCGCCTGGCTGCTTGCTTATCTGCAGTCGCAGTACTTTAATGGGGTTATCCTACAATCCTGTTGCCGAAAGACCTTGGAGGATAGGTTTTTCGGAGCAGTTTGTTGCCATTGGCTGCCTGGCTTTTGGTACAGGACTGGGAATTGAACTCCGAATGTTGAGCAGCACAAATTAACTTGGACTACAGTATCAACAGACCTCTGGTAAGATGATTGACGATACCTACGCGGATGTGCTGGTGGGGGTGGTGATAACGCCTTGAAGATTTCGCCATTAAAGGGCACAACCACGAAGCCATGGCAACCAAACCGTGAGTTCGCGACTCGAGTGGGGCACCATTTGGGTCTGGTATGACTAGCTGACTGCAGCTAATAAGCCAGAAATGGTCATTTCAGTCTCCCCTATCTTTTCTGGCAATAGACTCTAGTGAACCTTAGTGTTGAGTTCGGCTTACTATTTCGTCGAAGCTCATCCGACTTTCTTCAGTGAGTACCAGTATACCATGCTCCTGTTTTCGGCCCGCTGGATCCTCTCATGGCAAGAAGCAAATTTATCGAGTGCAACTGTTATCTTTCAGAAGCAACTCCATTGGGTAAATCACATTGGGCGAGCGATAAGCACCCGCTCACCCCTGAACCCACCTTTACCTTCCATATTATGTTTTTACTCTGTAATCTCACTTATACCTTTATAACGTTATCTTCTTCTTCCTAATGACTTGTCTAGTTAATCAATAAAATTCATTTGACCCACTTATGAAAACCTCGGAGACCTCAGTGGGATTCGAACCTACGCCAACAAGGGAAAGGTCTTAGTTCAGCTAACGCTCTAGCCCACTGAGCAATCGAGGCCCGATGGGGAACCAAGAGGTTAGGCTCACTGGTAGTCATCTAGTGGATTTTTTAGGAAACCCTATTTGGGCACTCAGCTTACTGTCTACGCCTATAGACCTTTAATATACTGATATATACCGCGAACAGAAATTAATTTCCCAGGAGATTAAATAGCTGAACTGTAACAGAACTGCGGGCTTCAATACGTTGCAGAAGATTGGACGGGTAAATCGACCTAAGTGTACTTAATTTTATGGCTCCTCATGGGGCCTCGATAACTCAGTTGGCTAGGGCGTTGCCTGTACTGAAGCTTTCCCCTTGCGGACGTGCGTTCGAATTCCATCTGGGCCACCACCTTCTTCGCAGTTGGGCCAAACGAATTATTGAAATCTGAAATCTCTAATAGTCTATCGCCTTCGGTGGATTCGTTTGGTAACTTTATGAAAATCAGAACGTAGGTACACAGAGGACGAGTTAATAAGCTGCCAATCATCGAGATAGGCATTAGCACCAGCAGTTAAGCCGCTATAAACACCGCTCTGAAAATCAAGACCAGATAGGGGGAAACTCTCGCTCCCCCTTGACGATGACATGGTTACTGTCGCAGCACTAAGATAAAGGTACTATGTCAGAAACATCAAAGAGTTAACATACCATATTATGAAAAGATATAACAGGTCTCCAGGATAGTAATAAAAAATACATACAACAAAGACTATTCTGACAGACATTTGAGGCGATCGTAGTGTCAGATATAAGTAAACTCTGGGAATATCATAAGTATAGATAGGTACAATGTTGGGGTTTGGACATACAGGTCAGTTAATGATGCGATGTTTGGTCGGTTGAATGGTGACGGTGGAGAGCGCCAAACCCAATTGGGCCACGTAGTAAGTGAGCATAATACTGTATTGAGAGAGTGGTAGAGGACAAACGAACTCCTCCACCGCCAGTAAGGTGTCCGAGACAGCAAAGGTGACCGCCCCCACCATACGAGATAGTGACGGGATGCTACGTAGGCCCCCCTCCTCAGTGTACGATTTAGCTAGTGCTCGCCACAACATAGTGCCAAGAATGAGGGTGTAAATTGGAACCAGGAAAGTCAGCAGACCGGATAAGTAAGAGCTTAAAAACAGATTTATCGTGAGATAGGACAGTAGGAAGGGCAATAGAAGAGGGAGAGCGAGTGGACGAAAGCCAAAAGCGGCCAGATAGGCCAGATGAGCTATCAGAAAGGCCAGTAAACCGGGCACAAATAGACCGAGGGCCCGACCCACGAGCAGAGCATCACCCAGGCAGGACAACACTAGACCAGAGAGAATGCATTTTGAGTAGCGATGTTTCTCCGCCTCTTTAGGGTCCTTCTTGGTGGAGCTGTGGAGGTCCTGGTAGTGCACGAAGAAGATCAGACAGCAGATTGGAGCGCATTTGAAAATACAGTAGGTGAGTGATGGCGGATCTGAGCAAAATAGAATGAAGTAAAGTGCAAAGGTCTTGAAAAAAGGTAGCAAGGTCGGCACATACGGACGGACCTGCAAAGGAAAAAAATCATATAACAGACCACATACAGAAATTTCATTCGATAAATCCAGACAGTAAACAAGAAAAGCTGAGCAAGCCTTAGAAGTACGAAACATATTATGTGGACTAAAGGCTACAGCATTCCTAAGGGAAACCTCACGTTGTTCAGAAACGCGTTTGTTTCTCTGCGAAATTCCCAGCCCTGGAGGAGATTTTTGAAAAGATCAGGAGCCACCGTTTTCTTGGATACCACGTTCTAAATAATTTTTTATTGGACTGTGCTCCACTTAGTCGGTCCCTCTCCTGGAATCAAAAGATACTTAAATTCGCGGATATGGATTTCTGAGTCTGGATGTGATCAGTAGCTTAATCTCGTAAGGGTCTTCATTAAGCACCATCAAATCCACTACGAGATACCTAGGCCGATGAGGGGGTGCGATGTTTAGAAAATTAGCTGGACTCCACCCAATTCTTTTTACGGAATATAATATTGAAATCCAATCAACTATCTAATTTGTAAATCACATTTCCATAATGCAAACTACTGAATTGCTCGGGGCATTCGCATCTTTTTAATCCCAAGGCAGATGAAGATTTAGTCAAATAAATGAAACTTTAAAACAAGCAAATAAGTATTTATCCGGAAGAACTAGACTGACACTGGTGGTGCGTATCAGCACTGTGATTTGCTAGTATAAATCTTACCAGGACCACTTAAATGTATCCTGAATGTAAAAAAAAGAAAAAACTTTTTGCTCTTCCAGTCTCTTTATTATAATATTTTTTATTATCATATGATTATTGCAGCTCACCAGAAGTCAATGCCGATACGAAAAAGGTGCGTGATGCCATGAGTCAGTACACACACGAAAAGCAAATAATTCAACCCTACACTGGAATAATGTTTACTAATTACTGGAGAACAAAGAAGGAATATTTTTGTCCAAGGGCACAAGGTCCCCCCTTTTCGCACGATTGTTTACAATCAAGAATTCTTACTAATAAGGACGAAGTATTTTTGACAAAGAACTGAAACAATTATTTAAGTCGTGCTCGCTGTGAGTACCCATTCTCACCTAATTCCCGCTCTATTAGTATATGCGGAGCCCATGAAAAGTTAGAGACTTTTAAACAATGGTCGGATAGTGGTTGAATTAAACTGCAAAAGCATGTACTTTTGAGGTGCTTCAGCACGGTGATTTGTGACCTGTGCAGCTTATCTAGACATCCTGGAGGCCTTGGTTTTGCTTTGTGTAGGAAATGTGGCATCATGAACCACCATTAAATAACTTTCAGACGATGCCTATGTTGTGACATCTGGGCGCAGCAATAATACTTGAGTGCACCAAAGTGAGGCCACTGAGACGCCGTAAAATTGGCTTATAGTGCAGCGAACAAACCAGAGGACTCGTTTCGTACCAAAATTTTCAGGGCTCAACACTACTTCAACTTAGGTAGAAGTAAGTTGGATTAAGCACACATACGGGAGTGTTCGATTTATCACAGAAAACCTGTTTCTCAGAATAACTATGCAAGCACGAATAGCAAGGCGTCGATGTACCTGGCCTTATGTTGACTTAGAAATCAGGTTGGGTAACAAAGCCATCATGTGATACTGAATGTAAGCTAACTTGAAAGCTTAAGTGTGCAGAATTTCGCGGCTTGACATGCAGTAGGATTAGAAGCAGCTCATGAATCATGATAATACATAGGCAGACTACCTGCCTGTTTTTAGTGGTCCCAGGTAATCTTGTGCCGTGCTACGAGTGCGGCTGATATGAAAAAACTGTAAACTTTTTTTAATGCTAGAGTTTTTGAGCAAAATTATTCAACTAGGCAACGCCCGCTTTCTACATGCATATATTGGCATGCAAAAAGTATACTTTGATGGAGGTCATGGTCCAATTAGTGCTAAATATGTCAGGGGAAAACGCAAATAAAAGCTGTCTTCCTGAGGACATTTCCAACATTATTTACAGCCCCAACATTCACATCATCTCCTTACGCAATCCAATGGCTACATATAGGACGCGATTTTAAATCTTGAGCTGGCAGCACATTAACAAAGCTAATCTTTTAACCATAAGCGCGGTAAGCATACATAGGGATTAATACGGTTGGTAATGTATCATGAATGTGACAATTTGACTGTGATTGTCAATGATGTAACATCAAGATGAGCACAAGATTTTCAAGATCCTCGTGATTTAATTCAAACAACACAAAATCAAACACACTCGTTTATGTTTCACCGAGGGGAAAGTTGGACGCAGGATGTGACAAAACTTAACCACCCGCTAATAGGCACCATGCATGCCTGATGCGCAAAGAATGGAAGAAGATTTCCCATAAACAAGAAAATGGTCGCTCCGATTCCAGCTAGTTGAAAGGACCATAAAGACCATAAAAAGGTATAGGTTATCTTGATCAGTATTTGGCTACTTGCCTTTAACAACCAGAGCTAGGCGTGGTCACAGCGACTAGTAGAGTCGAACTGATTGACTTAACAGCTCACATCAAACACATTTCCTTTCCATACATAAATGGGTGAGCATCTGCAGAAAACAGAGGTGCCGAGAATTCATGACGTTTTCTTATTCATGACAAAAGTTGAATATGTTTGAGGTTTTTATTTACTAACGGCCATACAAAATTTATCACTTGTTATGCTGAACTAATAACTCAGGACACAAAAGTCATGATGTTCATTCCTTTGGAGGTTTTTCCTCAAACTTAGCTTACAAAACAGCCAAATTCTCTATAGCCTTATTTTCTAAACAACTTAGTGCTAAACGGCTTTGCAAAATTTTACACATACAATCCAATTGATTTAAAACTCTTTAAGAAACCTTGGTACTGCGAAGGAAATGATCATTTAAATCACAAAAAAACGTAAGGTTTTTACACTTCTATGATTAAACTAATACGCTCGTAGCGAACTCTTATTACATGAGTGAAGGTTCAATACGTGTGCAGCTGTAAGCTTTTTCTAGTAAAAAACGATGCAGAGGAAAAGCCAACCAGCCTTTCACTTTTGGAGCTCACATCTTACGTGACAGCAGGTAGCCACTTCACAAAAAAGGAGCAAAACGATTTTCCCCATATCCAAACATTTCTCCAGAGGAACCGAAGTAGAAGGATGTATGCAAAAAACACATTTGCGCATGTTTATCTAATTTACACATCAAATAGTGAGTCGTTTTGAGTTTCATTCCAAAATGCACACCGGGCACGATCAGAGTTTACTTACTACATATATCGTTGATCCTCAAAACGTGGCCATGCTCACTTTATTAATTTGCCCTATAGATTTGCGTGTCCGCAAATTGTGCACTGCAAAACGGACTATCAACAATCTGGATAGATATTTCTGTTTTTGCAACCTTATCGGGGGACTGCAATCAGCAAAGCCGCATCTTCCGCACTTCGATGATGATTCCGGTGACCTCTGCAATGCCCCCTCCTGTTGGACTCTCCCCCCTAGGAAGACGGTTTTTTTCTCCTAAAATAATTTCCGAGGAGTTTTTCACTGTCTGCTCTTTTTAACTATCTTTCATTTCACTGGCTCATGTCGGTTGGCCTTGCTGAGGTACTATTATTCTGATACAACAACACGCATTTACAAGTAGGGAGCTCAAATTAAGCAAACGCAAATCCTTAAGATATGATCTAAGCTTACTGTTAAGTTTATATATAAACACTAAACAGTAAGCTATAAGCGATAAGATGCCACTTAAGAGGAGACACTTTTTTAATAAGGGAAGAAGGCTTTTGTCAAATTGCTTGTCAGTAAATGTATAACAAATAGACTAAGTCATTAGCCTTCGATGCTTTGAATTGTATTAATCCAGTTATTACTTAGAGTCAATGTCTGTCAAATAAATGTTCAGTGGTTGTTTAATCGACCCAAATATATTTTAATAATGTGAACGGGGTAATTTGCAAATGAGAGGGAGAATACATTAATCTGATAAAGCGGTTGAGGCTTATGTTGTCCATATGGAGGAGAAAAGAATAAGGATATTACATATTAGTATCACCATGAGCAATTTTCCAAATCTTACCGCGCTAAATTCAATACAATCCGTAAAACGCTCCATGTTAGGACAATATGAATATTTTCAAAATAAATTAAACTGGTGCATTAAAACAATGGTTTAAATATAGATAAGTTTAACGCAATAATATGTTCGAAGTAAAATGAAATTAATAAGAACTCTATGCACTGCTTTAGACAGGAAACAGTTGATTTCAAATCATAAAGCCCATCTAATATTGCTTCGTACGTAATGTACACCTTCGCTAGCTTATCAGAACGGATTTATATTGCGCAAAAAAAAGTACGAAAACGAAGAATTCAATGGATTTCAATACAAGCAGGGGTAATAATTGGAAGATGTCAAAAATAAGGGCCAAAAACGTGCATAAACAAAAACCTGAATCGGGGAGACGCAATAATTCTTTGGAAAAATGATCCGGGTTAAAACTTTCGAAAAAGTACTGATACTACTATAGCAGTATCGAGTGTAGCTTATTTTTAGTAAGTGATGAAAATAATATGCTAAATATTCATACGATACTAAGCATACTATAAGAACTATAGCACGCGGCTTCTTGTTTTTTTTTGTTTTGTTATAAACAGTGTCAGGGACCCAGACTTTGATGTCACCCTGTTCGCTGACGACATTTAATTGTGCAAAGTTGTCCAAAATACAGCAAAAAAACCATCTGCAAGCTTGTTGAACAGGTTGGAGGCCTTGTCAACGCATTGGCTTATGCCGTTTAACGTTAGTTAATGCAACTTTCTTCAAATCGGCAGTTATATAGCACCCAGCCTGAAGTTGTGTTCCTTTAACGGTACAGCGCTGCAATAAGTTGACAGCCGGAAGGGATTGGATTTCTTCTTCGCTCAAACCAACGCTGTACTGCATAAAGGCGGCGAAGTCAGCCAGATCCATATGACATGTGATTAGGCGAACATTTATGGCGTCAGTAGCTTTGTGTCCGGGGATATTTTTACCCTGGATGACACCCTTCATTTTGCGTGGTCATTTCTTTGAACTACATTTCGGTATAACAAGGATCAATGCACGTAAACTTTGTTTCACTATCAGAGTGTTTGCGGTGAGCAATGCTCGTTCTGAAGAAACTGTCCTCTCCACCTCTAGGAACACCTTCAAGACCAGACTGGAAATGCACCAATAATTTTATTCATGAGTGTCAATCCCCCGAACTTAAAGGTTGAGGAGGGCTCAGCGAGCCGAGCTTTCAGATGACATAACCAGGAAAGAAAGACGCTTCGGGTTTGACTTTACTTAAAAAGAAGAATACAAAGAAAGCGAGAAGCACCAAACCATGTGCACAGGTATATTCCTAATTATGGCACACTCAAATTAAGGCCATGAATCGTGGTAGTCAGGACGTAATCCGAAGGAAGGGAGACGACAACCGAAACGGAAATGGCATGATAAGCGTGCGCCTGGAAATCTGGATTATATCAATGGTAAATAGGAAGGACGTCGTATTGTCGTAAGTCACGACGCCTAAATGGAGAAAACTTAAATGGTGGATAGAGTTGCCGTCTACGAAATAAAAACGGGGAGTGAAAAGTGTGAGCGGGTAATAAAATTCGTACACAGCCACCTATATGCTAATGTGTGAAGGAGCTAAGAGATAAGTGAGTAAGTAATTATTAAATTGTTGATTTTTTGGATGTCACAGAGACTGCTTTGTGGGAAAACGAAAAAAAGATACATTAAGTCAGGTTCGGGTTACAATGAAAGCGCAGTATTTTCGTAAACAAAGACAGGATACTATAGGGTCCGAGTTAGGTAGGACAGGAGAGATTCGGCTTATACTAATGGAGGTTGGTGGTTTGGGTTCTGCTGTGGAGTTTCTCCAAATATCCCTCCTAGAAAGTAATCCATGTCAGCTTGCGGGGAATCAGAAATTCTGGGAAAGTAAGACATAGTGTGAGCTTGATAAAGGAGTTACACAGATTAAGTTTATAAATAATATCAAGACGGGAAAATGACAAACAAGGATTAACGCGAGACTTATCAGCGTAATACGAACGAAACGGAAAGGTACAGCATTCGGCAAAACGGACTCTGGAAGCAGAAGTAGGTGGTTCATATAAAAATCATCAATTGAAACAAAGGGAGTTTGGGATGTGGCAGTCACACCACCTTATGGCCACGCATCTATTTACAAGTTAATTCAAAGTGAGGGATCCCAGAAGGCTATGAGAAGAGTACAGCTGGAGGTAGAGGTGATAGGAGGGAAGATAATTTACCAAAAACGTGCTAATATTTTATCCAGGAGTAACACTAAACCCGTCGGGGCTTCAATTATCGTAACTTATAGCATTAGAGGATTATCAAGTCCCAATCAAGTAATTAGTTCAATTTAATATATTTCAGTATATTTGGGGTATAAGGCAATGCCTTCAAAGACCATACTGAAAACGATCTACAAGTAGGGTCCATGTATGATCCATAAAATAACCATGTTACTATAATGTAGTTAGTAATATATACGTATGTACACAGTTATAACAGTGAAATTTACGCAAAGTTATCCTGAAGACTGTATATGAAGTTGTCAAGTAATAGGTATTATTTTCATCTGTAAGTGTGGGCAAAAATTTGATATGTTTTACCAGTGCTTTTCTGTGCATACGAACGGTATCTTTTACGTAAATGTACATCAATATTGCCTTTAAATGCCTCTGTTGAGCTCGCCATTAAGGCCCTTCTCTTGCAGTCTGTTCCAGGTATGGCTTCTGCTTGAGCGGGAAATACTTGAAAGTGACTGAGATATATATATATATTGATAATATTATATTCAATAATATGAGCTCCCTTGTATGCTGTGATACCATTTAAATATCACGCCACATGCGCGTGGCCAAAGAGCTGGCAAGGTCACGGGCACTTATATCGCAGGGGGTTTAGTAAATTAAACCCAGGCAACTGCGATCTTCAGACCATGGTTATTTAGTAGAGAGGAAGTCTTGGGAAAGGCCCGAGTAGTAGGAACAGTATAGTGTGTACATGGAGGAATGAGGAATAAATGGAGAGTGATTTGACCTGGAGAGCAAACCACCGGCCACGAGAGCCAGTCTAGTCCAAATGGAGTTTTAGCAGCAGGCATGCAAGCGGCAGCGAGCGCGGGCAATGTCTGGTGGCCTTAAAGGTTATTTGCCGGACAGACTGCGTCGACCAAGGCGTGCATGAGTCTTATTCGCTGACGTTGCGGTATCTGCGATTGGCTGTTGCAGAAGCTGCCTACCGTGCAGACGCGCGCGTTAGCAGCAGTGGGCCTTCGGACGTGCTTGCATAGGTGGAGTGAGTCAACACAATTATTCTGAACTTCCTTGTAGCACCCGGTGTGGATAAGATGGGGGTTTCGGCTTACAGGAATTGGAGGGAGCAGATTGGGTTCGGTGAGAAGTGGTCCTGTAGTGCTCCCTGCTGCCTGACACCCTCCATTTGACGCCACAGACGAGGTTAGTCGGAGCATAAGACCTCGCGCGAGGGCAGTTTTCCTGTGTGCCTCGGGCCGCGCGCACACGGATGCGCGACCTTCACTCCTAACGAAGGCACGCACAGAGTCTCCCCCGTTCTGGCCTCAACCCACAGTGACGTGACCTCCATCCGTCCGGACAGACAGCAAGGCCGTGCCTGCCACTATACATCACTCCGGACCTAGCCTGCCTCGCAGCTAGACGTGCGCTCCGGTAGTCAAGACTTCGTCCTAACTATTCTCAATTCCGTCTGTACAGCATACATTATTCCTATTGCGCTGGCTGTCCCATGACTTCTCTCACCTCTTAAAGAACCGGACCTGAAGATTGCATTTGCCGGAGTTTAACTAACTGAACCCCTGTGATCGCTCTCCAAAAATCCTTCTTAGAAGTGAATCTATTTCATCATACGGAAAAGCAAGCATTTAAGGTAAGTGGGTGCTAGTCCGATACTGATAAAGAAATTAGATATGGAAACTATATTATTAATGTAACAACGTAAAACGGCGTATTGGAGGAGGGCAAAAAATATACAAAATTTTAAAATGAGGAACTTATTGGAGACCGATTGGAACAACACACTCGATACAAGGTGCAACGAAACGGGGCCCCAAACACCGAAAAAGTGCCGTTTAACACAAAATTATCGAATTAAACGAAAAGGGTTAGAGTCGGGCCGTTACACTACTAAATATTGTTCACCCTCCCGTCCAAAGCATTTTGTCACGTTCTTTACCCTAGCATAATGCCTATGGCTTCCCACTTGTGCACCTCCTCCGTAGAGTAGACGTCTTGTCTTT
This sequence comes from Ligula intestinalis, assembly GCA_036362985.1. NCBI lineage: Eukaryota > Metazoa > Platyhelminthes > Cestoda > Diphyllobothriidea > Diphyllobothriidae > Ligula > Ligula intestinalis. The sequence continues at coordinate 100,073,766 of JAYGXS010000001.1, forward strand.
TTTGAGGAATATATTAAACTGATTTCGACGTTGCCGTCCATGCTGTACCAGCTATTAGGTCAAACTTGAAGCGCTTCCTTTTGAACAGGAAAATACAATCGTGACAGTTTTGGGTTTTTCTACGCAGAAGCTTTATGGTGGTCAGTGGATGTGTTTTGTTTGTAGTTATTTCGCAATTACCTCACTTTTTAAATCTCAAGTTTTTTTGTCCATTTTCATGCATTTTGCATACTAAAACTACCTGTGAAAATGTTGAAACTTAATTACTTTTCACACTGACCAATACTGTCTGAATGGAATTTTCAAGGGCTTATGTCACTCATAAAAATAAAATAATTGACTGGTTTACAGTTATTCATGCACAGCTGCATGTGAGCCAGTGCGCGAGTCTTTCCATCAGGGTGAGGTTTTCGGTATTCGCCGAGTGCCGTGTGACAGTTAATGTCTGCTTGCATAATTGATTAGGTTTTTGCGGAGTTTCAGAATATCTGCGATTAACTGTCGTCGGGGTTGCATGTGATTACACAATTCATAACATGATGTATATCGGAAGTCGAACGCGTACAACCTCTTGAGGCCTTATATGTATATTACCAACTTGGAAAGATTTACAACCAAAATCTGACCTTTTCTTGTCGGTTTCTTAGTAGTAGAGTATATGTTAATAATAAGCTATAAAGGCGAAACCCAACAGGGATGAAAGTCCAAAGTGCGTGACAGCCTGAATTCGGTAGTGCTGCGCGTACTCACCCCCTTCTCACATTCAAAACCTTTGTCTAGCCGCGCGCCCAGCGCAGACTCACCCTCTTACCTCTGGGCGCTCTTGTACTGTTGCACCCCCGATGTCGAGGCCCAGGACTCACGCACGCGAATACCGAAGGACCCATAAGCCCCTGCCCGCAACCCACGCCAAGGCGACTTCGACGGATAGGTAGGTCACAGTGTGGGTAGTGTAACCACAGATAAATAATAACGTCAACGCTAGTACCAGCATTACTAACGGCGTGGGACAATGCGATAGAAGTCCCCTCACCCCCGGCCTCGTATGACTGAGCCCTCTGTTCACGCGTATCGAAATAGTCCGACCGGCAGTAACCTCCCTGCGTTTAGCTTCAGTTACTGTGACGTAAATCCCATTCAGTAGGTTTCTGCGATGTAGGGGGAGGTGGTAACCGTACGGTTACGTGAGTTTCGCGTCGATAGGTTCTGCAGGGTCGAGGTGTATATCTTACGGTGACATGAATCCCGTGGCGGTGGTTTGGGGGGGGTGTTTTAATGTTTATCTGGTGCGCCACGTGTCCACACAATCAGTAGTTCTTTTTGTCCGAGCAAGTGTAGCCTGCTGTTGTTTCAGGTAGCGTTCGCGTTAGTAGCGAAACTGTGACTAGCCTCCCGTGGCGGCTACAATCATCAGCCTATCTTGGAAACAAGTATCCCGCAGGTGGGAAGGGTGCCGTGTGTTCATAAAAGCGTAGAAAGGCCTACGCCGAAACAAATCCCGCCAACCCTCGCAGCGGGACACACTAGACACCGACTAAATAAACACAGGTAAGGAGATGTAAGCGAAGTCACCCCTCCCGCAATTCACCCCCCACCAAGTGGAGGTGCACTTGGAAAAGAAATCACTCAAGCTTCTCTCTGCCCAGTGCAAGTTGAACCTTCACACAGCTCTCACTAACGGCTCCACGAAGCTTTACTCTACGAGCACCTTCCGTCATGTCGTCTGTAGCGGGTCGTGCCTGGCCGACTAGCTCGAATCGAAGTGCACTTTACCAAAGGCTCGCCGACGCGGTTTTCGACGTCTCGATCAGCCATTCACGGTCCCCGCATCTACGCTCAAAAGCCAGGCGATGAATGGCGAGCTCACACGCGTTCCCCAAAGTCTCCAGGCCAACCTAGCCAATGAAAGTGCTCTCCCTCTCTGTCTACTGCCCCGAGTTCTCTCAAACAGTCACTTGGGATCCGGTCGATCTCCTGAGCGTACGGGCTTTCCTGAGTCAATCTACTCTCATCTTTTCTCCTCTCCCTTGTGTATACAATACATTCTTCCATCTAATCTGGTATTTGCGGACTTCTCTCCTCTAATAAATTGCCATAGTCTGAAGATCGCAATTGCTGGGTTTAACTCGCTTAACCCCTTGCGATACGTCTTCCGGGCGCACTAGATCACAGGGTCGAGCTCTCACACTAGCATGTTGGAACGTGCGCCCTCTCTCAGATAGCCCTGGAAGCGAGCTGCCTGAACGAAGGACCGCACTATTAGCACGAGAACTGGAAGAATTCAAGATCGACATAGCCGCACTGAGTGAAACCCGTCTCCCTGACCAAGGCCAACTGAAAGAGGAAGGCGCCGGCTACACCTTCTTCTGGAGTGGCCGGCCACAGGCAGAGCGACGCGAAGCAGGCGTCGCCTTCGTCATTCGGACCGTGATCATGAGGGGTCTGACCACATTGCCTCAAGGCCAAAACGACCGCTTGATGAGCCTCCGCTTGTGGCTGCAGGCAAACAATTTCGCTACCATAATCAGCGTCTACGACCCCACGATGACTAACCCGGAAGTAGAAAAGAACAAATTCTATGAGGAGCTACACGCCCTCCTCGAGACTTCTCCGAGGTCAGACAAGTTGATTATCCTGGGCGACTTCAACGCTCGCGTCGGCACCTGCCGTACAGTCTGTAGAGGAGTTCTAGGTCCCCACGGCGTCGGCGGTACAAATGAAAATGGCCTACGCCTCTTACGCACCTGTGCAGAGCACGGCCTCATTGTGACAAACACCTACTTTGACCTCCCGCATCGGAAGAAGGTGTCCTGGATGCTTCCTCAGTCCCAACAATGGCATCTCCTGGACTATGTCCTCGTACGGAGGCGTGACCAGGCAGATGTGTTGGCTAAAACCCTATAACTCAGTCTAGACACAATTGTACCCCTCAATTTCGCGGTTGGATCTCTTAGTTTAGATTTGCTTCGTTGCGATAGGGTAGTCTAGTCCTAGGACGTGCGCTAGCTCTGTTAATTTTAATTCTTTGATAAAAGCATAGTCCTCCTAGCCGCAGCACACAATTCTAATCTAGCTTACTCTAGAATCTAGCTGGCTGCAACTACATTTAGTTCTTAAATGTACCTCGTAGTTTACGCAGCCCAGTCTCTCGGTTATATTTGCTTAGCTTTTATATTGCAGCAGGCCCAGTCTAAGCTTTTAAGCCTATTGCAGTCTCAGCAGCACTGTTGTCCCCTATAACCAAACTTGTAGCGCATGCAGGATGCATGTCTCATAATGAACCTCTAATACTGTTATAGGAATAAATAAGCTTTCATGACAATATTTTCAAGTCGAAATTTGAGCGCGAAGCGGTGGTAGATATCAAGCTATCATAAAATGGACATTCTTTACACCCCACTGTTTACTAAAATTACAAATACTTTACGACCGAATGCGAGGTTACCACTTTCTACATACACGTACAGGCCGCAGTTTTAGCTTACTACTCAGTGGCTTTAGCAAGTACGATTGCTAGAACTTGCATTTTTGGCCTAGTTGCGGCACTTCTAGCAGAAGTATCCTGAAAAATGGCACACTTTACCTTGTCTACCGCCTAAATACATGACAAATTCGCAGCTATTGTCACATATAACTTTCTCTATCCTTGAGTTTACTAATATCTCCTACTGGTTTTAGCAAGTGAAGCTACTATAATTAACACTCCTGGCATAGGCCCAGCACTTTCAACAGTAGTATACTGGACTTAAAACGAAATGTCACTGTATTACCACCTAGAAGCACGATACATTATCAGCTCTTATTACGTATGCATCTCTTTAACCTTAAGATTACTAATATCCCCTAACAGGTCTATGATTGCACACTAAGCTAAGAGGTCATACATGTACGCACAGGCCGCATTGTAGCCTACCACCTACTGGTCTTTGCAATTATGATTACTAGATTTGGCACCCCTAGCATAGGCACAACACTCTCAAAAGTAGTATACTGGAGATCAAGGCAACACGGCCCCAGACCTGAGGCCAATCTGCGTCATTTCTAACGAAATTGAGCAGCACTAAATTGATTAGGATACACAGCGAGAAACAGCAGCATAAACAGCAGATGCAACAGTAGCTGCAGCAGAAATGCGTGACTCGGGCGTCTCGAATATTTCCGCGCATCTACTGTGGGTGGGTGAGTGAGGGTAAACTGTGCAGTAGTACTAGCTCAAAAGCTAAGGTAACACCATGTGATATGACAGAACCAGCGATACTAATAAATATTGCGTCGCTAACGTAAAGGTGGCACCGCCAGATGGCCAGGGATGAGAGGGCGGAACCCAAGGAAAGCACACGTGCCCCAGTATAACCACCACCGATACATTTATCAGCATCAATGAAATTGCCCTTTTCCTGTTGCATTGACTTAGACTGCCCTACTGTACCTACAGAATACTGTATTTTAGTCTGACACCTACTAGTCTTAGCAGTTATGACTACTAGAATTAGCAACCCTAGCACAGGCACAGCACTTTCAACAGTATCAGTATATTGAGGGATATGTAGTAAAAATTCCCTTGAGTGCCCTATTTGTACATATGTGCAGTGGTAGCAGAAAATTTGTCTCTCAGACTGTTGGCGAGGCCAGTTGTCCTGTGTCATAGGATGAAAATAGGAGCAGACAGTGAAAAAACTCCTCAGGGATTTTTAGGAAAAAAACTGTCGCTCTTGTGGGGGTAATGCGTGGGATTTAGGAGAAAAAAGGGGGTTCCAACTGGGGGAGGGGCATTGCAAAGGTTCCCAGGAGCATCACCGAGTGGAGGCCACGTCCTGATTCTTCCTTGCTGATTGCAGAGTCCGCCCACGGAACTGGAAAAAACAGGGGCATCCGTCCAGATCGTCGACAGGCTGCTTTGGGTCGAACCAAGGGTGAATGTTTAGGCCGTCAGGTCTGGCTTATAAGATCGCTAGCGGGGTAATAACGGTACGCAGAGAGCCAAGTAGGGTAGACCGCGGAGACCTTCGCATGAGGCTATGCATGGGAGGGCGTTATAAATAGCAAACGTGAATGGATATAAAAACTAATAATACTTAAAAATTGGAAGTAGTGTTATTATTATTGCAAATTAACAGCTCCGATCCATCGTGCACTGCTATATCGATCCAGTTTTCGCTTAAAACCCTCTTGCGATTTCGACATAACGACGTCCTGAGGAAGCGCATTCCACGCTCCGACCACCCTTTTTGAAAAGAAGTGTTTCCGAGCGTCCAGCCTGGCCCCTGTCACCCTTAATTTGAGAGGATGACCCCTCAGACTCGTGGTCGTTGCTAATTCGAAAAAATCCCCTGATATAAGACAGCAGTCTTGAAGACGTAATACGCGGAATGCTAATATCAGGTCCCCCGAAGCTGCCTGTAGCGCAATGGGAAGAGGCTGAGATTCGACAGCCATGTCTCATAGGGCTGCGAGCCCTGCCCCATAACATGTTTGGTTGCGCGCCATTGTACCTTTTCCAGGATGTTGATGTCTTTCGTGGCCCAGGGTCTCCAAGCTTGGATAGCGGATTCTAGGTGCGGTCGTACGAAGGTTCCGAAGACTTTTGTGAAGCACTCTTCATTGAAGGTAGAAAAAGCTCGTCTGACGAGGTATAGGATCGACATCGCGGACTTGGCTACCTTTGTGCAATGCAGGGAGGGTTTAAGCGAGGGCGTGATCCAGACTCCCAAATCTTTCTGGGCGTTCACTTCCTTCTGGAGAGCAATGGAACGCGGCCCCAGACCTAACTCCAATCAGCGATACTGCTGTCCCCGAGTTGAGAATGCGGAAAACAAACCAAGCACTGCTTACTCAGGCTCCCAAGCTTGTACTTACCCGAAATAGTTAAACATAGATAGACACTTCTTGCTGAGATCAAAGGGATACGAGCCCTAGCGTTGTCTTAGGCCGCAGCACCGGTGGTAAATTGCGGCACAAATGCTATCGTCAGTACTATTACACTCTTATTGAGGCTAAGGAGATATGACTCTAGTACTTCTGACATAGGCACGTACCTATGGCAGTAGCTATAGATACAGCTCGTTGGATCGAGCTGAAAGTGCGGAAACAAAGGCATATGCAGCTTTGCTCAGGACCCCAGCTCTATTATTATCAAATGCTAATCAATTTTACCTCACACAGATGAGGGAGCGCATACTGGGTTCGTCTTCTTAAAAGAAGATACAGAGGCAGTACTTATAGTATACTATCTACTAGCCTCAGTAAGCATGTTTGCTAGAATTAGCACTTCTCTAATAAGCACGCACCTACAGCAACAGCATCTTAGTCCGTACAGCTCGAGGGATCGAGTTGAGAGTGCGGACGCCAAGGCAAGCACAAATTTGCTCAGGCCCTTAAGCGTGTACTTACCCGAAAGATTTAAACCCAGATTCACCTTCCTTTTTCAGATCAAGGGTATGTAAACCCTAGCAAAGGCATAGTCAGCGACAACGCTGACAAATGGTGGCAGTAGTAAAACAGTAGTAATACACAGTGGAAATACACATCTTGTCGAGATTGAGGGGATATGGTCCCTGTGCTGATATTAACCATCACCACTTCTGATCCACAACACAGACTGAAATAGTACCAG
>JAYGXS010000001.1:100080478-100094925 GCA_036362985.1 Ligula intestinalis
AGTAAATGAGAACAGCAAACGTCAGCTACACATAAATGGGGTTGGTAGCGGGGAGGTGGCAATTATTGATTGGTCCCTGTCCACGCCACGTCCATTCTCACGCTATCTTATCATGTCTCCGACGCGCGTCCCTGGAGTAACGGCGTGTGACCTTGACGTGGTTGCTTCCATGCTTGTAGAGGAACTGGGCCCTGGTTTCTGGTTACGGGCACACATTGCAAAATAACAGGGCGGTATATCCACATGCCTGTTTATGGAGTTAAGATCTGACACCCAGGCCTCCAACAGGTCACATCCCGTCTTATTACTGGCTCATGCCATTATCCGTGTGTTCGAGAAGTCGAAGTCATGGCCTTCTTCCAGAGTGTGTGTAGCGACCTGGGACTGTGGGTCGTCTTTCTGCACTGCCCGTTTGTGCTCTGTTATTCGCGAACTAAGTCGTCGCCCGGTCTGCCCTGTATAATGGCAAGAACAGTCGCGACATGGCACCTGGTCAATGACGCCAGACTGCACACCTACATCCAGTGGGTCTTTGAGTTGCATGACTCGTTCACGCATTGTAGCTATCGGGCGATGAGAAATACCCAAGCCAAGCTCTGCAGCGATAGGCTCGGTTGCTTCTGACACGTTTTAATGTACGGTAGAGGGTGCCAGAGCGTTGGTGGTCCCCTTTCGTTTGTTCCCCGTGAGTGCGCTCGGAGGCAGCGGCTGATGGAGCTGTTCGGGTATCCATTCCTGGCCAGATCGTCCCGAAGATGTCGTAATTCTTGCATTTATTCCCCCGGTTCACCGCAGTGTGTCTTTCCCCTCTGAAAGAGTGCTCTAATACAGCCACGTTTATGCGTTATTGGGTGGTTGCTATGGGAGCTGGGCACCTGGGTTGTGTTAGGCGCCTTTCTATAAACGGTGGTACTGAGTTGCCCTTTGGGCATTCGTGTGACGAGGACCGGAGTGACGAGTGCAAGAATTACTACATCTTCGGGACCAACTGGCCAGGAATGGATACCCGAACAGCTTCATCAATCGCTACCTCCAACCCCATTTATGCGTAGCTGACGTTTGCTGTTCTCATTTACTCTGACGATGGCTACTCGTGTCGAGCCGAAAGCTCAGAATAAAACTATCGTTCCAGAGATCGCGTCTTCCTCTTCATTACAACAAGAACCTGGGACCCGCATATTCGTTTCTATTCACAACTAGCGCGGAAGCCCGGCTTCGCCTTGGGCTTCCTTACATGTTGTTGACCCTTAGGTAGGCAAACCGCATATGAGAACTTATTAAAATGATTATGTCTAGTTAATTTCAGCTTTATTTGGGAAATTCATAGGTAAATACCTTTGAACTGCCTCTTTGTACATAGTCATGATGCAGAACCTGTGGCGCTGCCAGAAATGGATCAGCGTTGGGTAGGGGAAGACAGTAAAAACACTCCTTAAAAAATTTTCCATAAGTCAAGTTTCGAATGCCGTTTTGCGGGATTTTAAGGAAAAAAACTGTCGAGTGTGGGGCTGGGGCCGGGAGGGGGGCGACGGATCTTCTGCTGCTGAGTGTTGGAATCGTGTCATCGGGGTTGATCAATACCCTCATGGTCACATTAGGGGAAGATCGCAATGGGCACGAGAACATCGCCGAATACCGGAGTTGAGCCCATCGTACACCCTTGCTGGTTACCGGGTCTGCCAACCAGATATCGAAGCACGGGAGTCCAACGATCGTCAACAGTTATTCTGAGCAAACAAAGTACTGAAAAGTAGCGAGCCATATAATTTTTAAAGGAAATTTCTGCCCGAGAAGTTTGGTGGCAAACCTTACTTGCTACCGAGCGGCAATGTTATTAGTCTAGCATCATTACAAAGAACACCTTTTTTCATGCTTGTCCAACTGCATCACAAACGTGTCCACAGGTGGCATTAAAATATGAGCAAGTAAATAAGTATGGATGCGGCGGAAAGGGGTAAATGTGGGCATTAAGAGAGCTGAATTTTGAAGTTTAACAATAGTGAGAAATACGGGATCATGAGAAGGCAGGAAATAAGGATCAATACGCACCGTAAGGAAATGGAAGGTAGATTCGTCAGACTAACGCTTCTGGGTAAACGACATTTCTCGTGACGCCGTTGGGTGCCAATACGTACAAATTGGTTTTCGAGCCAATCTGAGATATCGCAACGTAGAGCTGACCGTGGGAAAAGCACGATTCTTCCAGGTGAATTCCAGCCACCCTGAAGGTTTTACCTTGGGACTTGTTGATGGACATGGCGAAGCAAACCTTCACGGGAAATTGAAGTCGTCGGACATTAAACGGAGTGTCAGATGGCACGATAGGAATGTGGGGGATATAAGCAGTCTCCCCTTTTGCACAACCGGTCATAATTTTGGCCTACATAAGGTATGACATCAGTCGCTTGACAATTAGCCTAGTACCAGTGCATAGCCGCGGTGCATCAATATTTCTCATCAGCATAATTGGCGCGCCAACCTTCAGAAACAGTTTGTGCGATGGAACGCCAGATATTTCCAAGCTGTTCAGGAATTCAACTGGATAATTGACACAGTCGGAAGGATCAACCGTCGTATCGAATGATTTGTACAGTTTTTCCTCACCTGGAAGACGACGGCTAATTCTGTCGTTAATGGAATTGACGAATTTGTTGCTCGGAGCAAGAATTCCTCGTTCGCATAGCCATTCTGCGTCAGCAAAGTTATTTTGGAGATCAGGGAAAACTTTGTCTCTAAGATCTTAGTCACTGCTCAGCAAATTTGCAACCAAACTAATAGGGATGTTTCCGGTAGCATCGCTGTCAATTTTCCTTTAGCCAACCTTCAAGATGTTGGTGGAGAATCCGTCGTTTTCATGGGCATTGTGCAGGAGAACTCTCATATTGGTCTTGAGTTTTAATGTCTTCACCGTTGACCATAGCGGTGAATATTTTAGGCAGAGTTTTACCTGGTCACCCCTGGTGCCCCTTTGAATCACCGGTAGTGTCTAGCGGAAATCACCAGATAAAACCATTGTGTAGCCACTGAACGGAATGTTTTTTCCTGTGCCATCACGCAGCGTTCTGTCTACCGCTTCCAGTGCAATGCTGTTGGCCATGGTACACTCGTCCAAGATTATAGCTGAGCACCGTTTCAACAATTCAGATGATCCACTACCTCTGCTTATGTGGCATGTTGCGGTGCCATCATCAGGTAACCTTAGAGGAAGCTTGAAGGTACTGTGAGCAGTTCGGCCACCGGGAAGTAACGTCGCTGCTACACCAGCCGATACAACAGCCAAAAAAATTTTGCTTTCTTTGCGCAGCTCAGCCAAAAAGCTGCTGAATGAAGAACGTTTTGCCAGTTCCACCGCACGCATCCAAAAAAGAAAACGTGGTCGCCATTACTGCGGTTATAGACAGTCAATAATAGCGTTGAATGCGTGAAGTTGATCGACCAGCATCCTTGATTTTTGAAGAGCCACGTATGCTGCCAGCTCGGTAACATTGTAGCAAAGTTCCAGCTGAATTTTAATTGAAAGCTGATCCCAATGTTTTCAATGTGAATGAGTGCCATGTTGTAGATGACGGCATTGAAGTCTACGGGAAGATGGGCATTTTGCAACTGTAGTTGATGTCGGTAGTCTTCCGACATATCATTTCTGTACTTAAACCATAGATCATGGGGGCAGTTAAACTCACAACTTCTGATCAACAACGCAAGCAGTCGTCGTAATTGAAAAGGAGCGTTAGCAACGACAGCTTCAGCAATGGTGTTCTCCCACTGATTATCATCTTGAAGCAGACCACGCCTCGCACAGGCTTCTCTGTAGGTAGAATAAAGAAAACCGTCAATCGTCCTAAGATCTTCAAACGATGTTGGACCTTTAACTTCATGGAGTAGCATTCGTAAGTAGAAGCATTGTTGTTGAGAGGGGTAAACAGTGTAAATTCTGCCCGTTTTCACATCATACTTGATACCAGGATGTCCGTCAACTGGAATACCTACACTTAGTCGGGCCCACTTGTTTCGATTCCATGTGTAGTATGAGGGGACCTGAATATACAAAAGTGTCTGGGCAAACGAATCTTGCTGGCACAATTTGAAGAAAGCAGTCAAAGTTGTATCTTTAGGATTCTGAAGGTGATCCAAGAGAAATCCTTCCGGAAAGTAAATCCGTTGGCCATTTTCCAGGTGGATGCTTAAGTGTTCAATGGTCGGAAAACGGTTATGGATATCAAAACCAAAGAATCTCCAGAATGCCTCATTGCTGCTGATTTATCTGCCCATTTCATACTGGGTAATCTCATCATTGTTGTTATGGTGGTTAAGAGAGTACATGCCGGCATCGGATCCTTTGTTGATGGACTTGCAGACGTACTTGATGGACTTCGCTGAGTTGCAAAATTCACCGTTGATGTGGGCGTTGAATACTTTTGACAGTAAGAGGTAATACGGCACAATCCTACGGTTATCAATTACCACACCACCTTTTCGCCTTTTATTGATAACTGCTTCGAATCCGCCAATCTCAGGTTGTCGCCTTCTATAGAGGGTAACCATCCCCATCAGTCTGAGTTGCATCTAGAAATCGCTTGGTACATTTCCCATCCTTCATGCAAGGGCTGTTAGGATTTATCTGACCGCATGGGCCATGCACCATATGAGTTTTGATCGTTTCAAAAAGGAAAGGGTCAACGGATCGGTCCGGCAACTCTGCGCATATAAATTTGTCGACATCGGAAGTGTACAATTTTTCCTTCAGCCAGGCCAAAATGTGAGCGTGGGGCAATCCTCTCTTTCGCCACACAAGAGTGTACATGTGACACTGAACATCACCAAAATTTTTAATTTTGTGATGAGTCCCATCATGGTTTTAAACTTAAGCTGGAATACCCGCGCGGACAAATCATGGCGATCCTGTGGCTTTTGACGGGGGAACAACTCATTAGTAATTTCAGGCCACGATGGGTTGCAGGTAAACGTAATGAATAGGTCCGAGCGACCATAATGCCTAACGTAAATCAACGCATCTTGGGTTTTCTCATGCATGTAGCGAGGAGACCCAGTGTGGCTTGACGGCAAGATGAAAAGTTGACCACGACCAGCACCATTACCACGATCAGAAAGGATATTGTCTCTAAGGTAGATGTAGTTGTCCACGCGAAGTTCTTTCTGGTGTGTGCGGGAATAGCAAAGACATTCTGTTTCCATTTTGGCAAACATATCAACAGCAAATTGCAGGAACAACTTTTTGAATCGCCAAAGCAGGTTAAAAGTTCGTTCCCGAATCATAAAGTGATATGAGTAGAAGGCTTTACCAATACAAGCGAACATCCGTGTCCCAGGAAGCAATTGAGAAGAAGAAGAAGAAGACTCGATCGCTGGGACAAGCGATCAAGTCTTCTTCTTCTTCTCAGAAGGCTTTACAACTTACTGTTTTACGGGTGCCAATTTGAGGTATACCGAAGCGATAACCGTCTTCACCATTAACATGCATGAGAGGGTATTTTAAGGCGTCGTATGAACGGTGTGTCTCGTATATCCTTTGCAACCTATCGTCCCTCCTTCTCAAGACAAGATCCCTGTTGCCATGCTGTGTTTCTGACATAATGACGGCCACCTCGTTGCATGCGGGAGCATTAAATCTTCGTTGGTGTTCTCCACGAGGACGTTTATCGGCATCGATGACAATAGTGAAGTCAATGGAAGCGTGCATCTCCAGAGCGGACTTGAAACTGTTAACGTAGCTGTTGCGCTGGTGTAGCATGTCTTGAAGGGACAGTATTATATGATGCTTTAAGCCTGGGTACACTCGGGATCGGCTTTGAGCCTGTGGGTTTATGTCTTCTACGATATATATTTGTAGAAATTTCGGCTCGCCATCAGGAGGAGGTAGTAACGATCTAATCCGGTGGCAAACTGGGTCTTCCACCTTAAAGGTAGGCATAAGCCAACCTCATGAACAATGTTGGCACAAAGGTGGTCATTTGAAACGCCCCGTTGTATTTACTTATGTTCGAAAGAAAATTTTTCGAGTCGCCGGTATTACCAGCAAGTAATGTTTGGAGTATTTCTGGTAGTTGGGGGAAGTTATTCAGTAGAACTTTGCCGTTGGAACAGCACATGCCGACTGTCTCACTAGTCCATTTTTTCGCCTGACAATGTCCGCAACCTTCTACCATCTTCCCAATGGAAACATTTACTTCTTCCGCATAACCAAGACTTGGGTTGTAATTGAGTAAGGCTTTGTCCCACACTTGAGAATTGATGGAAGCAACCGAGGGGCCAGAGTCGCCAAACCGTATGGGAATTAGTTGCAAACTGGAGGTTCCAGCATCGTTTTGGCGTTGATCCGCTCTCTGTGATGCTTGCATAGTCAGACCTGCACTTCTACGTCTGGGTAATTCGTTTTGTCGACGTTGCGAATCTCTCAACCTAACTAGCTCTCTCCTTCACAGGGTTTGGACCTCGGTTTCTTGGAAGAAGTTAATTTGATGGCGAATCACGTATTCTTTGCAGCATTTGATCTTCGGTTTCTTGGGAGCGTCGATATCGCTGACGTATGGCATTAGTCTCCAGGCGAAGCCGTCTCTCTGCTTGAGTCTATTAACATTGCCAAGTCTCTTCTGTTCCTTCGTTTGCATTTGTGTCCTCGCGGCTGCTCTAATTCCTTTTCTACCTAATGAGGTAGAACCTACAAATAGGTTATTATTTTGAACAGAATGACATAAGGTAGAAAAGAAGTAAGTTTACAACGTTACCTCTAGTCACCAGCCCATCATCGTTTGTCGAGTTGTTTGTGTTCAGAACATGCCTGACGTCATCACTGTTGTCCATTATCATAGTTTGTAAGGGTTTGATTGAAAGAGAAGGGATTTAAGTGGTAGGCCATTCAACTTAACCTAAGAGCTAGCCGCATAGCTGTGGAGGGAGGGGGAGGGTGGCGGTCTTTCAACCGGCCGCGACAACTTACGCGTAAGTAAAGGGGGAGGTCCAAGTGATAGTAGGTCAAGGGGTTTACGCTCAACCCATCCAGTAGTAACAAAGGGGTAAGAGGGAGAGAGAGGTGTAAAGGGATCATGGGCATCATAATTGGGGATCAGCGAAATGGGGGCGGGGGGAGGGGATGAGAGGGGAACGAGTCTGACCATTAATGTCATCCCGTGGTCATCGTTTTGTTTGGAGGTGTGAGGACGCAAGGTGTCGGTGGCGTTTGGATGCTTGGTTTACGGTGAGTGAAGTTGAAGCAGCTGTGCAAACACGGTTATAGTCCTTGCTACATTGGCGGGGGGTGACCTTTAAAGCGGCCGCGACAACCCCTTCCCCACCCCCCCCGTGGCGTATTCACATCCGCATTTCACGTCGGGCGTCACTTGAATCCTCACGCGCACGGTAGAATGAGGGAGCGACGTAGAGACCGACACGCACAAACGACCAAGAACGCGTGCCGACGAAGTGATCGTGGCACTAACATGCGCGCGTCGAAGGCGCACAAGGCGTGTCAACCTGACTCCGGCGACCAATGATATCGGAGACACACACAGAGACAGTCACCGATTTTATGAAGTATACAGATGTACTAGGTTTGCTCTAAGACTTCTGCGTTGTCCACTTCAAGTCGTGTTCTTCCTTGGCGGATCACACAAGGCGTAATTAGACGGTGACATCGCAGCTTTGGCCACATTTACAACGTGTGAGCTTATAATCAGCACCTTAGGTGGGCGCAGGCCTTAGCGCCGAATCGGTCACTGAGCCCACTTCCAGCCATCGTTGGTTGGCAGGTCCAGACTGCCGATTATTGCAGCATGGGGGAGGGGAAGACTGCCTACAACGGGAAATCCATTCCCGCGGCAAATCTACTGTAAACACTTATTCCCACAGACAACTAAGTGGAGTCAACTGACATTCCGCGCTGTCGAGACAATCAAGTGCTGTGCAACCTCAAGTAGCAAAGAAAAGAACATGAATTAGAGACCCAAATAACTGTGGGTAAACATTTAGTTGAGGCAAAACAAGAAGTAAAATATTTACATGAAAGCAAGCTGAGAAAAGAGAAGAATAAAAAAGGGAAACAGTTCCATATCACATAATCGTACACAAAAGGGCTCTTGGTTGAAGATATAGTCAAGTCGACCTAAGAAAGTGTGTAAAATTATACAGGGAAAAAAATCAGAATATAGAAAATGTCTCAACTTTCAAAAAGTTGCACAATGGGGTCTATACGAATCCAAGGTCGAAGGAATGCTTGAGAAAGCCAACATTCTCAACGATAGCACCACTGACGCAGGAGTTCCAGCTTTCACATTCAGCTGCAAAACGAAGATAGAAATATATAAATCAGAAATAATTTATATTGTCACCGTTCAATGAGCCTCCGCACTACTAAACAATGACTGCTGTCGTCCCTCCATTGAGTGATAAGACAATCGGCCAAACATCTCTACTGTAACATAATACATAATACATAATACGATGATTGGTCGGCATTCAAAGCCGTATTACACGGACTAATTACCGATTTCTGTCCTATCACGGTAAAGAAAGTAACAAATAGGCCTCGATGGCTACCGCCGACGCTAAAGAGGGAAGTAAACCGCAAAGGAAGGCTGTTCAAAATCTATCGCAGAGAGAGGACCCCCGAATCGTACAATAGGTATAAGGCACAGAGAAACAAGGTTAAGAGCCTGATACGAATTAGCCGACAAAACTTCGAGAGTAATCTAATAAATCGTGCAGTAGGAAACCCAAAGCTTTTCTACAGCTACGGTAGGCAATGTACTCGAAATAGAGACCCTATTCCTCTGCTAAAAACAGACGACGGTGTAGAAATTTGCGAGATTAACGAAAAGGCGGAACATCTATCCTGCTTCTTCCAGTCGGTCTTTACGAGAGAGGCTGAGTTCACCGCTATTAACTGCAGTGTGGGTGTGATCCAGACCATAGACTCGGTTGCACTCACGGAAGCTACCGTTCTGCGAGAACTTCTACAGCTTAAAGAAACGAAGTCATCAGGTCCGGATGAGATACCTGCAAAGCTATTAAAAGAGCTAGCCATAGAGTTGGCGGTACCCCTGTACCTTATCTTCCGAGCTTCTCTTAATACTGGACAAGTGCCACCCGATTGGAAGACAGCGTGGATCTCACCCATCCACAAAAGTGGAAGTCGGGCGACCGCAAATAACTATAGACCGGTCAGCCTCACCTCAATATCCTGCAAGCTTATGGAACGCATAGTCAAACGCAAGCTGATGCACTTTTTGGAGCAACATCAACTTCTTTCTGATAAGCAGCACGGATTCCGCAGGGGAAGGTCCTGCTTGACCAATCTGCTCTATTGTCTAGAACAATGGACCCGAGCGATCGATGAAGGGAATACGGTGCATACAGTCTTCGTAGACTTCAAGAAGGCGTTTGACACGGTGCCCCATCAACGTCTCTTATACAAGCTCAGCCACATAGGGGTAAGGGGAAACCTTTTGCAGTGGATAGCAAACTTCTTGACTGGTCGTACCCAGACCGTATGTATTGGCGAACAGCAGTCGGCGGAGGTAGCAGTTGAGAGCGGGGTTCCACAGGGATCTGTTCTTGGCCCTATTCTCTTCCTTATATATATTGATGACTGCATAAGCGGACTAGACTGCGAAATCGCAATGTTTGCTGATGACATAAAACTTTGGAAGGTCATACGCAACCAAGACGATGAATTAAACCTCCAGGCAAATTTGCATAGACTAGAGCAATGGTCGACCCTTTGGCTCATGCCATTCAATGTGGCAAAATGCAACCTAATGCGCTTTGGTGGAACCAGCACTACGCCTCGGAGGGTGTATTACCTGAATCACACGCCACTGCCAGAGGTTGAGGCTCAGAAAGACCTGGGGGTGTGGTTCACGCCTTCACTGAAGCCATCACTCCACGTCCTGAAAGTGGCTAAATCCGCAATGTCGAGCTTGTATCTAATCAAGCGAGCCTTTGCTAAGTTTGACAAAGCTGTATTTGGCAAGGTATTCGGCACGTTCGTGCGACCTCAACTGGAATTTGCCATCCAAGCCTGGAGACCTTGGACAGCCAAAGACAAAAAAACCTCGAAAGGGTCAAAGACGCGCAAAAAAATTAGTACGAGGACAACGGAACCTCCCTTATGAGACCCGATTGGTAAATCTTGACTTGTTTCCTCTGGATTACAGGCAGATACGTGGGGACCTAATCCAGGCATTTCGCATGTTGCGTGGTCAGGATTGCTGCCTCCAAACAAATGACTTCTTTGAGCGGGCCACCACCTCTAGGCTGCGAGGACACCCCCTCAAATTACGTGTGACTGGGGCAAGACTTGACCCAAGAAAATTCTTTTTCTCTAAAAGGGTAATCCAGGCATGGAATGCTCTTCCTGCGGATATTGTCATGTCCCCTTCCGTGGATGTCTTTAAGGCAAACCTAGACCGATATAATGAGTATCGTCACGATTAAGTACTCCAAATCCAATCACTGAACTATTCAGATTCTAAAAATTGAAGCGCTCTACATCCAAAACCTGAAATGCTAGAAATGCTATAAATATATACTAATAGTAATTTGTAAGTAGTATTATTATTATTAGTAATTAACAAAATGAGTCTCTGCCATTATCTACCTATGTTGTCTCTACTCACTATGCAATCTGCGCCGATCGTGTCTGAGGACGCACCTATCGCACCTATGGCCCTAGGCTATGCGGCCCTGTCACACCCTTTCTCGTATCGACCGACTGCTGACAACGTGGTAGGTTCCTCGGCTCTTGACACAGCAAAGGCGTATCATGGTCGCATCTCCGGTCTTCGGGACGTTCTCGTGACTCCGAGGTCTCCTCCTCGTATGGTCCTTCGGGTGTAGATATTACTCGTCATGGACGCCATGGCTACCGTCAACATTCACAGAAGCATCATGCCCCTATCATTCACATGCTTCCCCACGAGCGACAGTTTTTCTCCTAAAAACCAAAAATGATATTCCATTTTGAATTATGAGCCAGCCTTAGGAGTTTTTTCACTGTCTGCTATTCTTCCTCAGTTACACTGCTGGCTCGTGTAATCTGAGTGTGAGTTTTTTACTTGAAACAAGCGAGTAGTCGTTTGAAATTGTGTCAACGACTTCTTTAGAATGTTCGGCTTTGCCGATGCATTTCTTAAATCCTATGTACCAAGAGGGAGTTCAAAGGCGTTTGCCTATATTTCCTTTAATAAATTTGACTTGACTTGAATCGTGCAATCGAGGCCACCGATTAGTTCACAGATGAAGGCAGAGTTCTGTTAAATTCAAAAATGAATAAGGCAATTGAATGGAAAAGTGCTTACGGGCAACTTTTATAACGTCATAGCAGATGCATATTGCGAACTTGAAGTAAATGAGGCCGGCATTTGAAAGGTACTTGAGAAACTACGCTACCCTAAAATCAGTACGCTATAGAAAACGAGGTCTTTGCACATTTCAAAACGTTCCCATTGTTTTCAGTACAAGTAACCTCTGCCTGAAATACTTTAAGAAATAAAACACTGGGTGAGGCGCTGTTCCTGCAAACAGCAGGGATTTTTGTCAAGGTTTTTCCTCACACAATAACTAAAGGATTTCATCGTGTATGGTATGCAGACGCGTGAATTACAGAACAGACCCCTCTGTAGTAAGTAGTTCGCCCACCTTGCCCCACTTGTCAGGCTTTTGAGACACGTACATTGCAAATCAAATATCTTCTTGCATCTTCTCCCAATTAAGGCTTAACAAAAAGTCTCCATCAAATGGGGCTCCTTTTGTTGTCAGTGTCTGACGAGTAATTTTTAGGACGTCGATGGTCTGGTGAAAAATCTTTATAGGAAATCTAAAAGTGAATTTAGAAATAAATGAGGCTGGCGTTTAAAATTTACATGAGAAATTACGTCTCCCTACATTCAGTACGCTATGGATACATATGTTGTGACCCGCGCCTGGTACTGCTAATTACGTCGAACGCCAAACCAAAGAACCCGTGAGAGTGAGACAGAAAGAAGACGGGTTGGCCAGAGAGAGAGAGAGAGACAAGCACGTTACAGCAAGTCAGAGCCAGTCCTTGAGTGAGTCACCAGAACAACAAAATTAAGGCAAAAAACGACTGCGAGCTAGGTCCAGCGAGCCATTCAGCTTTCGGCTACCGCTGTGATTGACCGAGACTCGGCGGCGGACATTCAGCTTAAATTTTGAATTATCGATTGATGTGACTGGAAGTTCTGTTTGCTGCCTGTAGGCCGATCGATAGCCTGCTGTGCGAGCGCAGATGACTACCAGGCCCACTTCATTATTAGGAAGGGTTTGGCAGATTAATTGTTTATGAAATCGTGCTTGGGCATTCAGCTTGCTGTCTCAGTATTGCCGGATTCCATACTTTTCAGAAGCTGCGCGGGTAAATCGACCCTGGTATGGTTAAATTCGCGGCTTTGGTGACTAGAACGTTGGCTGATCTAAATCCTCTCTCTTCTTAGTGTGGGATGAAATTCCAGCGAGACCGCCAAACGTTTCATAATCAGGTCAGTTGAAGAATTAAGATTTGCCAATCAGCGTTTGGCTGGGGCTCGGCAGCTGAAATTTTGAATTATCGATTGATGTGACTGCAAGTTGTGTTTGTTGTCTGTGGCGGATCGATAGCCTGCTGTGCGCGCGCCGCTAGCGCAGGCTATCTATCTGTTAGGTGTCTGCTAACGGAGTAATCATGGGAATGGGCGCATTCCCAGCAACTTAATAAGTGAGACACCGTTCTTGCAAATGGCAGTGATGCTTATCAAACTTTGCATTCAAACAACAACTAAAGGGGTTCGTGGTGTATAGAATTCAGAGATTTGATTTACAGAGCAGATCCTTCTGTGGTAAGTAATTCGCCTACCCCAACTAACCTATCTTGTCAGGCTTCTGAGACACGTGCACTGCAAAGTAACTATCTCCTCACACTTTTTCCCGATTAAAGGTAAATAAAACGCCTTGTTATTAATTTTTACTGTCAGGGTATTGCAAATGATTTTGAGAATTTTGAGATTTTTATAAATGGCTTACGGTGTATGCTCTCAGTTTTCAGGGCTTCACCTAGAAGAGGCCAATGTGAATGGCAGGCGGCTGTTATAAACCTACATACCCACTTCAATAGCCGTCCGCTCTACATCCTGAGGAATCAAATGGAAAGGGCAAGTAAAAAGAATGGATTCTGAAGGATAGTGATGAGGGCTACTTGCCAGGCTGCCAGGGGCAGCTACTTGGCTGCATCGGGCTGGAGAAGGAGACGTGTGATCTCGGCGAGAGAGGAACTGGCCAACTGGCGACAAGTATTACTCATGACCTTTGTGGCGGATCCGATTTCGACCGTCAAGGTGATAGGTTGCCCTTGGTTGGACTTGAAAGCCCTCATTAGGATCTTCGGAGGCTAGTGGGGGCAAAAATGAGGCAAGACGAGACAAATAAGCAGCCATAGAACAGGATTATGATTGGGAGTAATATCCGCAGCAACCAACGCAGGGCAAATTATTTGACAGAGTTGCCGAAGTGATCATGTGAAGGCCATAGGCAAAAAAAGATGAAATAGGACAGCCATTCAAAAGAAGAATAAAGGCTTCTTCGAAAGAGGTGAAAAGTCCTATTTCGCATCGGTCCGCAAACACCAGACTACCTGATCCAACACAACTGTCCGCTGAGTGCCTGAAGTTTGTGAATCAGTTCACAGCCATTGTTAGAGGACGGCTCGAATCGATGGACTATGAGGCGGTGAAAGAAACACCAAACATAGACCCAAAATACGGCAGACAGCAAGAGAAGCTATACCAAGTCCCAGTTTTGTCTGCATAACCTCGAAACCTCAGTGAAGTGTGTTCGAGGGGTTATAAAGGAGTTTGCCTTGGATACAGAAATAACAAAAAGCATCCTCACGCACAGAGCCGCTTGAAGCAGCAGGAGCCCTCGTAGGACTTTAGGCGGAACAAAGTGCTGCGCTCCGGTCGGACCTGTTAGAGGCCTGTGGAGCTAGCAGAGGGATGATTCAGGAAATATAATAATGCAATATGTCACAACCAACAGCACTGCTTGCATGTGAGTGAGCGAGCGAGCGAACGACTTCGGAGCCACCCACACTCTCGAATTGCCTGCTATAAATAGATTCCGCCTACCTGTAAGTCTACTGGCACACTGGGGGGGACGGTTTTTACAGCAATACACTTTATGCGGGCGAGCATCGGTGGCTCAAGTAAGAACATAAGTGCAAAAACATCTCGCGTACGAGGACGGGTGAAAACGTTTATTCACCACAAATAGACACGTCAGCGGACCACCCAACTACAAGACAATGCTGACTGTCCTCTGGAGAATTCGAACACAGTCAGAGCTTTGGCCCGCAGATGACGCATAACATGAGCGTGCCCACTGACTTTTTCGAGGGTTGACGATGCTGAGGTGACGTCTAGATCGAAGTGTCACATCAGCGT
>JAYGXS010000001.1:100094935-100135229 GCA_036362985.1 Ligula intestinalis
TTGACGATGCTGAGGTGACGTCTAGATCGAAGTGTCACATCAGCGTGGGAAGACGAAACACTTATAGAAAAAGCAGTAGCATCACTAGGAGGGGGGAATGACAGAAAAACACCGCTGACAGAACTCACTGATTCACCAAAAGTATGAGCTCCAACTGAGTACGCCAAACTGTCGTCGATGGCGAAGCAAAGGGTGAGCACGACGACTGTTGAACTAGGCAGTGCAGCTTATTGAAAAGGGTGCATTCGATTATGCGCAGGCACATGCAACAAGAGAACGCCTCCGCAAAAGAGACCAAGACCACAAATGTCTTCTCCACTGGATGATACTGAGACGGAGGTTACATGCAGAGAAATAGATAAAGGCTAATGCACAGCAACCTGAGCTTCCTTTGAAAACGCAACCCTCCCGACAACATAATCAGCCAGAAATGACCAGAAAAAAAGCTGTGTTTTTACGTACTCCTTGATTAGCTGGTGTCTCCTCCGCAGCGAGGATGAGGCCAAAAAAATTAGGGAGCACGTTTTGGAACTTGTCCTGTAGGGTGACATCTGACCGGCTCGGTTCGCAACCCTTGCCAACGTGGGTATGGTACCATCCGATAAGCTGCACCTGTTCATTTGCCCCGTTGTTGGTGATCCCCTAAGACAGTGAACAAGGTATGAAACATGAGAGAAATAAGATGTCTTTAGTAGCATTAGTAATGGTGGTGGTGGTTGTTGTTGTTGTTGTTGTTGCAGGATCAATTGCAAGGTAAGTGGCTTTAGAACCACGACTTCCCGATCTTCTTCAGATACCGGACTGTGGCAGAGGGTCTTCGGACGGTTAGGTCGATCGGCGCTCTCAGTCTGTAGTCGACACCAAACTCCTCAACTCTGACGACCATCTCGGCTGCGCATTCCATCAGGTTTTCGTTAGTCTCTTCCTCCCCACAAACTGCACACGTGGAATCATCAGTCAGATTGTACCGCTTCCTGATGTGATTCAGCTTTGGACAATGCCCGGTCCTAAATCTCACTAGGGCCGTTCTATCTAGCCGAGTCCTTTTCTTTTCTTCATCCCAGTTGATGGGGGCCGTATACGTTCTTCGGCCGCGTTCATGTGTCATTTGTGTCCTGGGGGTCATTCGTCTGACTGCTTCCATCATTGCCACAAAGGACGTCGGTCTACCGTCCGGTTCAGTCCTGGCCGCTGATGCTTCAGCATCTGCTTGTTTATTCCCGGGGATACCCACGTGGCTGGGAATCCATGCAATTTCCACTCTCCTTCCTGTTGTGGCTCTCTCCAGAACATTCATCACTTGTTGTACCAACGGTTTCTTAAGATCTTCTCCTGTCCAGAAGTTCTGTAGGGCATCTACAGCGGATTTACTGTCAGTAAGGATTCTAGCAGAACTCCAATCCTCGCGTGGGTGCTCTAGCCATTCCGTCGCCGTCAGTAGGGCTAACATCTCGGCATCAAAGGATGAGCTGTAGCATGCGCCTCTTCTCCTGGACGTTGCAATTGTTGAGTAGTTATTCCAACTTCCTTTCGTCACCACAACTCCCACACCTCCCTGTCTGCATCCATCTATCGCCAACCCGTCGGTATAAATAGTCAGGGACGTTTCCGATAGGGAGTTGAACTCATACTCCATTCACTGCCGATTTTTTTACCAGCTCTGCCTTGCTGCAGAGATCTTCAAAATTCCTTAGAATATTGATGCTGGGTCGTCGCCCTGGGGCTAGCATGTTAGTAGCGAAGAGCTTTCTAGGCATCTCCGAATCCCCTCCCAGAGTTTGGTGCAAGCATCTGCGCGTATTCTCCCTCCAGGTTGAGGTCCACCTTAGCCGGGTTGGCTGCTGCTTTTCGGCCATCTTTTTGCGGAGACTTTGTGCGGGAAGTCTTAGGCTGTGTTCGCAGGCCCTGATGGCCTCGAACTTGCCCCTCTCCCCTATCGTCTGGATATCGGCCTCTTGTAGCACCATCTCCGTCGGCCATGAGTTTGGGAGGCTCGTTGTAATTCGAGCTGCTTTCAGGTTCAGGCGTTCCAACCTGTCAAGTCTTGAGCGGCAGATCCACGGCATCCATGCTGCTGATCCGTTCTCAATCACCGGCCGCACACAGGCAGTGTAGACTTTTTTGTTGTCCTCCGGCCGCCATCCCCAGGTTGTTCCACCTAAGGCCCTCATCATATTAAGTCGCTTCTCCGCCTTTTCCAGGACGAAATCAGTGTGTCCATTAAGCGTTAGCCCCGAGTCATACACCACTCGAAGGAATTTCGCCGTCGGTCTTTGGATGATCAGCAATCCATCAACCTCGATCGCCCTGACTCCTTTTCTTCCACTCGGGGTCGTATTGAACACCACTAACTCCGTCTTTTAGACGTTCACTTGCATCTTCCACTTTCGGCTCCATTGGACCATCATTTCTGTCGCGGTCTGCACTCGCTGGATAGCCCTGTCGGGGTTGGTATCTTGACTCCATACCGCAGCATCGTCCGCGAAAAGGCTTACCTCAACGTCCGCTCCGATGCCATCCTGGTGGTGATGGAATGAGATCTTTGACAGCATTAGTGTGACGCGACAGCGAAGCTGAAGCATAGCAAGCAAATGGTAGGAATATTTCTTCTAAAAACTCAATCAAAAAACAGATCCCTCTGTCAAAAGCGCTTTTACTAATGCCACAATGTACAGCAGCTTCCCTACCTCACGAAATATCAGCCTAAATTGTGACATGTATGTTTTCGATTTGCACAAATTACTTAAGTAGTGTTTTAAAGTTGATAACCGAATAGTCTTATCTCAAGATATTTCAGTCATACCAGGGTGCCGGTTTCTGAAAAAATTGCGTTCTGACCACCCGCAAAATGTACATTCTGTAAAAACGGTAAGTTACGTAGTACGTATTTTTCTCAATGGTTTTGAATGTCCTTAAAATTGACACACATTTTATTGAAAACAGGCACAAAAAACAACCTTCCTTGTACGACCTTGGTAGCAAATTAAGCCTTCATCTAATTTTTTAGATTTGAAGAAAAGGTATCTTTCGGTTTTAAATTCCTCTCTAATTATAGGATTTTTAGACCGAAAAATGGTAGTTCGTAACATAACATATTCGTCAATTTGCTAAGGTTGGATATAAAGTATATAACGTGATCTTCATCTATTTAAAAATTGTATGAGAAGTATGTACAGTATTTTAGGCAGAATGTATATACCATGTTGTTTGGAAACTTCGAATTTAAGTATAACACTCGGTAGAGTTCAAAATTATTCGGAAGTGTTTTTTAACTTAAACATACCATTTTTCCAAGCAAAAAAAATTGAATAAGGCTTAATTTGCTACCAAATGAGTATAAGGAAGAATGTTTTGTGGAAAAAATGTTTGAATTCATAAGGCCAGGTAAAATCAATGAAAAAAGATGCATACTGATAAAGCAGCCATTTTTTCAGAATATACTTTTCGCAGGTGGTCGGCTGCACGCTAAGAAGTATTACAAGCCTATTTAATTAATTAATTCGAATCGGAAACCCATTTGACACTTAGATTGACGTTTCATGAGAGGGAATCTACTTTAGGAAAAGAAAACATACGAGTATCCCCCCCCCCCTACGTGTTGGCACACCCTGGTTGATTTATCGAAACCTCGAACAAGGCTTCTTATACCTACCCGTTGGGACTCCTACTGGCAATGCATGCGCTCCTATAGTATGCCACTAAAATAGCTC
This sequence comes from Ligula intestinalis, assembly GCA_036362985.1. NCBI lineage: Eukaryota > Metazoa > Platyhelminthes > Cestoda > Diphyllobothriidea > Diphyllobothriidae > Ligula > Ligula intestinalis. The sequence goes on from JAYGXS010000001.1 coordinate 100,098,646, forward strand.
GAGCCTCAACTACCATAACAAGAACAATAATTCAATAAGAGGGCGAAATGACGTCTGACAGTACATCTCATGTGGGCGCAGGTGATTCCTTAAGGCGTCGCGCTCGAAGGTATTTGCTGCAGTAAGCCATATCGTGTGCCATTCTAACGTTGAGGCGAAACCGTCCGCGGCGTTGTCTTTTAAGTCTCACACCGGCTGGTGGTGATGGCACAGAGTAACGTAAATTAATATGCGAAAAAATTCGAGGTCCAGATAAAATATTCCTTACATCATCCCCGGAAGAGGAAGAATAAAAGGAGACTTCTGGGACCAAATTATATTCTGGCTGACGTTTCAAAAGCTTGCTCGCTTCTATCGTCAGAGCGTGGTATCCGTATTCCTGTTCGCGTCAGATAAATGTGAACAACCATTCGCCATTTGGCTGTTTGAATTGCTCGCGTCTTATTGAGCTGTGTCAAGTCGTTTTTGTGACTCGTGAGCGTTTCCACCCTCTTTGCTCGCGGCAGCCAGCTTAGCTCTCTCCGGTCGAAAGGAGAGGACCCTAATGTCTGGCTCGCAATCCCTTATGTGAAGAATGTATCGGAGGCGGCTGCAAGAATCCTGAAACGATTCGGGATTGGTGTGGCTGATAGATCGGAGTCAACCATCAGGCAGCAGCTCATGCGGCCCAAAGACCCGCTACTTACTTTTACTTGTTACGGCTGTGATCATGCCTGATCTAGCCGGACTCAATGATGTGACGAACGGTACCTCTCCATGCGTGGCGATTGGCGGCAGCGGATCTCGAAAGCTCCACCCAGTTCCTTCTCCAGCGACGGAGGCCGAAGATAGAAGGTCCAAGAACTGCTTCCATGTCTTGACGGACGGTTTCTAGCCAGGTCTTCAGTCGCCCTCCTCTTCGACGTTTCCAGGTAGGCTGCGGTGCCGGGTCGAGGGCAGCATAGGTAAGCGCGTGAGGCGGACGACGGAGAACGTGTCCAAACCACCTCAGTCGCCTTTCTTTAATGGCCTGAGATATCCTCGTGATACGATCGCAGCGGATGCGGACTGTCTCATTTGAGATGAAGTCGCTATACCTAACTCGCACGATTGTCCTCAGGCACTGGTGGTCAAAGACCTCCAGTCTTCGCTCATCTTCAGCACGCACAGCCCAGCATTCACTGACCGGATGGATGCACGGTATACACGAATCTTTGTGGCGATGGAGATGTCACGTCGGATCCATAGGCGCTTTCGAAGAATTCAGAAAATCCAGCGAGCAGCATCGATACTGGAGACAACGTCGTCCTTGCTCTGCCCATTCGGTAGCAGCCTCGCCCCGAGGTATTTAAAGCTGTCTACTTCTTCAAGTTGATGGTCATTAAACCCCAGGGGTGCCTTTTCCTGGTCAGGGATGCAGCTCGAGAACAACTTCGTCTTTCCGGAATTTATGGACATGCCTACCGACATAGCGATCTCATTTAACCGCGACACTACTGACTGTAGACCATCAAAGTTTGAGGCTAACAGCGCAATATCATCGGCATAGTCAAGATCAGTAAGTCGGCGTCCGGGTGCAAGTTTAACACCGCCCTCTTCATGTAGGGCTTTGCCGAGAATCCAGCCAATGACGTAGTTAAACAGAATGGGCGAAAGGACGCAGTCCTGTCGGACACCAGACCGGATATCGAACGACTGAGAGAGATTGTTGTGGACCAGGACTCGTGCGGTGGTAGACAGATAGTAGGCCTTAATCATCGCAATGAGTTTGATCGGCACTTTATCCAGTTCCATTATTCGCCACAGGGACTCACGATGGATGGAATCAAATGCGGCGGCAAAGTCGACAAAGCCAACGGCCGTCGGTTGCTGGTAGCTATGGCGGAATACTAGAGTGCGCCTCAGTGTGAATATTTGATTCGCACATCCACGCCCAGCTCGGAATCCGGCTTGGTTGGGTCGTGTCTGGGAGTCACGTACAGACTGGAAGCGCCTGAGATGAACAATAGCGAAGATCTTTGCAGCAACATCGGTAAGACTTATGCCACGGTAGTTCTCGCATCTTGTCTTATCTCCCTTCTTGTGGACAGGTACAAGGATACCTGAGCTCCAGTCATCGAGAACGGTCTCTTCTCGCCACGCCTGTACAATCACCTCATGGAGCCGAGGAGCCAGGGTGTCGACACAGGACTTGTAGATTTCTGCAGGAATACCGTCCTCTCCGCACGCCTTGTTGTTGCGTAGCCTCTGCATTACATCGGTAACTTCGTCTTCGGAAGGGATGTCACACGACACTGCGTAGGCAGGAGAGGATTTAAACTTCGCTGTGGAGGAGAGGGAGGGTGTGATGGGTTGTTCGTCAAAGTTGAGTAAGTGCTCGAAGTGTTCACGCCAGCGATCGACCTTGGCTGAGTTGTCGGCAATAAATCCTCCATTCACATCGCGAACAGAATCACAGTGTCGGGGGCTTTCCACTAACCTGGCGTATGATTTGGTACAATTTTCGGGTGTCAACAACATTAGAAGCCTGCTCCATAGAAGTCGCCGTTTCGGACCAATACTTCTGCCGATCATCTCTAGCCGACTTTGCTGTCAGCTTTCGAAGTTGGCGGAAGGAGGCATCGTTCCGAGACCTGGCTCGAGTCATCTCAGCCGATAGCTGCAGGGTTCTTCCGCTGATCCAGTCACTGCGGCGCCGCTGAGTGAATCCGAGAATCTTCTCAGCTGCCCCATAGATGGATGTCTTCAGTGATGGCCACTTGCTACTGCCCTCGTTGTCAGCCTGGGTCATAAGACGGGACTGGATTTCTGTGCTTAAAGCCTCGGTAGTGTTGGTTTGTCGGAGCTTTGCGACATCAAGGCGTCTCGCACGTGGCAGTTTGGGCACAGATGAGCGGTGAACCTTCAGGCGCGTGCGAACGAGAACATGGTCAGATCCATGGACGTTACCAGTTTCGGCACCTCGCATCGACCTGCTATCGTGGACCAAGCTGCGAAACCGTGAACCAACTAGAATGTAATCGATCTGACTGGCGGTACGGCCATCGTTCGAATACCAAGTCAGTAGATGTTTGTGACGATGCTGAAAGCATGTGTTGGTAATAAACAGTCGGTTTTGTTCGGCAAACTGCAGCATCCTCTCACCATTGTCCGTTCGAGAGCCAAGCCCAAAACGACCAAGAAGGTGGCTGTTTGTCGGGTCACCGGGCCCAGTCCGGCCATTCCAGTCCCCGGCAACAATTAGCAGATCTCGACGAGGGAGGCGTTCAGCTAGCTCCTGCAGTTGCGAGTAGAAATTATCTTTCTGTTGCTGTTCAGCCGCCGACGTAGGTGCGTACACAGATACGACCGAGATGTTCGTAAAATGGCCTTTTAGTCGAACATAGGCCATTCGGTCGTTGACTGGTTCCCATGCTAGTAGTGCACGGTTAGCTTCTTCTGAGAGGGCAATAGCCACCCCGTGTCTACCAGATGAGTCACTCGGACCGCTGTGATACAAGGTGAAATGAGAATAGACCCCCGGGATTTCGATTTCTCGGGCGCCTGAGTAGGGGAGTCGGACCTCTGACAAGCAACAAACATCCACGTGATATTCATGGAGACTGTGCGCTGTCAGACTTTGAGTACCAGGTTCCAGAAATGTTCGCACATTCCAGCATCCCAATCCCCATCCAATCCGTTTTTTGTTTAGCAGTCCAGCTTGCACATTATTCGCCCGCACCACCGGACAAGGGTTGCGGAGCGCATCGGTTCCCGCGGACGCCGTAGCATTGGTCGTAGTAAGGTAAGGAGACAGCATAAGGTTTCTTGGGAATTTTGAATACAGGCGGGTCTCTAACGGCCGCTCGGATTCTTTGTTCGAGGTTGTCTCCTCTAGCACTTTGGCTCAAGAACCTAACCACAAGGCAGTGTTGGTGGCAAGCAAACCTATTTAATGGCAATTCACGCTCGCCCAGTCACAGTGTCGTCATTGAGCCTTGCGGTATTTTATAAGGCAGTCGGTGCGCCAGACCTGAGCCAACCGCGCCCTGGTAACACTGTTGCTGCTGCGTCCGCGACTGCTTATTCGCCAAACCCGGGAGCCTGCTTATTTCGCAGCTAACCTTCACTGAAGGCCGCGCCACTATCCGCCACCCGTGGACGCGCCAGGTAGCCTGCAGCTTGGCTAACGGGTAACCCTCCTTTCCCGGGTAACCCACTACCTTTGACAGAACAATCAGCTGTGGTCTACAGCATACCATGCCAAGACTGGAGTGCAAGGTATGTCGGTGAAAAGGGCAGACGCCTTGGCACAAGGTTGCATGCGCATCAGCTCGCAATCAACCGCGAGGATAAGCTGTCTTTGCTCTATGACCACGTAACGCAGAAGAAACACACATTCGCCATTGAAAAGGCAAGGGTAATAGGCCGAGCCAACGACAAGATGGCCAGATTGCTGCTAGAACATTGGTCTTCGACTGGCACACTAAACAGAGCCATGGACCTTCATCCCGCATACCAAACGCTCCGCAAAAGGCTAACATCGGCTCAGAACGGAGTAATAGGTCAGGCGGAGAGAGATAAGCGGGGCCGACAGCTGGCAGCCGCAAACAAAGAGGGTGGAAACGCTCATGGGTCACAAAAACGACTTGACACAGCTCAAGAAGACGCGAGAAATTCAAACAGCCACGAAAATCGATCGGTGCAAGCGATTGACACATGGGCGAATGGTTGTTCAGATTAAGCTGACGCGAACAGTAATACGGACACCACGCTCTGACGATGGAAGCGAGCGAGCTTTTTAAACGTCAGCCAGAATATACTTTGCTCCCAGAAGACGTCTCCTCGTCTTCTTTCTCTTCCGGGGTCGATGTAAGGAATATTAACGTAAATGCGCAACAGTACTGACGATCATCACACCTAGTGCCAATTTCCTCCTAGTCAGTCAAATAAGCATACCTTGTTAAAACAATTTCTTGTGACTCCTACTCCTGAATTATAGTTATTTGCCAGTCGTAGTGGGCACGTGCTTTCCAAATGTCACTCTAGACATCAATTATTACCTAGGCGTGAAAAGCGTTTTCAACAAAGATGGGGTTGGCTACTAAAAGCGCCGAAGTTGAGTTTTTTTGAAAGCTCTAATTTCTACACATAAATACACTAAACAATGACAGAGCAAATGCATGCGGCAATGAAAGCCTGAGTAAACAGAAATAAGGAGGGTCGCGCAAGGACACGTCCGTACGTTATGTAAGCAAAAAGAGACTTAGTAACAGTTACTGCTAAGCTGCCTGATATCTAGTGTTCGTTAAGGAAGCAAATGCAACGGCTTTGTAAGTAACTTACATTTCCAAGCTCAAGAGTTTTAGCCAAATTGAGAGCTTTTTTGCCGGTGACGCTTGCTGGAAGGTTACCAAGGACACATACAGACCCTGCCTCTACCTGCACAGTAGGATATATACGAGCCAGCAACTACCTTCCCAAAAAGCAGGCCACACACTTCATTATCCGGACAGAGGTAAACCTGCATAGACATCGCATGGTATGTAGACGGTTCGATAACAACACTCGGCGCAGCCGGCATCGGTAAGAAGTGCTGTTTTCTTGAACGAATTCTAAAATTGTATCAAAAGGTGGACAGGATATTGAAAAATCACGCAGGTGGATAAAACGGTCCGGTAATTGAAATAAGTTATTAACAAGTTCATTTTATGTTTCACAGAGGGTCTACAAAATCGAACACCTCCTTAACATCTGGAAACACCCGCAGTGTCTAACGCAACCCTCTGTCAAACAAAACGATCCCGGGTAAAATCGTGCAGTGTCCAGTGAGTAGTTTTGATGGACCAAGGGTATCCTGTTCATAGACTGAATCATTAGGGCCTAGTACTGAAGTCTTATTATAAAGACCAGATTTTGAAGATGAGTTAATCATGCTCCGTAACGGCGATGTACTTGGTCTTAATTTGGAGTAAACTCTCGGCGTTAGATAGTTTAACATAAGGAGAATACAAGCTTGTCATAGCTGCTGGTCTTGGATTTTCTGGTGGACCGAATGCTTACGCATATTAAGGAATACAGTTTACGAAGGTAATTTCCATAATTTATTCCTGGAAGTTACAATTCACTAGAAGCTGTCGATTAAAAGAGCATGCATGTCGCATTTGCTGCAGGACTGGGAGTCTGCTGATTCTAATTGAATAGACCTTGCCCATCTGCTAAATACGGTTGTAGCCTCTTCTATTCTTTTTTAGAATACGACTCTACTATCGAATCTCCATCTGCAGCCTAGCTGCTCAAATCATTTCCTCCCAGAGAAAACTGTGAATACCAACCAATTTATTCAGTCCTACCTTCCGTTCCCGAAGGATCCCATTTTGGGGAAACGAACGATTCCCGTAGAACTCCCGTAGAATCCCACTTGCTATAGCAATTAATTATACCTCCGAGTGATATCATTACGTTGAACCAACCACCTCCCGTCCGTTCGACTACTACAATAGCAAAGAAACGGCAACTTTTGGCTGACTGCAATTGTAACTTAAGTCACACCCACTCCGGATCTTTCTTAAAAAAAAACTTTTGAGATCCGGAGTGAGAACACACTTAGTTACTGGAATTGCAGTCCGTACTTAATTAAGCCATGTTAAAAATATTTTTTGACGTTTTTCACACTAGTGTGGCCAGTGCGGCTTTGTTACAATAGTAACAGACAATTCACTAGCAGAAATCCATGAAAATTGCACCCTACCGTTAAACCAACTGAAATTAGAACAACCAGATTACTAGAAAATGCAAATAAATTGCGTGTTCAAACAAACGATTATAAATGTGTAGTATGCCTTGTCGTCGTAGGACAAGTAGATTTAAGTGTCGATGTTTGCATCTTTTTTACTTACCAGCAAAGCTCGGAAACACATAATAAATAAGATATTGGATGCTGAGTGCCCATAAGGCACTAGACTTCTGAACAATGCCTAAGGAGTTTTTTCACTGTCGGCCCTCAAATTTCTGGCAACGCCACTGATCTGAAATGTTCTGCAGATCAAATGCATTAAAAAAACTGTACCAATAGGGAGTTCAGAGGTATTTACCTATATTTCCCTCAATAAAAACCTGACCTGAACTGACCTGAGATTAGTTATGAGGGGTAATAATAATGCGGTTTATTGGTAAGACGCCTCTTGAACACCGTCAAAACTCTTGGAAAACAGGAAAAAACCTAAAACAAGCCCCTTCGTTTGCACAGAGGTATTGGCTCTGATTTTTTTTCATGCTTATTCAATAGTGTGCAAGATAGGGAGTTTGATCTACGTGAAAACAAACTGTCTGCAAAGGTACAATACGATCAAAATTCGAAAGCAATATCCATGCAATACATATGTTAGAGGTTTTTAGAGTAAGAATGTTTGAGGTCTGGAAGGAGTATATCATTTGTGGAACTGTGATTGATCCTTCTACAGAGGTATACTCAGCAGCGGTCAGTTCGAAAAATTATCCTCTTCAAACAGGCATCAATGCAGGGTTAGATTTGGTGTTTTCCCTGCTTTTCAGTATCGCGCATTGTAAAATTTCGGCAACTATTTTTGAGAGCTGTTTGGACATCTAATACATTTTTGCGGAGCATCATCGCATTCCGTATCGAATACCGAAAACGCCAACCTAAAACTGTGGAAGGACAACAAACAATTTCCTATGCTGTATTTATATATACTATACTACTAACAAATGAGACACAAATTAACACTTTTTTGCACTTATAGTTTGATTATATCCCTTAAAGCTCATATAATTATATATGCAATATTTTTGCTACCAGAAAACCGTAAGATATGTGCCATTTATTTTTAAGTCGGTAAAAAACTTACTTTTACAAAAAAGGTGTAGTGCTTTTGGCAAACCATAGGTCGGCAGGCGTATAATAGTGCTATGGTCTGGTCTGTTATCAAGCTAACGCCATTTCTTTAGGTGTTTCTAGGTCTAGGACTCGAAAAGTATATTCGCTGAATGGAAACATCCCGTCGGAAAATTGTAGTGAAATATGGAGGACAGGACGATTTTTTAAAATAATAATATGTTTATTGTGCCAGTTAACAGGCAATTGTAAAGAGTTGGTAATGCACCTCTTGCGCGCCTTCCAACACCTCGAAGACCGGAAAAAACCTAAAACAAACTCCCTATCTTGCAGCCAGCATTGGTTTTGTTTCAGGTTTTTTGTTTTGTCAATACTGGGCGAGATAGGGAGTTTGCTTCAAGTGAAAAATCCTGCCTTCAAAGGTATGATACAAACGGAATAAATGTACAGTTGTAAGCTGAGTTCACTCATCAGCAGGAGAAATGTTTCATATCTTTTAAGGACATTAGTTCCAGACGGAGAGGGTTAGCAAAAGAACACAGTGTTCTCAGTCTTCCATCAATGGTTGTCGGCAAAAGTGGCGCGCTATCGGCTGAAGGGGCAGCAGACTGTGGGCTGCTGCTTCAGCAGCATTATCTTCAGCATGAAGCCTGGCGGGGTTCAAAGTCAACGAACGCCATCAGAGTGAAAGAGAGATTCTACCGAGTCAGCACCCAAAATTCGTGAAAGTTGTCCTGAATGTAGAAAACTAGTGACAGCTCTCTTAAACATAGTGTAGCTTTGCTGGATTTTAATACTTTTTGGCAGCATATTCCAGATTGATATGGCGTTTACTGAAAAGAATTGCCGGTACTTAACTGTACCTGGCATAGAAAGAAATACGTCTCGATGACTGGCACGTCGAGAGTGCTCAAGCTGCCTTATTGTACTAAGAGGATTAAAGGTTTGACCATTTAAAAGTTTTAACAGTAAAAATAGACCCTTCTGCAATCTACGAAGCCACAGGGGATCCAGCTTTATAAGTTCACACCTTTGTTGGTAGGCTAAGTTACGGTGTTCTGTAGTAAAAACTCTTCTAGTGAAGAAGTGCTGCACCGATTCTATTTTCTTCCGTTCACTAGTGCGCAGAAGACTGAATGGGGGCGAGCAGTATTCAAGACTAGGTCTCACGTACAGATTATAAAGGCTAGTTCTAACCTTGATAGTCTTAAAATTTCTAAGGATAAATCCGGTGGTTCGGCGTGCTTTCACGACTATGAGGGCACGGTGCTCTAACAAATTGAGACTATTAGTGTAGGATATGCCCAAATCCTTGATAACTCCTGAGGCATTTTGTTCGTGGCCGTCAATGCTTAATTCCGGTTTATGCTCGTCGCTAACAACCATAACGGAACATTTGTGCCATGAAAGGGTGAGGCGCCATGTGCAACACCACTGGGCGAAGGCCTGAAGATCCTTTTTTATCAGCTCGAGCACGATGTTGCGATCTGCCGGTTTATATCGATAAACGACTTTGAAATCATCAGCGTACATGAAGGGTCTGCCATAATGAAAGCAATCTGAAACGTAGTTGACAAACCGGCAAAATAGGAGCTGACCCAATTCACTACCCTTTATAACTCCACTCCTCAAATGCGTGCGATGGAGATAACATTGGAAATTTTTACTCGTTGTGAGCGAGCATCCAAATAGGAGGATTTGAAGTTCAGAGGCTTGCTACATATGCCGAAGGAGGTCAGCATCAGAAGGAGGAGGTTATGATCGAACCGATCAAAGGCCTTTGTAAAATCAAAATAGAAGCTTTAAATGGCAAAACCGCTGTCTCTAGATTGCAGCACAAAATCAGAGAAAAAGAGCTGGCAGGTGTCACAGGATTGTTTCTCGAGAAAGCCATGTTGAGCTGTATTGAGCAGGTTGTTCTCTGCCAAGTGACGCATCATCTTTTTTTTATCAAGGTCTCCAAGGTCTTCGAGGCTGTGGGAAGTGTATTTATTGGCCTAAAGTTGTCGAATGACGTCGATTGGCCATGCTTGCGAATCGGCATTATGTGCGATTCCTTCCACAACGAAGGAAAGGTTTCGCTCTCAAGAGCAAGATTAAATACCTTACACAGAATAGACGGAAAGATAGCATTCGCTTCAGTTTTTAGAAGGCTAACTGGGACGCCATCTGGTTCTGGACTTTACAATTGACGATAGCGACGAATGGCTACAGTCACGTCCCAGACGGTAAAACTTATGGTTTCGAGTATGGCACCCGTCCAAGCCTGGATAACCGGAGGTGCAGCGAACGAGCTTTCACTAAACGTTTTGCATAGGAACGCATTGAAGCTATTGGCGGTCAACTTAGCGTCAGCTATGAGGTTTCCTAAAGCATCTTGAAGTATGGGGTGTTGCGTTTTCCTCTGCGCTTTTACTGTACACGAAAAGAGTTTCGCAACGTTAAGGGAAGGATTTTCAGCGAATTGGGCCTTATCGGCTATCTGCTTTTCGTCGAATAGCTTCTTAGCCTGCTTAAAGATCAGTGTGATCAAGGGCAGAACGGAAGTGTCGTTTTGCAGATGCAAACGACGAGAGAGTTTACGCAGCCTACGACGGAAAGACAGAGGAAGGTACACTTAATCCTTGACATGTATTACTTTCTTACGGGGGACAAAGTGGAGGATGAGTGGATCCAGCACTTTGTACAGTACATCGATACAAACATTTACATCCAAACATTGGAAAAAGTCAGACCAGTTGAGAGCGTTTAGATGTGCCAGTAGGTCCGCCGTGTTTGCTGATCGATTTGAGATTCCATTAACCATAACGTATATGTGAAATCATAACTTGCTAGTTATCTACAAATACCAGGTACTGATCCAGGCGGATGATCTGTATCAGGAATTCGGCATCAGGAGGAATCAGCCTGTGCAAATATCGTGATTTAATGATAGAATTTAAGGCTCTTGGACAGGATGTTATTAGAGGCCTTTAGGCCCTATTTCTCTATCAAAGAACTGACTTTAAAAGTTTCTTAACTTATTCAAGAAAAGATGCATCGTGCTACTTCACAGAAACTTTTTTATTTTTGTTGTGAATTCTACGAGAGCTCGACCTTTCCGAATAGATATTTTGTTCAAGGTCGAGCGCTGGTTTCGAAATTTCAGCTAAGTCATCAGTCTTATATAAATCGATTTATCTTAGAGAAGATATGACTATTAGTAACGACAGGGCCCCTTGGGCCTTAAATATACAAATTATTATTATTATTAGTCTTTCGTTTTCTTAGATAAATTATCCGTAAGTACCAGTCTTTACGCTTGAAAAATCTGCTGCCATTCCATTAGTTGGTTTGGTCTCTGCTTGCTTACCGAGCATTCTGTTAACCATCTGTCCTGCTTTCAGCAACTTATATAAGCTTAAACAGTAAGTTTATTCTGAATTCCCGACTGTTTCCGTAATTTATCTACTTGTTGCTTCGAAAAGTATGAAGGCGACACTTTCATTCAGTAGGAAGCCTCAGAATTCCAGACCCAAGCGGTGTCTGCGAAAGGCAAACATCATTTCTGATATCAGTCTTCAGTTTGACATCAGCATTCAGCCTGATCTGATTGCCGAGCAAATAGATTTCTCTGCAATGAAAAATTGCAGCGAGTTTATGTTGAAATTTGGGTCAGTTCTCTCAATCCTGAGGACCCTATTTGATGGGAATATCTCTGCATTTTCCTCTCAGGAAAGCAAACGTTTAGATACTCTCGTTAATTTGGTCGCAAGTGAGTCACAGTATCGACAAAAAGGACGTACAATTTTATTCTGAAAAACGTTCCGAAATCAATTCGGCCAATGGAAGTTGCAATGCATTTCCTCTACTCCTGCGGATTTAACTATAAAATAGCAGAGGCTATTAGACTGCTATCTCGCAGTAAAAAGCCGCCCATTTTTGTCAAGCTATTTTCACCCATTGAAATAGACGCCATTTTTAAACAGCAAGAGCTTGTTTCCAAATATCTGATAAATACAAAGTACCTACCCTGCGTTTGACCTAGCTGATATTACTTTAATTAACAATTTTATGGACTCACTAGACTGGCAGGAGCTTTCCTCCACGAACAGTGTAAAAATTTTCTGTGACTTAATGACGGCAATTTCAAATAGCATTTTGGAATTTGGGTTGATCAAAAATGTTAAGCCTTATTCTTCAGACCCCACCGTTCCTCATTTTCTTTTGTCTAGACTTAAGAAATTGCAAAAACAGTTGAAAGACTGGTCTAGTAGTTCGCTATCTTTGCACCTTAGAATCGCAGAGATTTTCGAATTATCGTTCAAGATTCGTCTTGCACGTGACAAACAGAGGGAATCTTGCGCACTCAGCGAATTAAACTCTGCAAAATCTATTGCCCAACTCTTCCGTTGTCGGTCCTCCGCTTAACGAGGTCACGAAATCCCCCCTTTACCGACTGAAAATAAGAACTTTGTGCAAGATGAGTGTGAGGAGGCTGAACTGTTCAATGCATTCTTTGCAAAGCACCTAACAACGGAATCTGAACCGGTCCCGTAGTTTCAGCCATGCTCAGTCAATACTATCAGTACCATAGATTTCTCCATACAAGTAATTCGTAAGTACATTATCCGTCTAAGAAACTAGCACTCCTCAGGAACTGATGGCCTTCCAAATTCACTTATCAAGAGAGTATTCAGCTTCCCCCCATTGCTTAGTAATCTATTCTCAGCTTATCTTCTAAACGGTTTCGTTCCTGACTCATGGAAGATATCTATTATGCTTCCAGTTTTCAAGTCAGGATCTCATTTGGACGTTAATAACTACCGAGGTGTTCATAAAACCCCGGCCCTAGCCAAACTTTTGGAAAATATCATTTTTAATCAAATTCTCGATTTTATGTAGAAAATAACCTATTAAACACCTCACAGCATGGATTTCTACCTAGAAGATCATGCAAAACCTGGCACTCGGTATTCCTTAACCTAGTTACTTCACTTCGTAATGAACAACAATCAGTCATCATGATTTACTTTGAACTTAGTAAAGCTTTTGACAAGGTGCCGCATAGGCACCTTTTCGTGAAACTGGAAGCCCTAGACATCAGGCCTCCCCTCCTCGATTTCATTGCCTCCTTCATATGCAACGGATAGAATCCCTCCTTGCATACTGAGACATATGACATATGCCACAATACTTCTGTCTTACCTTTTCTCGTTACTGCAGTCAAATGGTACTTATCCAGAAATATGGAAAAAATCATGCATCACCCCAATTTACAAAAACGAAGAAAAACAAAACTAAGAATAATTTATCTATTCCAATATTCTTCGGCTAACGTCTCAATGTTTATAAAAAATTATGATGAAAGAAAATAATTTTCTTCCTAACTATACTAAAATATATATTGTTTCCTCTTAGAATGTATCAGTAGTTTAAATGTTAACCATGTAAATCTCAATCTCACTTAAATATTCGACAAACGAAAGGCAAAGTGTCTTATGCCGATGCACTTGAATGACGATGGTGCTTGGCAATCAGCTTCCAGCTGCCTCGACCCACCTCAGACATCTTCAACGTCCCATCTAATTATCAAATCCTGCCAATGGACAGCGATTTTAATCTCCGTATCGAGCAGACGGAAGAGGCGATGTCCTCAGCTGATTATGTTTCGCCTTCAAACTGACCGCGGCTAACTCCACCTCAGTTAAAGGACATGACAGCTTTTCCAAACTCCAAGTATTCTTACTGTAAAACCGTAAAACGTACAATGTATAGTTATTTTATTTCATGTTTTTCTAATATTGTACCTTAGAAGTCAGGTTCTTTTCATTTAAAGCAAACTCATTATTTCCCACACTATTGACCTAGCAAAAGATCAAAACAAATGCAATAGTCACTGCGAAAAAAGGGTTTTGGGTTAGATTTTTTCTGCCTTCCGGGGATTTGACGGCGCCAAAGATGTGCTTTACAAATAAACCTTTTTATTATTACCTGTCTAACCGCAGCCAGAAGGTCTTAGTATGCAGTATCTACGCGATGCTTCAGCCGATCACGAGTGGTGTTTACCAAGGCACGGTTTTAGGTCCCCTCCTTTTCATTCTTTAAATGAATGAAATTTCAAAAGTGCTAAATAATTCGGAAAATTTCTTTTATGCTGATGACCTTAAGTGTATTTACTCATTTTCTAAAGACACGGCCAGTAGTTGTGTTGATACAGTTAACGCAGACTTGCGTACCCTCTCAAGTTGGAGCGCTACATCGCAGAGGGAGTTTTCTCCAGCCAAATGTAGGTTCATGTGTTTTGGTCGCGCAAGGTTTCCTGGACCCATTATCTTCCAAAATAGTCCACTAATAGAAAGATCTACGATAAAGGATTTGGGTCTTACTTACACGAATAAGCTTGCATTATCACCTCATGCAGATCGAATTTCTGCCAAGGCCGCACAGATATGTGGGTTTATATCGCATATTTTTTTCCTTTCAGAATTGAGGTTAAAACTATACCGCATGTTTGTTCTCCCTTTACTAGAATACTGCTGTCCGCTTTTTGGTCTCATGACCCAGCATGACCGTAGTAAGATTGAAAAGGTTCAGCCAGTTTTCACTCGTAAAATATTTTCTGTTTTGAGGTCTGGAATGTGTTATGCAGATAGATGTCAGTTAGTAAACATTGAATTTCTTTGGGTAAGAAGACTCGAAGTTAGTATATGCTTTCTATTTTGCGTTAACAAAAGCCCTTAGCTCCCACAAATTAACGCTCTCCTTCCGGTAGACCGACCTTACGCCACTCGTAACTCTTCCATGATAATTTTACCACCCCGTAGCTCCACATCAAACCGTTCCCGCTTTTTAACCTCCAAATATGCTTTTATTTGGAACAATCTTCCACTCCATATTAGGCTGTCTTCTACACTATCGATTTTTAAAGGCAAATTACATAAGCATTTAAATTTAGAGGAAATAAAGTCGTTATTGTCTGTTTCCTTCTCAACCACGCAAGTTGTAGATTTTGATAAGGGTCCTCCTGGCATTTGAAGCAGAGTCAACCATCATTTCCAAGGGCTGCGAACTCTTCTCCGTTTTTGCAACCTTTGCTGTGGTCTTCGAGGTCACTATTAATGGTTATTGCCAACTTTTCGATGGGCTCTGGAGTCAGGTGGGTTGCATCTCGGTGATGTTGCCTTGACTTCTACTGTCCCGGATGACCCCTTCTAAACTCAAGGATATTTTATTTTTTCTCATGACCATAAACGTCCCGAACCCTCAACATCAGGTCCCAATCTAACCACATCAAACCCTGTTACCTACTAAGGCAGTTTTTTCTCCTATAGTTTTTTTGGAAATCGATGGCCCGCTGAACTCATCCACCGATTAGGAATTTTTTTTACTGCCGATGACAATTATTTTATAAGAGTTCACTGTTTGTCATAATTATTTTTATTTTCACGATAGCACTAAGTTTGTAACGATAGGGCCACTTAAGCCTTAAATATACAAATTATTAATATTATATAGGAAGGGTATTCCATATTGTCGCGTATCGAATAGAGTGAAAATTAGACCGTTGAGCCTTTTCGAATGTGGGTATTTTGATCGTATTTACATTATTTCTAGTGTCTCGGGGACCATTTTTATATTGAAGCTTGTGTATGCTGAGAATTCTTTTGTCGTGCGTGATTTTGAATAGGATAGTTAGACCATTTTGGAGTCTGCGAATCCAGAGGTGTCGGAGACCATGCCTATTATATTGCTCAATGTAAGAATCGTGCGTGCCATCATATTGATATAAATATCTGGTAAAGCGCCGCTGAATGCCTTCTAGTTTCTTTCGACCAGCTGAAGACATAATGCCCAAAACATCAAACAATAGTCCAGGATAGGTAAAACGAACATTTTATAAAGTTGCGTCTTAAGTGTGATCGATGTGAAAATTTTACTTATGAAACCACATAATCTGTTAGATGTTGGTGCTATTTGTTTAACATGAGGGGATAAGTCCAGAGTATTTGTAAAGCTAAGATGTAAATCTTTTATGGATGTCGCCTCTTTAATTTCTTGGGCGTTAAAAATTATGGGAGGAAGTTTCAATGGTCCAAAAATCAAGTGATGACCTTTTGTTGCTGAAAAGGGCAGTTGCCATTTAGAACTCCAGACATGTAGTTTTGTAAGATCTGACTCTATCGTTCTATGCACATTAAATATTAAATGCTTATTATATGCACATACGAGTTTAAAGTCGTCTGCATATAAAATGTTTTAGCAGAAGTTGATATAGTAGATAACAAATGAATGTAAATGAGAAATAAGAGGGGCCTAGGATAGTGCCTTGAAAAACACCACTGCTTATATGAGCTGGGTCTGATACTATATTTCTAAGTTGTACTACTTGGGATCGGTTTTGAAGATAGGATTTGAGAAAATCAAGGAGAGGTGGCCAAATCCCGTGACTCATTAGCTTCACGAGCAGTCTTTTATGGGAACTTTGTCAAAGGCTTTTTTTAGATCAAAGTAAATCGTGACTATAGTGTTCCCGTCATCTCTATTTCTGGAGACGAATTCCAAGAAAGTGAGATGACAGGACTGACATGAGTTTTTAGGCAAAAAGGCATGTTGAGAAGGAGGTATGAGATTTACATTCGTCAGATGGTCTTACATTTGGTTATTAATTATTTTTTCTAAGATTTTAGCTAAAATCGATGTTCGGTGGACACCACGATAGCGGGTAGCGGCCGAAAACGTTGGCATTGGCACACACCTCAATAAATAATAAAGCCATTAGTTTTATATTTTAGGCCCTGAGGCCCTCATCATAACAAAATAAGTGCTGTGGTCAAAAAATAATACAAAATTGATAATTGCTGCTCTGCGTAAGCAATCAGATAAGAAGCGGGAGTTTTAAGTATGGTAGGCATATGATTTTTTATCCACTAAAATATTGCCATTTAAAAATATAAGTTATCACTGTAGTGAAACAACTCTGCCGTAGCGATAATGTCTTAATACTTGGAGATTTTAACGTTCTAGATATAGATTGGGAATCGATGAACAGCTCGCGATCAAAGAATTCATTCAAACAGAAAATACTTCATTGTTAACGTGACGAATTTCTTACCCAACATGTTGCAGTGGACACGTGGTTCCGAAGTGGCCAACAGCCTAGCTGCCTGGATCTCGTCATTAGTAAAAATGAAAACTGTATCCTTGGATTGAATACGCACACCCATTATGGCCGAAGTGATCATTTTGTTCTTGTGTGGGAGTCCAGCCATTTCTTGGTACCTATCGCTCGTACAATAATCGATAGGAATTTATGGAAAGGCGATTACACTAAAACTACTTAGCGTGACTGACTGGAGCCCCGCCTACGTACCCAACACAAAAGATGCAATTAGTCGAAAACTGGTGCCCTTTTAAGAAATGCTTGTGCTTCTCCCGGCCGGAATGGGTGAGACCGATCATAAAAAGGAACTTAAAGAAGAAAAGAAGACGATGAAAAACATGCCAGATATCAACAACCAAAACACTACTCTGAATTTAAGTTACTGCGAAATATATGTCGAAAAGTGTTACGAAGAGAACGATTGGCCTTTGAGAGAGAATTAGTCAAGGGAATAGCTACCAACACAAAAAGATCCTTTTCTTACGTGAATAACGCAAAACGCAATCGAGATCTCATTCCTAGTGTGAAAAAATACCAGGGAAACATATTTACCGATAACTCAGATAAGGCAAACCTCTTGTCCAATTTCTCTATGTTTGTGTATTCTGGGGAGCTGCCATTCACGACTTTGTACAGCGATCTATAGTCCCAGCAGTGGATACAATTAGTACGGTAGCGTTCGCAACAGACAGAGTAAAAAAAGTCCTGTGACAACAACAGCCCATAAAATCGCCTGGTCCCGATGGATTATCAGCGAAAATTCGGAATGAGCTCGCAGAACAACTAGCCTCCCCACGTTCCAAGATCTTTGAAAGTTTGGTTAAGAAGGGAGCTCTGACTGCTGACTTAAAGCTGGCCGACAAAAGCGAAGAGAGAAGGTCACCTTATAGCTTTCGACCAACTGGTCTGACAAGCATTTATTGCAAACTAGCGCAGAAACCTGGCTTGTCTTGGACTTCCTTACATGTTGTTGTCCCATAAGTAGGCAAACCATATATGATAACCTCCATAAATGATTATGTTCAGTTTAGTTCAGTTTCATTAGGGAAATATAGGATAATACCTTTGAACTCCCTCCTTGTTCATAGCTATGATGCAGAACATGTGGCGATGCCAGTAATGGAACTGTGTTAAAGGGGGCAGACCGAAAAAAACGCCTAAGACAATTTTCCACAAGCACTGGCTTCGCATTAAGGCTCCCTTGCCCATTACTGTCTCTTATGTAGGCTAACTGCATGTGTGCTGTATATAGGAAACTCTTAAAATCATGAAGTATAAGATGAATAGCTCGGCATTTCTGAGGTTACTGACTTGATGTCACTTTAAGTCACTTTATTAAGGTAAGATGGCTTTCGCCCTTGAGCTCCCTATTCATAACCAAAAATTGCATAATAGGTCCACCGTAACAATAGTACATAATACAAATGTATTGCAATGTATTACAAATGTAATACAATAGGTGTATGCTCGAAAGGAGGAATTGTGTAGAAATTAGTGATGAAAAACCGTTATGTGAAAGTCCGAAGTCTGCGCAATCATCTAAAAATAAATATGGCCTATTCACGAAAATCATGATATTTACAATGACTAAGTCATTCTTGATAAAGTCCGTAGGAAAAACATTATTTTACAGGTGAATTCCAGCCACCTTGAAGGTTTGAGCTTGGGACTTGTTTATGCACATAGCAAAGCAAAACTTCAGTGGAAATTGAAGTCGTCGGAAATTGAAAGTCGTATCAGATGGTACGATAGGAATGAGGGGGATATAAACAGCATCTCCTTTTGCACAACCGGCCATAATTGTGCCATCTATCAAATATGACATCAGCCGCTTGACAGTTAGCCTAGTGCCATTGCATTGCCATGGTGCATCGAGATTTCTCATTAGCATACTCGGTGCACCAAACTTCAGAATCAATTTTAGCGATAAACGCCGAATATTTACAAACTATTAAGGAATTCCAATGGATAATCAACACAATCTGAAGGATCAACTGTCGTGTCGTATGATTTGTACAGTTCTTTTTCATCTGAAAGAAGATGGCTAAATCTCTCAGTAATGGCATTGACAAATTTGTTTGAAGGAGCAAGAATTCCTCGTTCGTATAGCCACTTTGCGTCGGAAAAGTTGGATAGAAGATTAAGGAAAACCTTTTTTCTAAGATTTCCTCATTGCTCAAAGAATGTACCATATTGTTTGTTTTAATAACATTTCTGTAAATACCACTGTTATTCATAATGATAGTTTGTACGGGTTTGATACAGAATTGATTTATATGGTATGTCATTCAATCTAAACTAAGAGCTAGCCGAACTTCAGTTTGATTGTGCCAGCCGGATTATGCACTCACTGCGTGAAGGTGTGGCAGACGGTCCAAATACTGGTGACCACGACTACCCGGACGTAAGTATGTGGGTCCAAGTGGAAGTAGGTCAAGTGATTTGCCTTTCAGTCGATGACTGATTGGTAACCCCTCTCAGAGGGGTGTTGGCCCAGGCTTCATCCAAGGCTGCTCTCACCCTTCTGAGAGCGAATGGTCTGTATGCATATGCAATGCCAGTCCTCAGCCAACCACGGTCCCTGCGGCCTGAAAGGCGCTGGCACTTTCTCTCACTTCTGATTCCCTGTTGGTGACTACTTTCGCGTTCCACTGGGTTTCAGGCCCCACCTCAGGTGTCCGAAAAGCTAGGCGGTCATAATGCGGTAGGGAAGAGAGTGAAGTCGACCCATGGCGCGTTTCTCACCTCACTATAATAAATCTGAATGCACTTGAATCTATCACGATGCGCTAAAAGCCGTGGCTTGGAGTGTTTGCCAACTGACGGGAAAACACGGGTCCCCGACGTTGCTGCCTTACGTTAGTCTTCTTGTATGCGTGTGTTTTGTGTGTGCGTATGGGAGGAGAAGGAGAACTGAGAGTCAGGCTGTAATGGCTCCCTCTTAATGTGGCCTTTATGGCGCTCCCGCACAGGCGGGAGCATACCTAGCGAGATGGCTGTGTCAAGTGTACGCATGTTGAGTGATTACCACGCCAGCCATCTACACCCTCCCTTATCTCCGGTCTTATTGACTTAGTCTTTACACCGGAAACGGAGGTGGGAGTGGTGAGCAAGTGGGTAAATTCTGCGCGAGTCTGCCTTAACTCGTGTTCTCTCTCGTGCTAGTTCTCAGTGTCGCCCCTGCTTGCTGTAACCTTCGTGTCGCTTTCCCAGCTCGCCACAGTGTCTGCTGCAGCTTGCTTAAGCTTGCTTCAGCGTTTGCGTCGGCTGTTGGAGTACGCAGTGCCCATCGTCGAAATCGACGGAACTGTCGTGAGGTTATGTGATTTACGGTTAGGCTGGCTTTCTTCCAAACAATGAAAGCAGTCAGGCGATAGGACAGTGTAGAAACACATACGCGCATGCCCTGCACGCGCGCCTATAAAGTGAGCGTGTATCTAACACACACGCACACAGGACGAGCAGGCAAAATTTCCAGCCAACCCCTTCGACCAATGGTAACAGAGACGCACACAGAGGGAGTCATCACTTTCATTAAGTATACAGATTAATGGAGAAAGTAATTAAAACGCAACTAATGAGACACATTGAGATGAAGAACTTGCGCAGCGCAACAGGAATTTCGAAGTGAAGATCTTGTTTCACTAACCTGCTAATAATAATAAGTTGTATATTTCAGGCCCATTGGGCCTCATCAGTAAACCAAAAATTCGATAACAGGAATTTCTAAGAATAATTGGTTTAACAAACAGTATCGGTAGTCCTTTGCTATGACACAAGTGCAACTGTTTGGGAGAGAATTTGGTAGATTAGAAAAAATTAATGAACCTCCTTCCGTAGGTATTGTTTTTGTCCTGCTCCCCTCCATTTAACAGTAACATAACAATCCTTCTCCTTTTTAAAACTATACACATTACCTTGCCGTTATACCCCTTGGCATTGTCGTTAATCTTAATTACTTGACATTTTATATTAGTTAACACCATACTGTTTATCTTATACTTGATTGTTCCCCATTTTGGTAGTTGCACCCCTTTTTTGTTTATGTTAAACGCCTTTTATTCGTTTAAATGCCGTATACTGGTCCCCCGAAGATTGATATTATCTCGTTGTCTCGGACTTGGAAACTTTGTGTGTAAGAGTACTATTGATGTTTTTTGATCTCCAATTATCAGACCGTACTCGATTTACCGATACCGTTATGGCTTAAAGCACCACGCGTATACTCAAGTTAACAAGTAAGAACCAGGCCGGCCTTACGCATCTGGTTTATTATAGGATCCCAATTCTACAATTACACAAATAAACCCAACAAATGGGCGAGTATCACCGGTAGTCGTCTATGCCTGAGTTGGAGAGATACTTCTTGCTTTCAGAAGAAATAATTGCCACGCTCGAAGAACAACTAAGGCAGTCGACAGTTGCTCCAAATATGTCTCTGCCTCTATAAAAACCAGCAACTGTCGGTGAGTATCCGCACCTCCTGCATCAACATTTTTCTCTATTACAGCGCGAAATTATGCATTTCGCTGGTAATCCTTTGAAATACTGGCTCTTTCTACGAAGCTTTGAAAGTGGTATTGCTAGCAAGTTGGGGGACGACGAAGGTCGACTTTCCTATCTGATCCACTACTGCAGGGATGAGGCTAGGGACGCCATTGAAAGCTTTACAATCCTAGACCCTAGGGAGGGGTATTCGGAGGCTCTTAAAATACTCAGACGCCGGTTCGGGCAACCACACTTAATCGCTAGGGCTAACATGGACCATTTGATCGACGGTCCAGTTTTAAGATCTATGGATCCAACTGTCTTGATGAAACTTGCCAGCGATATGCGAAACTGTAAAAATACGTTGCAGCAGTTGGATTACGTAGCCGACTTAAACTCATCTAGGACGCTGGCCGCCATCATGAGACGACTCTCTCCACAGTTACAATTCAAGTGGTCAGAGCTCGAATCATCAACTCTGCGTCGCGGTAGAGAACCAACTTTCTCTGATCTAACTGATTTCATAGACGAGAGGGCCGACATATCGATGATGCACCAGTCATACTCTTTTAGTTCCGTGTCCCCTTACAATCGTCTCCAAGGTGACCGAGCATCAGTGCATAGGGCCTATGCGCACCACACACAAGTTAATGAAGACAGACCTCTAATACAGCGCCGATCATGCCTGCAATGTGACAAAGCACACTAACCCGATCAATGTGGCATGTTTATATCTCTCAGCTTCCCGCAAAGACAAGCGTTCGTTGAGAGTCATAGATTGTGCCATTAACTGTAGGTCACGTAAGGCATGTGGTGTCATGCGATGTTCCATGCGCCTTCACCCACTTCCGCATCCACAAGAAGCTAAGACTGATAAGTTTCCGATGAAGGCGGACGCGGAGCCTAACAGCGATACTGCCCACTGCCATTCAACATACAGATCGGAGCAAGTCATGGCCTTAGGAATTTTACCCGTCAAAGTGTTTGGACCTCAAGGGTCAGTGACCACGTATGCATTCCTGGATAACGGCTCTGACACTACGCTCATAGATGAAAAACTATTAAATCAATAAGGCCTCTGTGGCTATCAAGCAGCGTTGTCGGTATCCACCGTCGTCTAGACAGCCGAAGTGAAGTCTGAAGTGGTAGGATTCCAGTTAGGTGAATTAGAAGGACAGGAGCGACCGGAAGTAATAAAAGGCCTTGTCCGTCAGTCATCTTCCAAACCTGAAGCGCTTCCTTTTAGGTAAAGATGAAGCCGTACGTTGGGAACATCTAAGAGACATCGAACTCCCCTTTGCGACGGAGCGAAAATATCACTTCGCATCGGGATGAACGTACCTGCTGCTCACTGGGTACTTAAAACATCGATACGGTGGACAGGAAACCCCCCATGCTGTTCAAACTCCCCTTGGGTGGGTACTTTTGGGACCAATATCCTGCCAAGGTCGGTCCGATATCGTAAACGTCGACTTCTTGAGCGAAAAGGACGCCATCATGGAAAACCTAGAGCAGATGTGGAACTTCGAATTCAGCGAACCCAAAAGCCTTAAAAAGGCGCCCTCGATAGAAGATAAACGGGTGTTGACCTTGTTTGACACTCAGATGCACTTGAAT
Source organism: Ligula intestinalis (assembly GCA_036362985.1). Lineage (NCBI taxonomy): Eukaryota > Metazoa > Platyhelminthes > Cestoda > Diphyllobothriidea > Diphyllobothriidae > Ligula > Ligula intestinalis. Next base: position 100,121,706 of record JAYGXS010000001.1, read on the forward strand.
CAGGGGCACTTAGAAGTTCCCCTACCTTGGAGAGAAGTTTCACCCTGTCTGCCCAACAACGAGCCTGTCGCCCGAAGACATTTGTATGCATTGATGAACCGCTTCACAAAACATCCTGAATATAAAGATAGGTACGTAAAAGCAATTTAAGAGTATATTAAGAACGGCCACGCAGAACTTGGTGTACTGAGAACCATCTCCGTACCTGGAAGACTTTGGTATCTACCACATCACTCGGTAGTTAATCCAACGAAACCAGATAAACTGATGGTAGTGCTTGACTGTGCCAGTCACTACAGGGGTACGTCCCTAAATCGCCAACTACTACAGGGACCTGACCTTGCTAACGGGTTATATGGGGTCTTGACCCGATTCCGCGTGTTTCCTTTTGTAGCGGTGGCTGACATAGAAGCCATGTTCCACAAAATCCGAGTACCAAAGTGCCAACGCTCAAGTTTGTGTTTTCTCTGGAGGACGGGTGGCGACTTGACACGTACCCTGAGGTTTATCAACTGACGGTACATTAATTCGGAGCCATCTACTCCCCGTGTGCCGCTATTTATGCATTAAACCAATCAATGAAGCAGACGACAAACTTGTCAAAGGCTTACAATATCGATTACTTGCACCGTTGCTTCTACGTTGACGATTGCCTAATCAGCCACGATTCTGTTCATGCTCTCACGGATGTAGTTTCTAGCCTATGAAATGCCTTGCTAACCCACGGCTTCCGCCGAAATAAATGGCGAAGCAATTCAACAGAGGCTGTCCTAGACATCCCTGAGGAGGAACGAGCAGACAATGGCATGTGTCTCGATCTTAAACCAGCCGATACTCACAGAACACTAGGTGTTGAATGGAGTTAGGTTTCAGACACTTTCAGCTTCACGGTCAAGTTGCCCGAAATTACAGCCACCAGAAGGGCTATGCTCTCTTATATCTCAGCTCTCTACGACCCACTCGGATTTGTTGTCCCCGTTCTGTTGCCGGCCAAGATGCTACTGCAGCAATTGTGCCGAGCCAACCTTGCATGGGACGACGAGATCGGCAACGACCTTAAGAAACAGTGGCTTAGTTTAACGAAACAATTCCAGGCTCTTAGTGACGTTCGCATACAACGCTGCTTGGTACCGCTGGGTATAGGCGCCGTTGAGCAGTATCAACTACATGGTTTCTCCGACGCGTCAAAAGATGGGTATGGAGCAGTGGTCTATCTTCGTGCAATGACGAAGGGCGGTGCTTCACTTACGACGTTTGTTTGGGACAAGTCCCACGTCGCACCTCTTAAGGTCCAAACCATACCGAGGCTGGAGCTTACCGCGCGGTTCTCGTCGTCAAACTGGTCAAACAAGCCGAAAGAGAACTAACACGTCCAATTAAGTGCAAGTTCTTGTGGACGGATTCGATGGTTGTTTTTACACTTAATACGAAAAACAACGTCACGCTTCGATACATTTGTAGCAAACAGAATCTCTACTTTATTGAGTTTCTGAGACGTATCAGACTGGCAATACATAAATTCTGAGAGCAACCCGGCAGATATAGCCTCAAGAGGAATAGCCGGTGACAGGCTAAAGAAGAGTGTGTGGCTTACGGGTCCCACCTTTCTTGGCAAGAAGTTGGACGAATGACCTCGAGAAACCGAACAATGACCCCCTAAGCAAAACCTAAGGCTGAAGTGAATATGGTCCACATGGAGGACCATTTTCTAACACATTTTTCGGGCTATACTAGCTGGACTAAACTGCTAAGACACGTTGCGTGGTTGCGAATATTTAAAGCCTTCAACCACAACCACAACCAGGGCCTATTTGTGAAACTCTCACCGTCGAAAACCTGGAAGGTGCAGAATACGATATATTGAAGTTGGTGCAAAGGCAATGCTTTGGACCTGACATTAAGTTGGTGCACGATAATTTGCGAGATACCAATCACAAGCAACTAAAAGCGACCAATAGGCCCCTAAAGAACCTTTCCCCTTTCTTCTCGAACGACCTGATTGGAGTAGGAGAACGGTTTCAATATGTTCCACTGCCTTACGAGACGAAGCACCCGGTTATCCTTCCGCAACATCACTTCGTGAGCAGACTTTTCATGCAAAACGTTCACCAAACAAATGGCAACATCGGTATATCGCACACGAGTGCTATTTTGCAAGAAATACACTGGATACTCCGCGTATAGGCCCTAATCAAACGAGTCGTTGGTGTCTGTTTTGTGTGTCGGCGCTGGCATACTCCACCGTGTCGACAGGTTATGGCGCCCTAGTCGGCCGACCACCTAGAACCGTATAACCCACCGTTTACGCTTACCGGGGTCGACTACTTTGGACCATTTCAAGTAAAGGGTGCCCGACGGTCGGAAAAGAGGTATTGCTGCCTTTTCACATGCCTCAGCATTCGTGCAGTTCACATTGAAGTTGTCTCAAACCTGGGGACAGACTCGTTCCTATGTGCAATCGGCAGGTTCGTCGCTCAAAGAGGGTGCTCACGAAAGGTCTACAGTGATAACGGACTCAACTTTAAAGGGGCGGAGGGAGAACTTAAGCTGTTGCTGCAGGAATGGAACCAAGAAAGCATATGTAGCTCCATTGTAACGAAGGGGTGTGACTGGATTTTCAATCCACCAACAGTTAGTCACCGGGGTGGAGAGTAAGAACGGCTGATAAAATCCATTAGGAGAATACTGCGTTCCATTCTTGGTTCACAAGTGGTCACTGAGAAGGTCTTCACGACGACCATAACGGAGACTGAAAAAATGATGAACGACAGGCCTTTGGTAAGGAACAGCGCGGATCCAAATGAGTATGCTGTGCTATCCCCGCAACACTTTTTGCTGAAGACAAGGAACCTTTCATCATCGATTGAAGAAAGTGGTCCTTGTAGACTTAATTTAAGATGGCGCCAGGCTCATCATCTGTCTGATTTGTTCTGGAAAAAATGGATCACCGCTTACCTACCCTCCTTGCTGGTCAAACAAAAGTGGAAAAATGAGGCCATGCAACTTGCAATCGGCGATTTAGTCCTAATTGTCGACAAAGTGGCACCACGCGGACTTTGGGAGAAGGCCGTCCTTGAAGAGATACTCCAATCCAACGACGGTAAAGTGAGAGATGTCGTGTTGAGAACACAACTCGGAACACTGATGAGGGCCGTGCGCAGCTTGTGCCTGCTGGAAAACCACGAACCACGCAGTGAATGACGTCTCTCTCACGAAGGATACCAGAAAACCCTGCGGAGAGTGTACCTCCTCCCGTAGGTATTCGTTTGGTCCCGCTCCCCTCCATTTAACTGTAACATAACAATCTTTCTCCTTTTTAACACTATAAATATTACCTTGCCGTTATACCCCTTGGCATTATCGTTAATCTTAATTACTTGACATTTTATATTAGTTAACACCATACTGTTTATCTTATACTTGATTGTTCCCCATTTTGGTAGTTGCGCCCCTTTTTTGTTTATGTTTAACGCCTTTTATTCGTTTAAATGCCTTATACTAGTTCCCCGAAGATTGATATTATCTCGCTGTCTCGGACTTGGAAACTTTGTGTGTAAGAGTACTATTGATTTTTTTGATCTCCAATTATCGAACCGTACTCGACTTACCGATACCGTTATGGCTTAAAGCACCACGCGTATACTCAAGTTAACAAGTAAGAACCAGGCCGGCCTTAAGCATCTGGTTTATTATAGATTCCCAATTCTATAATAAATATAGCAATGTCAGGCGGAAAGTGAATATCAAGGGCACACACAGACGGACCACATCTTTATCCATATTTTGAGCATGTATCCTGATACTCACTGCCTCTGTCAATAGGGGGGGTTTGAAGCAAACTCAGCCGAGGCTGAGCTTGGGGCAGAACAATTGGTGTTAACGAAACATTACTGGTATAGACGGGTTCCCGGCACTACACTCGGGTTCCCAAACCGGTGCGGCATAATAGAACGTAGGAAACCCACCAGTTTATGATCGTGATGGGCACCACCTTATGCGATTTAAAACTCCATCGAATCTACAATATCATCGCTGGGGATGCCTGAGATGCGACCAAATATAATGCCTTGATGATGGTTGATGGTCACCGAAACGAGAGCCGTCAAGACTGAGTACGTCTATATGACTTTCATCATTTGGATGACAGATGTTATAGGGAGATGTCCTGATTTCAGGGGACATGAGTCAGAGAAAGGTAGTTTTAAGAAGGAATCCTAAATTCCCGATGGTCCTTTCTCGGGATCGTGGAGAAAGCTGCCCAGAAAAGATGAGGAAAACAAAAGGTTAATAGATTCAGTGTTAAGATAAATTTGCAGTCTTCGCTTGAATGCACATAGACTATTTAACGACCGAATATCAATTGGCAAATTATTCCAAAGATAGCTATACCTAGAAGCAAAAAATAGCGATCATTTAGAAGTGGAAGAAGCAGGAGGAGGTATAATCAACGTTGAATTTCTTAGGTTGTAGGGGCGAGTAACGGGAGTAAGGGCAGAAATCTTTGGGAGATTTGAACTATTATTAAGGCGAAACAGGAGACAAAACCTTGCTTCCAGTCTCCTGACCCAAAGAAATTTCAGTTTCGTTATCTCACATCTATCTGAGTATGAAGTGTCTGAAAATGCCGGATAGAGGACCTTTTTAGTGAATCTTCTTTGGACATTTTGAATTTTTGAACGGCTAGATTCGTTCATTAGACCGAAGAATGGACAATAGCATTCGAGAATAGGAAGCACATACATACGATAAAATCATGGCTTCATTTCGGGAAGGTAGAAATTATAAGAGATAAAGCCGCATATCTGAGCAGATTTTGCTGCAATTCTATCAGCGTGAGGTGAAAGATCTAATTTATTGGTGTAACTTAAACCTTAGTCCTTAATGTTAGAACATTCAGACATGGGTCAACCTCGGAAAATGATAGGCTGTGGCAGCCTTTCGGGCACAAAACACATGAACTGGCACTTAGAAGGCGAGAACTCCATCTGCCATGTGGAGTTTTACGCAGATAGATCATCCAAATCTGGATGAATGCGTTCTAAGCACCGCTCAATCGTGGAATTAGAGAAGGAGTATGCACATTTCAAGTCGTCTGCGAATATATACGATTAAGAGTGTTTAACTATTGCTGAAATATCATTTATATAAAGCAAGAACAACAGGGGGCCCAGAATGGTACCTTGAAGTACACCGGTTAAAATAGCGCTAGGGGTAGAGTATGATGACCCCACTAAGACCTGTTGTTTTCGATTAGAAAGATATATCATAATAATAATATGTTTATGATGCCAATTTACAGGCAATTGTAAAGAGTTGGTAATGCACCTCTTGCGCGCCTTCCAACACCTCGAAGACCAAAAAAAACCTAAAACACACTCCCTATGTTGCAGCCAGTATTGGTTTTGTTTCAGGTTTTTTGTTTTGTCAATACTGGGCGAGATAGGGAGTTTGCTTCAAGTGAAAAAACCTGCCTTCAAAGGTATGATACAAAAGGAATAAATGTACAGTTGTAAGCTGAGTTGACTCATGAGCAGGAGAAATGTTTCAGATCGTTTAAGGACATTAATTCCAGACGGAGAGGGTTGGCACAAGAACACATTGTTTTCAGTCTTCCTTCAATTTTTGTTGGCAAAAGTTGCGCGCTATCGGCTGAAGGGTTAGCAGACTGCGGGCTGCTACTTCAGCAGCATTATCTTCAATAAGAGGGCTACAAAATCCTACAGCCTCTAGTTTGGCTAGAAGTCTCCTATGATGCACTTTATCGAATGTCTTTCTAAGATCAAAATAGATGACCACCACAGATAAATGATCGTTAGGAAGGGAAGTGAATAGATTAAGAAAAGACATGACATGTTTAACAAGATCGGTCCGGTAAAAACCATGCTGAGATATATTTAATATTTTATTGTTGATGCAAAAATCTGTAATTTTATTGGTGATTTATTTTTCAAACAGTTTAGCTAGAGAAGGTGTTTTATGATAATGTCAGATGTGGAACCAGATTTAAAAACTGGAATTACAATAGAAGTTTTCCAAGAATCAGGAAAAAAACTATTTTCGAGAAATATTGTAAATAATTTGCTCAGCAAAGAGGAAAATCTCGTAATTGCTGAATAAGTGAGTTTGGAATGTTATCCATCCCGACTCAATGTGAATTGTTGAAACGAGCTATTTCTTTTTGAATACTTGTAGGTGAGAAATCAATTGTGGTGAGACTTGCAGTACACATAAGACGTATTGCGGGTGTTGAACTAGTCTAAATTGTAAGGAACTTGGCGAAGAAGGAATTTAACATTTCTGCTTTGGCCAAATCCTCTGTAACAAAATGATTACTGCTATCGAGTAAAGGTGTAATGACTTTTTAGAGCTTAGCGGATGACAGAAAACGGAAGACTTGAGCAACGTATTTAGAAGAGTTAGCATCATTTATTGCCAGTGACTCTCTACGCCAATCTCGTACAAGCCTTATTTTTAGCGCTAACTCAAATATTTGCGCTATCCTTAGGTGAACCTTCAAAGAGGTATTAGACGGATCCTTAAGTTGCTGCCGTAATTTTTAGTCTATTTTGGAGAAAATGTGGAACGGTAGAGGAAGCTGAATTTGATTTAAAAGGCTTAAGTGGGATAAAAGTCTGAATATTCTCTGTGCGGTTTTGCAAAAGTTCCTTGAAAAAGATTGGATCATTGGCTGAAAAAATTGTGTGCCAATCTAGAGCACTTACGAAGTCATTTATGAGTTCATGGTTTACGTTATCAAAATCGAGGTTACTGCATTTCACCTCAAGCTTTGCAGAAAGGGACATTGGCAAACAATACTGAATTAGTGCGTGGTCCATGGGAAGCTGGACGAATTCTTTGGAAATGGGTTCGTCGGTCGACGCGATCTATATTGACTTCAGCAAGGCATTCGACAAGGTTCCAAAAAGACGACTAATATCAAAGCTGCATCAAATGAATGTGACTGGAAATTTACTCAAATGGTTAGCCGATTTTCTAACTGACAGCGTATTTGTATTGGAGGCAGCAAAACAGAAAGGAAAATCGTTTCTAGTGCTGTGGTGCCTATGGTCTAGTTGCAGAAGGGTGATGCAATTTGAGTATGAATACTTGGTCGGAGGTAACCAACCTGGGCCAGTCAACGAACCTCGGGATCTAGGTGTATCTATGAAGCCAAACCTCAAACCGTTAACTCACTGTGCCAAAACTGCGAAGGATATGGGAATCCTAGGAGTGATCAGAAGGTCCTTTCTCTACTTTGATGAGGAAATTTTTAGGTGCGTCTTCGGGACATTTGTTCGGCCGTTGTTAGAGAATTGCGCTCAGGCGTGATGCCCTTGGATGAAGAAAGATTACGTGGTACTGGATAAAGTCCAAAGAAGGGTGACAAAGTTAGTCAGCAGATTAGGAGGTCTACCGTATGAAGTTCGACTCGATAGGCTCAATCTTTTCCTATTTATTATAGGCAATGCAGAGGAGATATGATCATGGTTTTCCAGCTCGTCAGAAAAGAAAACTGCGCTCTTCAGGCGGCTGATTTCTTTGGATTCGCACCAACGACACATCTCCGGGTTCATCCATACAAACTGAAGAAACACCATGTCAAACTAGAAGTGCTGGCCAACTTCTCCCACCCCGTCGTTAAAGACTGGAATAAACTTCTTTCCTCAGTTGTCCTTGCTGAAAACGTTGGCGCATTTAAAATAAAACTCGATTTTAATTTACTTGCAGACAGCAATTATTTATATGATGTATGTTTGGCTTTGAAAGACACGCATGATCTGACAGCATCTATCTGTAAATAAGGTTTTTAAGACTCTGCCTGTCTCCCTCATATAATGAATTAGCATGATCTGATAGTATGGGGAGCTTGGAGAACGAACGGGGAACAGGCATTGTAGCCATCCGTCAAGTTCTCTCGTTTATCTTTGCAAGTTTATGGCAGCAAAAAAATTACTATTCTCTAGCCGGTCTGATTTACAGAATTTCCGTCAAATTATCAACAAAATCAAGATCAGCATGGTTTCCTGAAGAACCACACCACACACATCGCCTACTTTGGCTTATTTTGGTTATATATACAAATTTCCTAGAGAAAAATGAAAATATTGAAGGTTTATTCCGTTTGATATCGGTCAGATTTCCAACTCTAGCAAATAATAATGACCGAAAGCAAGCACACTGTTTTCTACGAAGTACCCCACAAACGGAATGAATGATACTTGGTATTCAGCTATCCACTCAATCAAGAGTAATGTAGGTCTTCCCAGGATCTACAAAGCCCTGCGCCATTTCATGAATAAAAGCCAGGACAAGGTCACAGAGGACTTAAAAAATGCAAATGAAGACGGCATTACAGCGTATCCATCGGAAGAATATCACCAGCAACTTACATTGTGAAGACAATCGTAACACCAACGGCCGTCAAACTACGCTAACATCTACACTACGGCTGAGGCAGCGAACGAAAAGAGAAAATCAATCAGCCCAAGGTCGACGGGTTCAGCCATACATTGAAATTGGTGGTCGATAGTGGCAGTGGACGCTTTGACAGAAGAGAGCCGGCCCAGATCTCTGAAACGTCAGCAAAAGCCCATCCTGGTAAGCAATATTATGTTTTCAGTTTTCCATAGCTTCTAGGCAAAACGATTCCTTCACACTGCCTTTTTATTAGCACTCAGAACTCCATGTCCAGCTTAACTACTCAAAAAGCACCAATTTACCTTCGGGTAAGTGGCCTCCGATTTGAAAAACACACAGGGCCCCATTTGGGGCTGGCCGTCAAGGAATCGGCGAACACAATTGGACTAACACTTGGCTCCCGGCTGCAGTAGCCATATTCTTCATTTGTGCTGAAAGTATGGCAGGAATTGTCAGACATTCAATTACTCCTTACACACGTAAAATTAGCGTGTCACGAACGACAGCTGCACACAGTCCAGATAAATCGATCTCCAGACATACCCCTCTTTCCTTATTCTAGCAGATTCCTTAATCTCTTTTACGGCAGTGACACACGCGGTTCGAAGGTAAATTTAGGTACCTAACAGTACCTTTACTTCCCATTTGGAGTTTTTCGGTTTGTCTCTCAACATCGACGAAACTTTTCATATTGCGTGCTACGGTTGAAATGACGGGTACCTCTATATCGCAATTGAGGGTTCCCTAATGGTTATCTTTGCGCTTGGTTCGGTTGTAGTGACTAGCTTCACAGGAGGCGCACGCGTAAACGCTTGTCGTGAATAGCTCCAGTTGAACGCACAATTGTGAATGCTTCCTGTTTTCAGCCTCTGGAACAGCCAATCGCGGGCTGACTTGCACAGGACCTCACGTGATGACTGCGGAGCAGACAGGACTACAGACGCCGTCCGCTGTCTAGCGGTCCTCTGAGAGTATGTGTCCCAAATTACCCTCGTAACTTTTTTTATTTTACACGATTATTGCGATCTAATTTGTTCCCTGACATGCCTCACCCGTCCTCTCCCCGAAAATCAGGTGCCCGTAGGACCACGGGGCGCGCTTCACGAGCTCCCCAGGCTGTCCCTCGAGGTACTTCTACGGATTTATCTTCTCTTAAGGAACCGGGGTCTGAAGATCGCAGTTTCTAAGGTTTATCTTACTGAACCACTGCGGTATTGGTGACCCCGACGTGACCTGAACTCGCAACTTTTGGTGGCCCGATGAATAAAGGTACGAAACTGACACAAATATATTTGACTTTATATAGGAATGCCTCATAAATGCTAGTTACCATACCCAGTAATTAATCCATCAGTATTCAGTTTGCGGATCTTCCATTTGTCTGAGTTACATAACTGACTGAAAAAAATCCCCCATCCAGTGGCGAAGAGATCGGAAACATCCTGCGTTCCTGGTCGGGTTCAATATTAAAGCCAATACCTGACGCTGGAATCGATGTGAGCTCGTCATAAGTCTACTATTTATAGCCTATATAGCAGACTGCGCTGAAGAAAACGGACTGTCTGACATACTGTGGGCATTGCTCGGACGGGGCTTGTACTTGATACGACTGTGATCATGCCTGATCTAGGCGACCACAAGGATGTCACGGACGGCACCCTTCCACGCGTGACGATTGGCAGCAGCGGATCTGGAAAGTTCCACCCCGTCTGTTTTCCAGCGACGGAGACCTAAGATAGAAGGTTTAATAACTGTTTCCATGTCTTGGCGGATGCTGTTGAGCCAAGTCTTCAGTTGCTCTGCTCTTTGTTCCTCCAGGTGGGCTGCAGTGCCGGGTCGAGGGCAGCATAGCGAAATTCATGTGGTGGACGGCGGAGAACCTGCCTAAACCACCTCAGTCACCTTTATTGAATGGTCTGAGCTATCCCCGCGATACGTTCGCAGCGAGTGCGGACTGTCTTATTCGAGATGAAGTCGGTATACTTAACAAGAAGGATGGCCTTCAGGCAGCGATGGTCAAAGACCTCTAGTTTTCTCTCATCTTCAGAGCGCAAAGCCCAGCATTCACATTCATAGAGGAGGACTGACCGGATGGATGGACGATATACACGAATCTTCGTGGCGATGATGTCGCGTCGGATCCACAGGCGCTTTCGAAGGATTCAGAAAACCCAGCGAGCCGCATCGATGTAGGAGACAAAGTCGTCCTTGCTCTGCCCATTCAGTAGCAGCCTCGCCCCGACGTATTTCAAGTTGTCTACCTCTTCAAGTTGATGGCCATTAATCCCCCAGGGGTGCCTTCTCCTGGTCAGGGATGCGGCTCGAGAATAACTTCGTCTTTGTGGTATTTAAGGATATACCACGCGACACAGTGACCTCATTCACCCGCGACACTACCGACTGTAGACCACCAAAGCTATAGGTGCAATATCATCAGCGTAGGCGAAATCAGTCAGCCGGCGTCCGCATGCAAGCTCAAAACCGTCTTCTTTATGTAGGGCCTTCGGAGAGGGCAAAGTTCGTGCAAGCACCGTAGGTGGGCACGCGCCTTAGCGCCGAGTCGATCACTGCACACACTTTCAGCCTTCGTTGCTTGGCCAGTCCAGATTATCGATGACTGCAGCATAGGAAGAGGGGAAGGACTGTCTACAACGGGAAATCCATTCCGGCGGCAAATCTACTGTTAACACTTACTCCCAGGGGTAATTAACGTGAGTCCACTGACATTCTGTGCCGTTGAAACAATCAACTTCTGTACGACTTCAGGTGGACCAGACGTAGCTAGCTGGATAGTATGATCTCCCCTCAGAAAACTACGTAACACAATGAGGCGCACTCCAGAAAGATCGATATATAAAATAGCCATGAAAAGAACACGAATAGGAGACTGAAATAACTGTCGGTTGCCATTTGGTTTTAAAGAAGTACAAGGAGCAGTTGAAGCAACCTAGGAATGGAAATATATGGGCATGAAAGCAAGCTGTAAAAATGGAAAAATAGGATAAAAGGAACATTTTGCCTCAAATACTCGGACAAAACATGATCGTTGATCGAAGATCGTAGCTGGGTCGACGCAGGGCTGTTTCCAAACGCAAGAAGGGAAAGATCGGAACCTAGCACATTTCCGCTTTTTTTTAAAGAAGCATAATGAGGCCTATACGAGTCCAAGGTCGAAGGCTTGCTTGACAAAGCCAACATTCTCGACGATGGCACCGCTGACCCAGGAGTTCCAGGTCTCACATTCAGCTGAAAACCAAGGATAAAAAAGGTAAATCAAAAATCATTTCTACTGTCAACATTTAACGAGCCTCTGCATTACTAGACAATGACTGAAGTCTTCCTCTCATTGAAAACCTCTGAGTGATAAGTAAGTAAATGATGAAATCAAGGCCACTGATTAGCTCACAGATGAAAGGTGAGTTTTGTTTATTTTAAAAAAGAATAAGGAAATCTAGGGGAAAAGCGTTTACGGGCAACTTTTATGGTCACAGCATTTAAAACTGGCGGAGGCATATTGCGAACTTGAAATAAATGAGGTCGCCGTTTGACAGGTACTTGAAAAACTATAACACCCTACATTAAGTACGCTATATAAAAACGGCCTTCACGCAATTCAAAACCGTTCCTATTGCTTGCAGTGCAAGTAACCTCTGCCTGTAATACTCAAAGAAATAAAATACTGAGTGAGACGGTGTTCTTGCAAATGGCAGCGATTTTTGTCGAGGTATGTCCACACACAACAACTTAAAGGGTTTCATCGTGTATGATCTGCAGACGCGTGACTTGCAGAACAGATCCTTCCGTGGTAAGTAATTCGCCCATCTTGCCTAGCCTACCTTGTCAGGCTTCTGAAACAAGTACACTGGAAAGTAAATACCTTCTTACATTTTTCCGGATTAAGGCTAAACAAAAAGCCCATAGAAGGTGGTTAGGTGTTATTGTCAGCGTTGATTTTGAGGATGCCAATGGCCCCATGAATTATCTTTATAGGAAAGCTACAAGCCGAGGTAATGTATTTTTAAGTGTGGATTTGAGCTAATCAATGGCTCTTGCTGTATGCTTGAACGATTTTCAGAATTTCGCCTGGACGAAGCCGACGCCAAATGGCGGGTGGTCGGTAAAAGCTCTTAATGTCTGCTCCAACAGCCGATCGCCGTACAGAGTGCAATGGAGGGGACAAGATAAGAAAGAATGAGGTGTAAAGGGGAAGCCACTTGCCCAGCATAAGACCCATGGCAGACAGAGTAGGCTGCTGGGAGAGTTTTTCCAGTCGCTCTATCGGACCAGAGGCGGAGAGGCGAGTGAACTCGGCGAGCGAGGAAGTGGCCAGGGTGTGACAGATATCAGTCGGCACTCCCATGGCGTGTTCAATTCGTACGGGTAAGGTGAGAGCCTGTCTTTGGGCAGACAAATTGAAAGCCCCCAGTTGAATTTTGTGTGTCTGGGAGGAGAAGGAGGCAAGACGACATAAATACGGAAACACATAGAACAGCATAATTGGAGGGGATAGTCGCAGCAACCACCGGAGGGCAAATTATCTGACAGGGCACTTGAAGTGATCAAGTGAAGACCAAAGGGAACAAAGATCAAAAATAGGACAGTCTTTCAAAATTAGAATAAGCCCCTCTTTGAAGAAGCTGATACTTCCTACGTTGCGTCGGTTACACGCAGCAGACTACTTGACCCAACGCAACTGTCGGCTGAGTTCACAGCCATTGTAAGACGACAGCCCAAACCGATAAATGAGGCAGCGAACGAAACATCAAACATCAACGCGGCAGAAGGCAAGAGAAGCCTAGTGAAGTCTCAGTTTTGTCTGCATAACCTCGAAACCTCTGTGAAGTATGCCAGAGGGGTTATTGGAGAGCCTATCGCAAGCGGTTAAGTGAGTCAAACCCAGCAACTGCGATCTTCAGACCATGGTGACTTACTGAAAACAAGTGGTTTAAGGCCAGAGTAGAAGGAAGAATATATTGTGTACACAGGAACGGAGAATAGGTGGAAAAAGTCTGACTTGGGAGAACACGACCACTCAGGAGATTGACCGGGTCCCAAGTGCCAGTTTGAGAGCAGTCAGGCCAGTAGACAGAGAGAGTGCGTCCATTG
>JAYGXS010000001.1:100135239-100187700 GCA_036362985.1 Ligula intestinalis
AAGAAGAAGCAGAACTAGTGCACAACGGTCTGACCAGAATGCACAGGAAACCGAATTTACTTCATAAATCATGTTGTGCTCACCAGAATTATTTTGTTTGTTCGCTGACGTTTCAGCTGGCCGGGTCGGCTGTCCTATGACAAGGTCGAACCGAACTTAAGATTTGCAAACGAAGAGCACCATGTGACGAAACCCCCGGAAGAGGGAGCAGGATCACCAGCATCCTCCAACGTGGCGACGAAACACAACACTAACTGCCGCCAAGCTATATGAAGATCCACACGAAGGGCCAAGCAGCGAACGAAGAAAAATCGATCGGTCCATGGCCGAGGTGTGCAGCTACAACTTTAAATTGCTCATCGATTTAGTCAGTTTACGCTTTGACAAAGGACAGCCGGCCCAGCTGTCCAAGACGTCAGCGAACAGACTTATTCCGGTGACACGACATGATTTATGATTCTATTCCTGGAATTCTAACTTGTGCGAACTTGAATTCGCTTTAATGATGTTGATGACGAGGAAGGTGGCGGCGGTAGTTACCGTAGTGGTCAGGACGGAAGCGAAAGCAGTAGCGCCCGCAATGTTTGCACATTAGTTGGTTTTTCGGCCGTCTGACATCTGGCAAATACTCCAGGCTCAAAGTTTTCGATGCTTAATTACCGAATCTCCTGACTTGGAGTAAAGTCCTATGGACAAACATTTTGCAAATTTGGTCCACCAAAGGTGCGTGAAGGTTAGAAAACTGCAAATTCCTACACCATGGGACTCTAATACCCAAAGCACGCGACATTTAAAGTCGATTGACTAATTTTGTTAACTTGTACCTACCAAGCTGCTTTGTAAAAATAAGAGTCGATCCCATAAAAAAGACAGGCAAAACTGACTTGTAGGGCCATCTAAATATATATTTCCCCACCCAACTGCCTGATGTATTTTGAGGTCAAACAATTAATTCTTGCATAGTGAATGTAAACGAATATTTAATTGTAGCGGAAGGAGTCAAAAATATTAAATTAAATAAGATTATGTTCTTTTTAATATAAATAAAATCGAATAAAATTCCACCATCAGGACACGGATGCCAATTGAGGGAAATTCGACTTTATGTAGCCGGAATTTAACGAAAATGTAAATTCGACTTCCTACTGGTGGAATTTAACGAAAAAGGGAAAGTCCGGCTACTGAAAATTTAAAAGTAGTTTTTATAATATATTTACGGGATTGAGAGCCTCCAAAATCGGTCCTGCCAAAGGTCATGGCGTACGTCAGCCGCATCGTCTGATGACAAGAAACTAAAAGCTGCATCGGCAATCTACCCTGGATTTCGCCCCGTGTGAGGAATAAGGCACGACGCATGCGCACAAATAACCAGAGAGGAAGGGAACTTAGCTCGGAGGTTGATCAGCTACCCATCACGGATATATAGGAGAAAGACGACAACCACGAATAAAGGCCAACACTTACACAAGGACACCTAACAAGACTGGAGAAATGGTAGGGCTGCGTTAACTGTTTTTACGTACCGGTTGATTAACTGATGTCCCTCCTGTGTCGAGGATGAGACCAACGAAATGGGAATACACTTGTTGGAAGCGGGCCTGTAGGGAGAGATCCATATTGTTCGGTTCGCAACCCTTGCCGAGGTGGGTATGGTACCATCCGACAAGCTGCAGCTGCTCATGTGGCCTGCTGTTGATGATCCTCTAAGACAGTGAACAAGGCATATAACATGAGGGAAGGAAGCTGTCTTTAGTAGCAGTAATAGTCGTGGCGGCAGTGGTAAATAAAGCAACATCAGTAAACATGCACAGTTAGATAGCTAGAATTACGAGTGAAAATTCGGCAATACTAACCTTAGGGGCTCTAAATCCCGTCGACTTACAGGGTGTCCACAAAGTCTGGGTACATACGAATTTTAATATTTTATTTATTGATGTTATTTTTGTTGGGACGGCAGAGTCCCATCATTAGTCAACAACGATTAGGCTCTCAGCGCAGCTGCAGCGCAAAGTCCTACGCCGTGGCTTGTGAACGCGTCAAGAGTGCGAGTCAGTCACAGAAAAAGGCTCCAGGTTATTGATTCAGTGCGCATAGCGAGGAGGCGTCAGTATTCACGGTCCAATCAGATAGAACGGAAAATCGATAATTATTGATGCGTTGCCAAGAGACGGCGTGGGACTGCGCTGCAGCTGCGCTGAGAGCCTAAGCGTTGTTGACTAATCATGGGACTCTGCCAGCCCAACAAAAATAACATAAATAAATAAATAATCAAAATTCCTATGCACCCAGACTTCGTATAATAAAAAAACTACTGTTAAATTTTCATTAGCCTGACTTTCCATTGTCTTCGTTAAATTCCACCAAGATGAGGTCGAATTTACATTTTCGTTAAATTCCGCCTACACAAAATCTAATTTTCCCCAATTAGCATCCGTATTCTGCGCAACCAAAGTTCATGTTGATGAAATTTTACTCTATTTTACTATACCAAAGCATATATAATCTTAGCACATATGTGTACACCGATCTGGTCCAGGATTCACCAGAAATACGCGTATTCTGCACTCCCTAACGTTTGCCGGTAATACATATATAATCTTATTTAATTTAATATATTTGATCACTTCCGCCACAATTAGCTATTTATTTACACTCACTAGACAAGAATTACACGTTTGACCAAAAAGGTTAGGCAGTTGGGCGAGGGGAATGGATATTAAGAGGGTCCTACAAATCAGTTCTGCAGAAAATTCAATTGTAGCAAGACTGAAATGTTCACCACAAAAGTGTCTTCTTTAATCAGATATTCGACAGTTTTAAAACGGCATCTGGTAATACACATGCACGTGCGGCCGTGGGTCTGGTCCTCCAGGTGGCTCTGATTTCGCAAAGGAGAGAGCGAATCAGAAAGGCCTCGTAATTATTGACGGCCACGATAACAGTTGCGTAACAGGACGTCGTACGGCAGGCTCCTCTCGTCACTACTACACGTCAAAACTATCTAAGGCCGGATTTCACGATAGGCAAAACGGACTATATAACAAACCACTGGATAATCGAGGTCCGGCAAGGTCCCGTGCACTGATCATCGGTTGCTGTTACGCTTCCGTGGCATAAAACTCCCTTGATTCTCGTCAGCGTGTCTGCTTATAAATTTGCAAGCCTACGCACTGAGTACCGAGACGCAGGACCTAGTCTACCAATACGACCATTAAGCAATGTCCACGCTGACCGAGTTTTCGGGGCGGGCTTGTCAAACAAAGGCTGGTGCAGTATCAACATTCACATAATGCAGAAACACCTTCAGGGATAGTGGCATGGAAGCTAGGACAATTCCGGTGCAGGACAAGAGGATAGGTTGCGGATTGATGAATCAATGGGGGAAAAGATGCATACTAATAAAGCAGCCATTTTTCGCAGAATATACTTTTTGTGGGCGGTCAAAACGACGCTCCTTCAAACGTCGGCATCCTGGCGTGGCTGAAACATGTTGGTCAGCTGCACGCGAAGAAGTATTACATTAAGATTGACGTTTCATAAGAGGGAATCTACATTGGGAAAAAGAAAAGATGTGGGTACCCCTCCCCTCGTGTTGGCTAATGCTGGTTGATTTATCGGAACCTCGAACAAGGCTTCTTATACTTACCCGTTGGGACTCCTACGGCATAATCCTGCGGTCCTATACCATCCCATCTAAATAGCTACAACTGACGCAAGCCTAAAATCCTATCCCAAGAGTTCAAGAAGATGGTGGAGTGGTTTTTGCGGGATGACGTATGGGTAACCTGTCAGTCCGCAAAAAAACGCCTCAACACCGAAAGTAGGCTACTCGCGACCTCAGAAGAAGAAGATGCGACCACTGGAACAAGAGTTTTATTTTCCGGACGTTTCAGATTCTGTCGAGAATCCCTAAGCATAGGTAATGGTAGGATATTCGGAGCCATGCAAAGATTACACGGTATTTAGAGTTCGTAGCGGTCATCCGCGTGCGTACTATAATTATTCATCCGTCTCCCGTAGCCACCGCTTGGGGCCTAACTGCTGCAGTGATAGTTTGACACTTCGAGTTCAACTCATTAATTACCGCGATTTCCTTGTTCGTGTCAGATGCAGGCTTGGTAATTGATACTCGCGACCTGTTAGCCGGTGATCCCGGTGTCAAAATGTGCTATAATACACGTCTCTTCGATTGTGCCAAGGAATTGATTGTACCGAAGTACTCTTCCGGAGACATCCATCTTTAAGCGGGTGTGATGGGGCCTGAAGTGGGTCAGAAACTAAACAGTTTAAGAGCACAGATAATTAGTTATAGCGTTGCGCTCGAAGGCGCCTGTTGCAGACAGCCATATAGTGCACCACGCTGCCTTCAAGGCGAAACCATCCGGGGCGTCATGTCACTTAAGTCTAGCACCGACTGGTGATGACGGCGCAGATGAACGTGACTACGGAACAGCACTCATGCCCGCCTCATCAAAGACCGATTTTCTCCTGGTCAGTCGAATAAGCACATCTGATTAAAACATTTACTTTCAATCGCATCTCCTAGATAATACAGTAGCTTCACTATCTCATCCAATAGCTGCCGGAATTTGGAAATAAGTTTTCGATTGGAACATATGAATTGCGGATGGTTGTAATAGAGATGATCATACAGCCCAATCTCAACATATTTTAGACATTTCAGGATACCGGCTTTCTAACGAGCTTCGTTCTGACCATCAAGGCAAAGCATGTACTATAAAAAGTGACTAGTTAAGTAGCATGCATTTTTGTCATTAATTTCGACTGCCTTTATAGATTCAAATATATTTTTGGAAAACATGCACGAAAAAAATATTTTTTGTACTTTTTTGGTAGCAAATTACGCCTTCTTTAAATTTTATACATAAAGGAAGGGTATTTTTCAGTTTTAAAAAAAATTCTAACCATGACATTTTTTACAATTTTGAGGTGTTCATTCAGTGAACACCGTATTCGTCATTTGTTAATGCTGCCTTTACTGTATAAAGCATGCTCCACATCTATTGCAAAATGTTATGGGAACTATGTGAGATCTTCGTCAAGCTGTAGGCGAAAACGTACGCTTCCTTAAAAAGGATGTACATAGTGTGCAGTTTGAAAACCTTGAATTCCAGTGTAGCGGTCACTAAGTTTCAAAATTATTCGGCAATTAAGAAAAATTTTTAAAACCGAAAGATGTTCTTTCTTTAACCCATTACCTCCCATAATTTTAACCACTTTTATATTAACAGTTCTGAGGATTACATTTTTAACTTTTTCAAACATGTATATAAATTAATTTAGAGCGAATTTTTTAAAAATCTCATGTGGATATCACAGAAATATACCAAATAGATATGGCATTAAGGTTAGTATGCGTATATACAGACAGATAATTACGAAAGCTCTTGATTTTTAAGTGATATATGAAATCACCGAGAGGCAATAGGTTAAGTATGAAATTTAAAGAATGCCTAATTTGCTACCAAAAGAGTACAATAAATAATTTTTTCGTGCATGTTTTCCAAAAAATATATTTGAATCTATAAAAGCAGTCGAAATAAATGACAAAAAGGCATACTTCTTAAGGAGTCACTTTTTATAGTACATGCTTTGCCTTGGCGGTCAGAAAGAAGCTCGTTAGAAAGCTCGCATCCTGAAGTGGCTAAAATATGTTGAGAGAAGGCTGCATGATCATCTTTTTTTACAACCATCCACAATTAATATGTTCCAATCTAAAACTTATTTCCGAATTCCGGCAGCTATTGCATGAGATAGTGAATCTACTGTAGTTATTTGCTAGTTATACTGAGCACATGTTTCTTGATCGTCACTATAGACATCAGTTATTACCAACGCACGTACAGCATTTTCAACAAGGACGTAGTTGGTTATGAAAAATCGCCCATGATGAGTTCTCGGAAGGAGAATGGAATGAGGTTGTGATTTCAAATCATCAATTAAGTTAACAATAAAAAATCGAGTTCACTTGGCAAAGACAGCCTATATGAAAATAAATTAGAAGGGTCACGCAAGTACACGTAATTCGACGAGGCAAATGAGAAGAGGAAGTTATTAACAGTTACTGCTAAGCAGCCTAGCACATTGAGTTTGGTAAGAACGCAAATGAAACAGCTTTGGAAGAAGCTTACTTTACAGAGGTCAATACTTTTACCCAAACTGGTCTGGTCTTCGGTGGTGAACTGTGATGGAAGTTGACCGAGGACGTGTACATATCCCTGCTTTACCTGCACGAAAAGATACATATATGTATATTAGTAGATAGGCGTACACCGACCAGTTACAGGGCACACCCACCCTGGTTTTTGGTGTTATGTGTGTCCACGTGCTCGCGGACATGCCAGATGGCTAATTGTAATGTTACTTACTATGTTTCAGTAACATTTTTGTTACCGTAAGACAGGAAATCCGGAATGGCCATTTCTGCCTCATTAGGCGTCGTCAGCTGGATATACTCTACTCAAGTGTAGCAGCAAAAATCACGACCACCATCGAATTTCGAACCTGAGGCAAACACCCTAGCCCTTGAGTTATGAGGCACGTTCGCGGGTAAGCGGACACACAGGACATCAAAAACCAGGACGGGTGTGCCCTGTGACAAGACGGTGTATGTACGCCTATCTACTAATGTATAGTCCCAATTAACAGCCGTCAAGACGTCGGGCTTGATAGCTCAAGGGTTAGGGCGTTTGCCCCTGACCGGAGAGACGCAGGTTCGAGATTCCAGGGGGACGGTAATTTCTGCTGCTAGACTTGAGTAGAGTATATCCAGCTGACGACGCCTAATGAGACACTAATGGCCATTCTGGATTCTCTGGCTCACGGTAAAATGTCCCAAATATATATATATATTACTCAGAAATGTGCGAACACCGATCGAATAGGCTTCCGAACTAAACAAAGTTCATGTGGTGGTCAGAGGTCCCCAACGGGTGACCGCCTGCCAGGCCGATTCCGGTCAAGTCATAATAGCAGTGAGGGGGTATGACAGTGTCTGGGGGTAACTTGATACAGAACTGTTTCGGGCTTATTAGCCTTCATCAACCAAGCTAAACCCTGAACACCAGCTGGTCGGACAACACAAACAAACGCACTCACAGACGGCGCAGTTGATCCACCACTGGTGTCTATCAGATGGGTCATAAGCACTTCATCGAACCGCAGTTCATCAGCGCCTCACCACCTGCCATTTGCTGTCACTGCTGATCAGGTATATATTCACTCAGAAATGTGCGAATAACGATCGAATAGGCTTCCGAATTAAACAAAGTTCATGTGGTGGTCAGAGGTCCCCAACGGGTGACCACCTCCCATCATCATCCCCCAAAGAAGACGAAGAAGAAAAAAGGCACCGTCGTAGACCACACTGTAATTGTGCTGATGTCCACGACAGCGCCTGGTTTTCTTCTTCATCTTCTTTGGGGGATGGTGATCGGGATAATTTATCTGGAACTCGTATCTTCACCTATGTTAGTATATATATATATATATATGGAACAAAAGTGCTCATCCGATCTATCTGGTAAGGGAACATACTTGTCCCGGAAGTGCCTTGAGGCTCGTACTTGAGCGATATCAGGCTTGTCGCTTAGTGACCTCAGAATATGATAGAGTGGATCCGACAAAGACAAGGGAGACCGGAATGGCCATTTCTGGCTTGTTAGCCGTCATCAGCCAGTCATACCCAATCTCAGGGGTCGGAACCCCAGAGATTCGAACCCGGGACCTTTGGTCATTGGGTTTACCACCCTACCTCGGCACCATGGGCTCGTTGCTTTTGTCGGTTGTGATCGGGGGTTCCGACCCCTGAGATTGGGTATGACTGGCTGATGACGGCTAACAAGCCAGAAATGGCCATTCCGGTCTCCCTTGTCTTTGTCGGATCCACTCTATATATGTACATATATATATATATGTATATGATTACCTGCCCCAAAAGCATACCGCGCACTTCTCTATCCGGATTGAAGTAAGCCTGGATCAGCATTGCGTGGTAGGCGGACGGTTCTATCACAACACCCGGCGCAGATGACATCGGTAAGAAGTACTGTTCTCTCAAAATAATTCTAAAATTGTATCAAAAGGCGGGTAGGATATTAGCAAAATATAAATAGTTGAGAGTTATTAACACGTTCGCTACATGTTTTACAGAATATCAATAGACAGCCTACAAAAAGACACATCTATAACACCTGGATACACCCACACCCATAACCCTTCATCAAACAGAACGATCCAGATGAAAATCCTGTAGTATCTAATGAATGGTTTTGACGGACCAAAGGTGTCCTGCTCATGGACTGAACCATTAGAAAGAAGTACTAAGTAATTTATTAAAAGACTAGATTTTGTTCACTAGTTAATCATCCTCTGTATCGATGATGTACCTTGAGTAAACTTTCGGCGTTACATAGTTGAGCATAACGAGAATACAAATTTTTCATAGCTGCGGGTCTTGGAGCTTCTGGTGGACCGAATTCTCACGCATATTAAGGAATACAGTTTACGAAAGATTCCCATAATTAATTCCTGAAAGAGTTACAATTCACTAAGAAGCTGTCGATCAAAGAGCGGAAATTGAGGTGGGCCTTTCTGCCTTATTTGCCGTTTCCAACCCAGCCCGACGACTGTGTCAGGAGTTCGTGTACTGTCAGCTGGAATTTGGAATCTTTCCGACGCTTAGGAAGGACTTTAGCCGATCTGAGTATTGTTGTATTAAAGGCATTGGCATGACCAGTCTAACGTGTGCACCGGCAGTGTTGTGGGTCCAGCGAGTTTACGTAAAGTCGTTATTGGCAACCCAATTTGCAGCTCTGCAGTCCTTCTTGATTCGTTGTTACAGTTAGACAGAGGCTAAACGACTGTTCACTGATTTCACAGATGAATATGTAGCCTAGGCTTTCTCAGCCCACCTACTTAGCGCAGGCATGGCCAGACAACACATTGATGTGCTCGAATAAACGGATCGGGTGTATCTAGTATGAAGGTGCTAATCAACTCCCCTTTGTACCTCCGAGAAGCCATGATCAACATGGCGAACACGTACGCGTAACCGTCCCTAGTCCGTGAGCTAAATTGGATGAGGATGTTCGGCGGGTAGTCGCTGATATGATTCTTGTTCGCTTTCCCCAAGTCATCTCCCAACTAAACGCAGTGCCTTGGATGGCCAAGCATCCCCATTTGTGGCAGTACTGTTTAGTAACTTAAGGTGGATTGATCATAAATTATGCCCTATTTAAGTGCTGATAATACACAACGCCGGCAAATTGACTGTGTTATGTAAACCTAATAAAAGAAATAACTACTACAGTACGCATTTTAGTACATGCAAACAAGCCACCAGACCACCACAATTCGATCTACAAAGCTGGACTGTCCGTTCACTTTTGGACAATCGGATGATCAACTGACCAGCAGCATGGGCATTTGAAAGCAAGAAGATGCATCGTTGGAGTCGCTTTCGACGGGAGACGCCTGACCTACCTACCGCGGCACATCGATGACTGTCTAATTGCAGTTACGCTGCATCGTCGTGGGACAAATTGGCTACCGCTATCGGCCGTAGCAGTGCAATAGCTGTTAAGTGGACACACCAGGCGCTGATTCAATACCAGCCGAAGTTTTCAAGTACGGCGGTTGACAACTCATGGACAAGCTAACTTCTCTGTTCAAAACGTAGATAGATGGGCGAATTGCACAGGACTTAAATAAAGGCACCATGATTCAGAGCTATAAAGGCTGGGGGGCGACAGCGCTGGCGAAATGTTCGCGACATCATAAATTTTGTGTCAGCCCCAGGAAAACGTTCTAATAATTTCGAAAACCCTCGGATCCGAACCCAATATGGAAAAAACGTCATACTGGCTTTTTTTATTAGGGAGTGGCCTCGCTCCAAGTTATTAATAACTACCGAACGGTGACATCAAGGACGGCATTTCAACGAAAATTGCAGCGTAAGGGAAGACATAACTTGCGTAGCCTGAATGAAAATTAAACAATCTTGAAGTTCAAGGAACCCAGTCAATGACGCAGTTGAATAATATGGGCGACATGACGCAACCTTGCCGAAGGCCAGATTGAAAAAGAAACGGTACGCAGAGATGGTGATGGATAAAAATTTGGGCCCAGCGACAGGAGACTCTGATTACGGTGATGACTGTTTTGCTACTTCAGCTATCTATGGGGACTCGCAATTGAACGCTGCAGCGAACTCAACCAAACAGGTGGCTGTCCGTTTTTGGTAGCTATGGCAGAATTCAAGAAAGCACCAACGTGTAAATATCTGGTCCGCGTATCCACATACAGCCTGATTCTTTTTGTCTCCACGGAACCACACAAAAACCTAGTAAACATGAACGAGCCTGCTAAATTACCTCATGGAGTTTTGACAAAGCAATTGTAGACATCAGCGACGATCACATAACACTGCATCAGCTACAGACAGACGAAACTTCATCGCAAAGGAAAGCCAGAGCGTACTAGATTGGTAACCTAAATCAAGACGGTGCTTGAAGTGTTCACACCAGCTTTCGAGTTCAGCTGAGTATTCAGCAATACGGTCACCATTCACCGCATAAATAATGACTCAGCGCATAGGGCGGCAAATAAGCCGACTGTCAAGAACACTTGAGTTTTCTTCCAAGAGTATTACGATTTCGGGTCATTTTCTTTGCGTATAAGTGTAGCCAGCTCCGTCATTTTCAGAAGTTAGCAGAAAGGATTATCGCTGAGGATCTTGTTCGAGGCGCCTGGCCAGATAACTGTCACGTTTTTCTGCCGATCCAGTTACTTCCACGTTGTTGGGTGGATCCATAAATCTTTCCATCAGCATCATAGATAAATAGTGTCAATCATTGTCATTGTTTACTAAATTATCAATTGTTAACCCCAAAATTCAACTAGATGGCTGTAATCAGGGTGTCGTCGGTATTAGTTGTTTTTAGTTCTGGCACCAAGACGTTTTGCCCACAAGAAATTGGGTGCGGTGAAATTGAACTTTCAGGTATGTGTGTACAAAAGTGTGGCTCGACCATCGGTGTTACCAGGTTCAGCGACGGGTTTGTTATGACCCACGCCTAGTATTTGTACTAAAACCAAACTGTGGGCTTGCTCGACTTTTGTTCCAAAAACCAGCGGGAGAGATGAATGGAGGGTAATTGACCAAGAGGAAAAATGTGTTCACAAAAAGCAAATTTTTCTCACAAGAGGGTTGCGTGTATTTATTGCCGCAGCTTGATTAGAACGAGTCGAATGAATTATCGTATGCATGAACTAATCAGGTCTGACGAGAGATATGCGGCCACGGCCTACGTGTACGCTGTCACAGCAGACAGGGTGGCGGCTCATTTACGTGCTTTTTGTGCTATGACCCATCGTGGGGATGGAGGCATTCCCAACACATTCCCTTAAAGTAGGTTAGTACCACTTATAGCGTGGACTGATTCGTATAAGCTGCATTATTCGGCGAACATGGCTTGTCCGGCGCGGCATTCGTTTTGGTGACTGTTTGGTCTGTCGGAATGTCAAAGGTGCCCACCAGGATGTCGAGAGGGAGAGATGCACCTGATTCGAGTCTGGCTGGGATACTAAACTGCCATCGTCGGATCTAGTTTCAGTGAACACAGATGTCATCGCTGACGCAGGCGTTGAAAAACATGCTGCTACTGTCGTTTGAACCCAGTTTTTGTGTTCTGACGGGAAGCTTGCCGTGAGAGACAGGTAAGAGTGATTAAGAAGACGGCATGGTCGCAGGAAACAATGCACGCAACTTTGTTCGTATTTTCTGGCCCACCAAGGCTTTGACAGGAAAGACACTACCAGGAGACGGGCGGTTATGGGTTTTCCTGTAAGAAAATAGGAATGTCTGGAGTGTCTTGCCAGCAGTCTTTTCTCTGGGCACTTTCAAGTCTTGCTTGAATGTGTCGAAAAAAACTTTCGAATGATCGTCATATTGAGGACAGTGGAGCGGGGAACGAGGATGCTGGTTGTGTTGGTAACAGAAATTCTCAAACATCGACGAGGTAAACTGGGAACCATTATACGAGACCACAACATCTGGTAGGCCATGCTGGCTGAAGATGTGCCGTTGGACAGCGATGAAGGCAGATTTAGTTACCGAATACAGCGGTGCAATTTCGGGCCACTTTCAGTAGGTGTCAATTACCATTAAGTAGGTGACTTCATTGAGTGGTTCAGCAAAATCGATGTGCACACATGGCCAAGGTCTAGCCGGTATTTTCTATGATATTGGTGGCTGACGAGCTAGCATTTTGGCAGCTTTTTGACAACGGGAACAACGCCGAAATAGGTCGTAGATGTCTTTATCAGTACCCGGCCAGTAGGTAAAACTGCGAGCGATGGACTTCATTCGCCTGGTACCAGCATGAGCAGTATGGAACTGGCGTAGTATAGCAAGTCGAGCGAAGAAGGAATCAACACACGGTCCGCAAATATGAGGCAGGAAGCAGCCGCAGTTAGCAGCACTCGACATAGAAAGAGCTGGTGAAGATAGCCAGTGAGAGCAGTGTTTGGCCAACTGGGCTGCCCATAGGTGATAGCTTGGCGGAGAACGTGTTCTAGTTCGGTAGTGTCTGATGTCGACGGGTGTACCTCATATGGCGTCCATAAGCTAATAGCGCACATATTCCTGAATCAAAAGGGCAATAATCACAGTGTCTTCCTTAGGTTCCTAATGATGGCAGATGAGACGGGGAAGAGCGTCAGCCTGGCCAAAATCGGTAGTGATGTGCTAGCATATATCGAAATCGTAGCAAAGAGAAATGGCTGCCCATCGTTCATGTCAGCTGGCTTAATAGACTGGAATGCCCCTCTTCGAAATGAATATTGACAGCGAATGCTTATGGTCAGTCGACGACGGGAAATAAGGACCACACAACAATCTACGGAACATCTGGGCGGCAGCAATGATGGCTAGTGCTTTTTCCTCGATTCGGCCCTAGTTCTCTTAAGACTAGCTTAATGTGCGAGATGTGTGCATGATCACCTTTTCGGACCCATACTGAAAAGTTTGCGAGATTGCGGCACCAACATGGTGATTGGAGGCATCAAAACCTTGGCCACAAACGGGTATGTGAGTTCCAGGGTACGACAGCACTAAGCAAGTAACTCTCAGACAGCACAGTACAATAACCGTAGAACACGATCAGTAATGATCAGATGAGAAATAGTGGTCAATGTGTTACAGCGTACGGTACAGGATAGGAAGTGTTGGAACGTTAACTATCCCACAAGTAGACAATGCGCTGCAATTGTACAATTTTGAAGATAACTACCATATTAAAAAACTGAATATAACGATATTAACACCATATCCATGTCGGCATATGCTTTCCATCAGGGACACGTATGAGAAACTCTTCATTAACGGGTTGTTTCAATTTTTAATTAAGCTAAAAAAAGCCCGAATCAGAAACTTGCTAGATTGAATTGCATAGTAAGAAAACATAGAATCCCACAGAATAGAATACTATACCAAAGGTCAAAAATAGTAGCCGCACCAACGTTTTTTTTTCAATACGAAAGACGCCTAAACTACAGCTCACCAGATTACCAAAATGCAGTAGCGCCACCAGTGCAACGCGATATGCATAGTAAGTCGATTTACTTAAACAAAGATAACATGAAACCAAAATGCACCTTGTCTACGCAAAAACTTGCACTTTAATTTAATGTTTTCTGTTAAACTTATATTTTCCAATATCTGGAATTGATGAATTCAAAAAATGACCTGTTTTGAACCATAGGTGATAAAATCACGATTAGCCGTAGTCACTTTAAGTCACTTTCAATTTTAATCTTTCAACATATTTAAGACAAGAAACCAAAGGCCCGAAGGAGTCTCTTCAAAGATAATTCAAGACAGAAAAATAAACTCAAACAGGACGGCGGGCCTCGAAAGGAAGTGGGAACCGTTGACTGGTTGAGTAGACGTTGTCATCCACGGCCATTAGAAAAAACGCAAAAAAGGCGTCTTTCGAAACCGGGAACCGACATTGCTTGGACAATATCCTCACTCAGGGAGCTCCAGTCTTTGATGAACTGAAGGGAAAACCGGTGATTCTGAGGCAGATGTTCTGAACGTTGCTGGACTAGGCGAAAACAGTGGCCACGGTTGCGAGCGTCGTAATTTAGAATAATGATCCAATCCAACTCTGGATAGTGCTTGAGCACAACCAAGCGAAACAAAAAATTTTTAGCTCCTCGACGTCGCCGATACTCCAAGGAAAACAATTTTGAACAGCGAAGAAGTGCTTCATAGGGAAGTCCGCGGAGTTGTGGGACCATCCTAGAACCCAGTCGTTGCACCGATTCAAGTGCGAGCATTTCTCCTTCGTAGCACGGAAAGTAGGCCGGGCCCGTGAACTCGATGAAAGCTCGAACATAGATGGAGGACAGCTTTTTAAATATGGTGGGAGACCACAAAGAGAAAGTCCTTCTCAACATCCATAAGCACCGAAGCCCAGCCGCACGAATTTTGGCTGTGTGACAGTTTGTTTTCAAATTGTCTTGTATCATGACTCCGAGGTCACGGAATTCTGTGATTTATCGGAGTGGGACACCATTGAGCGAGTATGGTGAGATGAACTCAGTAGATCCCATTGTCACGAACGCCTATTTCGCAACATTGACCGGCAATTGGTTACTTGAAGCCCAAGAGGCTAACTGGATAAGGTGCTGTTGCAGGGCGATTATGTCGTTGACATATGTGACATCACGCCATATTTTCAGGTCATCGGCGTACAATAAGAACGTAGAGGAAAGGCATTGTTTCAGATCCTGAACGTAGATAAAGAACAAGGTGGGGCCAAGAATGGATCCTTGAGGAATCCCAGATGATGCGACCTTGGCAGACGACAATACACCTCCGACACTGACACTTCAAGTCCTATCACTCAAATATGACCGGATCCAGTTCAGAATATTGCCATCAAAACCAAGGGTTGCTAACTTGTGTATGATCAGTTGGTGAGAAAGCCGGTCAAACGCTTTACTGAAGTCGATAAATCCCACATGCGTTGGGCAACCCATATCTTTCGATTCGGCCCGAGACTCATGGGCAAATAACAGGTTTGTGGCACAGGATTTTCCGCGCATGAAACCGTGTTGCTCTTGAATCCAACCGTTGGTTTGGTCCAGGAAATTGTCGATCTCTTGTTTTATGAGAGTTTCGAGAAACTTCACTAAAACCGAACTGAGAGTTACTGGCCTATATTTGGAGGGAAGCAATTTATCACCGGATTTATAAAACGGCTTCACGACACCAAACTTCCAATCTTGAGGAAGAGTGCTCGTACTGATAGACGTTTGAAATATATTCATAACAAGTGGAACAATGATATCTGCCAGATGCTTCAGTATAAGTGGGTGCAAATTGTCGGGTCCAGGTGAGGTCGAGGCTTGATGTGCAGCCAAAATACGGATACATTTTTCTACCGAGAACTCGATGTCCGTTAAAATGTCAGGGCTCTGAGATGGGAGGGACACTGGTGTTATTGTTTGCTGCTGGTTAGCATATACACCCCGGTATTGTGATGCCAAGGCCTGCGCTTTCTCCCCGTCGATTAGCATGCGCTGATCGTCCGCTGAAATTAGCTCTGGGATTCCAGGTTGAGC
Organism: Ligula intestinalis; assembly: GCA_036362985.1. Lineage (NCBI taxonomy): Eukaryota > Metazoa > Platyhelminthes > Cestoda > Diphyllobothriidea > Diphyllobothriidae > Ligula > Ligula intestinalis. Next base: position 100,150,894 of record JAYGXS010000001.1, read on the forward strand.
TCTGCGACGACGGTTGATATAGGCGTGGAACCGCTTTGGCTGAGAGTCGGAGACTTCCAGTATGGTATCTTCGTAATCCATCTTACCTTGCCTTATAACACCATGGCATTCATTTCGCACTCGCTTATAGCGGTCAAGTGCAGATTGCGTACCGATTAAACGAAACGCTTTCCAAGCTCGGTCGCGCCTTCGCAATAAGCCTTGAGCTGTTCATCTGATCCAGGGTGGAAATAGTCGGGACGAGCCAGGGACAGACATTGTAGTAAACTCCGCGGCAAGTGCAGTAACGTTATAATTCAGCAGTGCCCATTTTTTCTCTACAGAGGCAGTGGTAGGCACCTCCCATAGTAAAAGTGGAGCAGTTTGACGCATGCCGTTAAAGTCCGTACGCCAAAAATTTGGCCGTGGTGGTCTGCGGGATCCAACTGTTGGTCATGAAAGCAGATAGTGCGCGGAAACGATTTAATGATCACCAGTGGTCAGTGGGTTCGAGATGGTGACATTCGAAATTTCATCATGCTGGTTAGTTAAGATTAAATCCAAACACGACGACGAAGAAACTGATATCCGCGTAGGCGACAGGACATGTTGCACAAGATCAGTGACCGAAATAACATCAAGAAAGGCGTTTTTTAGACAGTTTGGAGATGTTGATACTGGGAATGCTATAGAGCAATTAACCGAAGGAAGGTTAAAGTCGCCCAAAATACAAACACGAGAAGATGATGTGTATTCAGCCAACGTGTCGAGCCAGGCCAAAGACGTATTGATAGGACTGCTGTACACAACACCCAACATTATAAGGGATTTGCGGCAGCTGAAGACTGACACCCAGAGTTTTTCAACGAGGCCTTCGCCTCCAAGGCTTTGGATAACCTTGCTTTGGGGGTTCTGTCTCACGTACAATGCGACCCCGCCATACGCAGGACCGGCTCTATCAGCTTGGTAAAAGTTGTAGCCAGGAATGTGAACTTCAGCGTCACCAATATCAGGATGGAGCCAAGTTTTCGTAATTCCAAAGAAGACCAGCCTTTGCTTGCTAACCCAATGGGAGAGCTCGGCAAACTTGGGAAGCAAGCTTCTGGCATTGATTAAACCGATTGGGGAGGTTGTTCGACTGTGTTGTCTAACAACCTCACGATCATTGGTGCAGTGAGGAGACGACGTCTCCTCATAACCCGAAAATTTCGGATCATCATGTCCGTTTCGCCGGAGAGTGTCCGACGATTTAGCTCTTTGATGGCCGTGCGGCGTTTTTCCCATTCATCGGGTGAGAGGTCGGGTTTAACTGATGCTTGTAGGCCCTTGAGCTCATAACATCTTGGCAGCCATTTTTTTAGCAATCACAGATCACTCAAATATGAGCTTTAGCGGACGTGGGCGGCTTTCTGATTTGGCACCGAGTCGAATCATTTGATTAACCACGATTTTCTCACCAGCATTCTCCAACAACCTTTGCAAAATGGGATCGATCGCAACTTTGTCAAAGTTTAATCGAGAGGTGGCATCGCATTCTGTCGCTTCAGGAACGTTGAACATGATCAGACACCTGTCACGTTGTCTCACTTCAGCCGTTTATCGTTTCACCGACATCGATGTGGGAGCTGCAGCAACAACCGTGGGTTCGTGCGCTTCGGCACGCTAGTTGATGGGTCTGCTTTGGAATCGAGTCGGGGGCGGGAACAGGCACGGGCGGGTTGGCTGCTCTCTGTCGTCTAAAACTCGTGGGCTTTTACTTATCAGGAAAAAAGAGCGAAGAGGAACATGTCGTGTCACCCTGGCCAACAGAATCTGGACATGCAGAATCTGCAGCTGAAGGGGCTATAATAGGTAGAACTTTCTCCACGCCCACAACTGCTTGAACTGCGCCAGCATGGATAGTGGAAAGTTGGAGTGCAAATTGGGTTCTACATGGCTCACAATAGATGACGAAGCATTGAACATCAAATTCTTTGAGAACTTCGTACTGTTTGGCGGTCACAGCTAAACAAGCAATGTGGAACCAGCTGGAACAGCCCTGGCACTGGACGGCTTTCGTCCGACGTGTGAAATTGCACTCGCATTGAGGAAATTTAGTAGACTTCGCCATTTTGAGAAATTAGTGGATTCCAAATAAAAAAGGTCTAATAAAGAAGATTTGTATAATAAATACAAAGACTACAAGCCTTTCTTCTTGTAAATAGATCGATTTATAGAAATTTTCAACGTTGTCTCAAAACTTGAACCAACCGCAGTCAAGGTCACGTTACAAGAAAGGAAAGAAGGCTTTCGCCCTTGAGCTCCCTATTCATAACCAAAAATCCCAAATAAGGTCCACCGTAACAATGGTACATAATAGAAATGTAGAAATGTCATCGAAACAAATAACTATCAGGTAGAACGGAGAGCATTGTTACACAGTACAACCCGGATATTAGGAGTACTAACAACAACTACCACAACCATTATAATTTTTAGTGTCTTCACAGAACCCCAGGTACTTCAGCTGACATGACAAGCCTTCCGAATCACCCACCACAATTGCGATCTATAAATGTGAGGTCAAAATAAATCTATATAAGTCCTCATTCTTTTTATCTATATCTGTACTGTGCATTAAAGGTGAAGTCAAGAGAATCAAATGAAAATTTTAGCAGGGATTTCAGGACGAAATTTACCAAAAACAAGCTGAGCACTTTAAATTATACTAGTTATCTCATCAAGTCAAGTCAAGTTTATTGAAGGAAATATAGGCAAACGCCTTTGAACTATCTCTTGGTACAAAGGATTTAAGAAATGCATCGGCACAGCCGAACATTTCAAAGAAGTCGTTGACACAATTGTAAGTGACTACTCGCTTGTTTCAAGTAATACACTCACACTCAGTTAACACGAGTCAGCAGTGTAACTGAGCAGGAAAAGCAGACAGTGAAAAACTCCTTAGGCATGGGACATAATTTAAAATGGAATGTCCTTTGTTTTTTGGGACAAAAACTGTCGTTCGTGGGGAAATTATGTGAATGATAGGAGTAGGATGCTTTTGTGAATGTTGGTGGCAGCCATGGCGTCTATGGCGAGTTATATCTACATCCGAAGGACCATACGAGGAGGAGCTCTCAGAGTCACAAGAATGTCCCGAAGAACCTGAGATGTGACCATGATATGCCTTTGCTGTGTCAAGAGCAGAGGAACCCGCCACGTTGTCAGCAGTTGGTCGATACGAGAAAGGGCGTGACGGGGCCGCGTAGCCTGGGACCATAGGTGCGGTAGGTGTGACCTCAGACACGATCAGCGCAGTTCGCGTAGTGAGCAGAGACGTCAGGTGCTAGATAATGCCTTAACACATTTGGTTAAATACTAATAATAATACTTATTAAAAATTACTATCATTGTACATTTATAGCATTTCATTTTTGGATTTGAAGCACTTCAGTGTTTGGATTCGGCGCACTTCAGTGTTTGGATTCGGAGCACTCAATCGCGACAATCCTCATTAAATTGGTAAAGTTTTGCTTTTAAACATCCACGGACAGGGACATGACAATATCTGCAGGAATGACATATCATGCGTGGATTACCGTCTCAGAGAAAAATAATTTTCTTGGCATATAAATGGGGGCTGGAACGACTGCACCTCCACCATCCTGTGACTATTTCGGACAGCCTATATACGGGGGGAATCTCTAAGCTGGCTGCCAAAATTGTCTGGATATCGGCTGGGAATCGCTCCACGATACTTTCTTAAACTATCTTTTTGTCTATCTGGAGCTCGCCACACTGAGCTTGCAGTCTTTGAACGGTCCTATCAAATAAACATACTTTAACTCAGTATAGGGTTTTTCTGTTGATGGAGTCTTGATAACTGATTGCATTCGCGACAAAATTCGAACGGCAAGGCCTGGATAAGTCGATAGAATTGTGTCAGTGGCTTTGTAATATTCGTAGAGTAGGAATAGGACTCGATGCGAAGGAAATACAATTCAGGTGCATTGAGCCAGTACTCTGGAAGCGAGAGAGGCACTGTGCACCCTGAGTTATCTGCCATAGTTATGACAGGGATAGCGAAAATCGCTCTAGTTGATTGGCTGGCTTAGAGACGCGTGAGCTGCGCATTGCCAGATGGCTTTTAGCATCCAGAAGACGAGGTCACCAGTGTTATGGCTATTAAGACACCCAATCTATGCTATTATCCCACGCTAACAACACGTCAGATATCCTGGATGCGTACCCAGTCTAATGAAGAACAACAATGGGAGCAAGATGTCCGCAATTAATTTGATATGCAAACCAGTTGAAGTTTATCGGGAAACATTTGGACACCAACTTAAACAAAAGGTGATGAATACAAGTTACAGAAATGGGTACTAGCTAATATTACTTGAAATTTTTTTATGTACAAATGAAATTACGACAAATTTGTAAACAACTACATGTTTGGCAAAGGGCCAACACAAGTTTGCGATTGGTGTGATGCACTGCCCCAGGGGTTCTCGCGGCTAGGGGCCCATTTGATGTTGGTGAAGAGGCGGAATGTCCAAGTACCCGTAGGCCGCCGCAACTGGATTGGACGCGCGGGTGTGCGCGCGAGGATGTAGGTCGGGGGTCTTCAGGTCAGCGAGTCGGAAGGTGCCGCCTGCGACGACACATGACGCTGAGGCAGTAGGCGATGAGCAGGGAAGTTGGACAGCATTCTTGGTTGTCCGCCACAAGGCACTATAAGCGTTTAGCACCACACTCTTGTCCGACTAATCACGCCTAGTATGAATAACTATAGCGCAGGATTACCAAGCGGAGTTAGTTGTCGGGTGCTATAACCGTTGTTAAGATATTGAATAATTCCATAACTTAACATCTTAATAATTTTATCAGTGTCCTATTCTTTAATGGTTTATTTATTCAATTCCTTTTAAATTAATAATAACAAGGATTGCTGACGGGTTACGGGTTTGGGAAATTTGCAACACTGTGGTAATTTGCGATTCGCTAGACATTTTATAACAGGTTTTCTTTGGCACGTATTTTTTTTTAAAGTAAGCATAGTATACTCGAGGGCCGTGATTCGCGGTAACGACTTTCTTTATTGATATCTATGGATTTTCTGATTCATTTATATTTTTCGTATCCCCAAAATTCTATATGACCACCGTTACATGATCACGTGAACTACCACGTTGGATCTTCCTACAACGTCAGCTTTTCCGGCCATTGACAACGAACCACTACGGACCTTGTGTCATGACCCGTGTAAGACGAGGAAAAATGGGACCGTTTAAGCAATGAATTACTCAATTAAAAAGTAAGCTCTCGGAACAACGTGACTTCCGGACATCTGGCACGTATCCGACACTGGGCGTGATTAACGTCCAAATGACGTTAGTTAGAACATGCTCGTGTCAGCCTCTAAGTGGATCAGCCAGATTTTATGCACTGTCGCTTCCAGGGATTAGCACGACGCGTCAAGAGCATCGTGCACAACCTAAAATACCATTCGAACTAAAATGTAATATCGCATCAGAGGCCAGAAATGGAAAAATTTCGCCGATTGACACGTGAATTGAGTAATTCTGGCGTTGGCTTAAGCCATAAGGAGACCTCTAGGTACTGCGACCTTCAGACCCGGTTCCGAATAGGAAGATGAGAAGTTGAATGCCAGTTGAGAGATTTCTGTATTCTGTACAGAAAGACTAGAGCAAGTAAAATGCCGGACGAGAACGTAACTTTGGCGACAAAAAAACGGACGCACCGAGTCCCACACAGATAAGTTCAGAAAGGCTTTGAGCGAGCGCACGCCTGAGTCAGCCCGTGTTAATTAGTCAGTTTGCTTCTCTGCAATTGGCCAAGATGCACACAGTTACTTCGCGCGTGCAGCCACGCACGAGATGCGGCATTGCAGCGGGGGGCCACTATACTGTGTTTTTCCTCACACATTCAAACTTCGTTTGGAATGCGGTCTACTCATGACGTTCTTTGATATCTGCGTGTAGATATAGTTGTTTTAACTTGAAAATAAGTTCGAACTATCCGACATAACCCACTCATGCAACAATTCGTGCACGTTTCAACGCGGACGTGTGCTCTTTCAATATATAAAGCGTTTACACTGTCCACGAGTATTCTAATGACAGAAATGTTTTCTAAGGTAACATTGATCCTATTTTCAAAGCGAATAGCAGTGCCATCCCTTATATCCTGATTACCGTCAGGCTGTTATGCAACTCTATGCTTAATTTACACACGAGGCCATCGTCAGAGAAAAGCAAGCACCAACATGATTTCGTAGTCCAGTTACGAGTAAATAGGGGTGAGGGAGGCCGGGGCTAGACAACAAAAACATGTAAATGCCTTCAACTCCCTCATCCTCTCTGACGATGACCTGTTGTGCGAAACCAAAAGCTCAGATTAATATGATTACTGTTCCAGTGATCACGCCTTTGCCTCCATTACAAATTTAAGAATCACGATTAACATTTCTTGAGGTGGTTAAACTACTGTACGCGTTTACATCCGTGGCCTGGTTATCAAGTCATACATCAGGAGAAGACAAAAGAAAAACGCCCATTTGTGAGGGCTAGGTGTACTGGCCAGTATACGATCTACCAAATGCCCGCTCCCTGGGATTCCGGTAATCATTAGTGACTAATAGTATGCTAATGTATTAAGGAAATCAACGTTCAGTAAACATCTTGCATGTTCAGAAAGACTTCATTCAAATCGTACATTCAAAAAATCGACAAGTTAAAGTAGAAGCAAAGGCCAGAATACTCATACAGTATTGGGGAACAATGAGCGGCAGTAACGGTCTTTACACTGACCAGAAAACTGTTTAAAAGTATTTCAACCGAGGACAGCTACCAGATAGGGTGTCGAGGCGGGGACTTAAAGTTACAGTAGCGCCCGGGAAAGAAAGGATATATGTAAATATATGTAATCACCACTATCAAATAGCAATCCATACTAGGGTAAGAGGAATTCTAACGGGCAGATGAGGTTGTGAGGGAAGAAGGCTTATTAGACCATGCGCACATTTGTGTGTGGGAAGAAAGGCAGAGATACAAGTCCAGAAATTAAGGCGAAATGGACAGTGGGAAAGAACATGTCTGGGGTGGGCGAAGATACCAAATATCAACGTGCTAAATTTAAAACCGACTGAATAAACTCCATGTAAGAGAGGGCCGATTCGGTGCGATCTTCGACCAGAGCATTGATGAACTGGTGCTTAAGGAACTCGGGAGCATCGTGACGAACCATTATAAGCGCAGTTCCCAAATGACGATCGCGTCGCAGATGTCCGATGAGTTGCTGAAGGCGACGCCTCGGCTTGGGCAACGAGGTTCCCTGATCGTCCGCGGTTGGTAAGGGCGGCAAGCGAAGAGCAGAGGAATCTACGTGGATCTCATCTATGCTATCATAGCCGATGAGAGCACGCAGTTCCTCTGCTGGAATATCGTAGCCCACCAATAGGATGAGGAAGAAACCGGTATCCAAAAGAAAGACGCCATCACGCTTAATGAAATTGGAATGCAGGTTTAAACGACCAGGCAGACGTTGTGTATCAGTCGGTGTGTCCGGTTCGGGACTCTCGTCGTGAAGAGAAATTCCTGCTGCCTTTTCAGCTAGCGTACGGTGGTCAGGCTGATGACCACCGGAGGTCGGTATGTGATGGACGAAACAGCGCACGTCGTAGAGGCGTGGGTAGATGAGGGACATGAGACGAGAGCAGGAGGCGTTTATCAGTAACTCCAAGGCACCGGAACGATCGTCCAGACTGGTGGTGATATGTTGTCGAAAAGCTAGGAAGCGAAGAGCCCCACAAATGTAGGCAGGTAGGAGGCGCAGGGATGAGGGACATAGATATACCTGACCGCTGGACTGTTTATTGCGGGTGCGTTGGTAAGCCACTAGGATATCGCTGATTACAGTTGAAAGCGCTTCGCGTGAATTGGACAAACCGGCGGTGAGTGTACGCTCCACGGCCATTTTGGTGATGAGACAGGCAATGGCTGTCTGATCGCTGTAGTTGAAGATAGCCTCAGGCGACTCGGTGACTGGTAGACAGAGAGTGTGCACCCGGATGCGACGGTCACCAAAGGCCGAGGTGTAGAGCAGAGCGGCCTAGCAATAAGGAAAAAACCTCATTAGCGGTATTCTGAAATCAGCAGCTGTATTTTTGCAATTAACTACTTCAGTGGCGAAAATGATTATCAATGTGTCTTAGGCAGTCAACAGATGGTAAGAAATAGGCCCTAAAAGTTAATCATGAGGTCACCGAATTTTATGATTTTTAATAAATAATTCACGGAAGAGTTCGGGCTGTTGTCGTAAATGACAATATTTCTGCAAAAAGTGACTTGCATTGGCCACAGCTCCGTTTTCTAACCGAGGATAGTACAGATAGACGAAAAGTTTCAATCATTCGAGAATGTCGATCGGTAGAGAAAAATAGCGGCCGATGAAAAGGAGAAAGTAGGTTGAGAATTATGCTACTTAAAAAGCTACAGGGAAGAAGAACGCAAAAACAGTAGCTTGAAAAAAAAAGAATTTGGAATAATGGGAGGTCAACCAGAAAGCAACAGGTGCTAAGCATTACGACATCCCGAATGAGATTGAAGCAAGGCGTGTGCAGGGGTGCATACAAATCCAGTCGTACATCACTCCTAAGCGTCGTTGTCTTTGTTTCGAAAGTTGTGGACTTGGCTACACGCACAACTGTATTTTTACACGAAAGCTTCGCAAAAACCACCGCGATATGACAATGATAACTTGATAAGATACGGAATAGGAAGATCCCCCTCCCCTCTATTCCCGTAATAGAGGGACATTGCGCTAAATTTCAGAAAAGGTTAATATTGCCGTACCGTAACCCTAACCAAATCTTAAATCTAATCTCTTTGGAAGTGACCACAAATTCACCCGCATTAGGCGGGTTCCTAGTCCCGTGTTATACCGGCAGCTCCAAGGGTACACGTTCCTCCGAATTTTGCGGACGGAGTTCGCCTAAATTAGTAGGGCAGACTGGGCAGATGAAGCAGAATTTTTCCCGAGGGACAGCCAACGATTGAACCTGGATGCGTGAAAGGAGTCTATGGTCCCAAATGTACGGTTTTATGGTGGGCAAAATCTATAAGGGGATCAATTTAAGACAGACGCTCACACTAAAAAATACTATTAATGAGACCAAAGAACCGATAAGGGCTAGTGTTTGAGCTAAAATGCCCCCGCCGTGCAAACAAGGAGCACGAATGCAGAAAAACTATGTAGGCAGTGACTTCTTCTCATATATGCTTGAGACTCTTCGGTCAATGCTAGCACGTTACTGCATATGAAATAACGTGCAACTGCGTTCCATGACAATCATACTGTAAGTTGACTTAGGAATTCCTTATTTCTGTAAGCCTAGTAAAAAAACGTCGGCCAATGTTTAGTGTGCTTTGACGCCGATCACGGGATGCGTAGAATCAGGCAATGGAGAAGCCTGAAGCCGAGTAAATACACCAATGTGCAGTGTTAGCAAAGGTGGCTGGGCGATGACCTTCAGACACACTTAGGGCATCTATGAACCTCATGCGACATCTCCGTTCAGCCAGTACTTCTAGACAGTTTTGAATGCTTGGCTGGGAACGTACAAGATAAACAATAAATAAACATTTTTGATCACTCCTGGCTGAGAAGCATACTTTGAGCTAAGTGCAATGACTCACTGCAACAGCATTCACAGAATATCTCAAGCCGCCCATAGAAGGTAAGTTGGATGGTTAGGCCGTAGTCTTTACCGCCCACCTCATGAGCTCAGTGCTGCTGTCTTTCATCTGGCGTCGTTTCTCGCCTGGAGACGTTTAAAACCAGGTTATATTGGAATCTGGCTAAAACAAGTTAGCCAAGACATTATGGTAGTACTCCACTGCTCCTAATTCGGCCTCCGTTGCTGGAGGTAAGCATCCAGGTTGCCACATCTGTAGCCACAGATTGTCAGGTACAAATCGCGACATTGAAGCACGATCGCATCGCTGTATCAAGTAAGTACATAATCACGCCAGGTTGGGTTGCGTAGGCCTGTACAATGGATACAACGGTCGGCCACTGCAAACTCAAAGTTTTAGGCGGTCTGATAGTGCCACACTTATTGGCTGCCTGACACTGGGTTTGCTGCCACCCACCACAGGGAAAGTGTGCGCTGTTTAAACGTCTAGCAAAACCTTATTAGTTTTCCAGACGACAGTTCCACCATCTTCGATTTCGACTCTATCCACTGCGAGCCTCAGCAAGCCGAAGACAAATTCGGTGACTGGCGAGTGAATTATATTGAAAGTAAACTCGCGCAGAATCTACCTCACTCTCTCACCACTCCCAGACCTGTACCCGGTATCAAGACAAAAGTGGAGAAGACCCGAGATGGGGGAGGGCGCAGGTGGCTGGCGCGGCCAACACCCCAATACGCGCCACAGCAACACTTTGCTAAGCCGCCGCTTAAGTGGCAGTGCCACATTAAAAAAGAGCCATTGCAGCCTGACTCTCAGTCCGCCAGTCAGCCACTCCACACACAGCAAGACACACTGGACCGACAGCGCGGTTCGAGTTGTCCCGTAAGTTGGCAAACCTACAAGCCGCAGCATTTAGCGCACCGCGATAGCTTCGAGCGCGTCAGATTGTTGATAGTGAGGGAGAATATGCGCTAAGGGTCGACCTCACTCTCTCCACCACCGCTAGCATCAAGCCACAGGCAGGCTGGAACACTGCAACCTACTAGTCGAAAAATGAGCCGACGGACTGTAAAAATTATGAAGTCGACGGAGCGAATGGAGATAAACAGGAGTCAATCAAAGATGCTGGACAGAAGATCACAAGCCCAAAATGTAAGTGATTATTCTGGAGGCATTCTCTCGATTACCGAATCCCCGCCGAGTAGGCTCCGCTCACAGACCACAAACACCCTTCTATTGTTGGCCAAAATCGTGCGAGGGTGAATCCAGATTTTTTGCGCGGCACAGGCTTTGACACAGAATAACAAACTCGGTTGGTGACAACTTCTGCCAGCCAGTAAAGGACCTGGTGATCATTTTCGTCTTCTCGGATTATCACTGTCAATCCATTACTTTCGCTTAGCTGACCTGGAACTGTTGCGGACAACGTAAGTAATCTGATAACAGTGCAGCCCCCAAAAGCCCACCAATTTTGTACTTCGTATCGGAAGGAGTAACTACATTTATAATTAAAACCCTACTACATAGAAACGAGAACGGAGGAACAAGTACGCAGTTGGATAGTAAGGGAATGTCAATGATAATCAGACAGGAAACTGCGAGCCCATGTAGTCCTTAGTCATTTGATCACCTGACTCTGAAAAGCAAACCTTGAAGACTGCTTAATTGCAAAATTCATGAGTAACAACTAGTCATGCCTGGGAAGCCCGACTGAATTCGAGAGGAAACACCCGCTACCCTTTAGGGTTCAACGATTAATGTAAAACAACAAGTATCACGATCAAGCACGCTAGGGCTCAATTTGCCTCATTCAGACACCGCTCTCTATCGCTCGTATTCGCGAAGGCTTCTGTAAGAACTACGTCAAAAATCCACCAGCAAGGTCTGTTGTCGGGTGGATAGACCAGCCCAAACTGCCCGTTAGTGGTGACGGTGGATAACGTTTGGCAGGGAATAGTGTCGTGAATGACAAGAAAAAATCAATACTCACCTGCAGAACAACAAATTGAAATTCTTCTAAACTCTCTGTCATCTCCAGTTGCATGGCGTAACCTGCGTCTGGGTTGACATTGGGCAGAGATAGAAGATCCACCGAGCGTACGAAGAAACAGCCATAGAAGTTCTGGAGAGGACAAAGGAAAAAAAACAAATCAGGAAATAAACACTTTTGATGTCACTTATCAAAAACCCATCAGCCTTACTAGGGACCCAAAGAAACTACACGAGGGTCACAAAAATTTCGGCAGAGGCAACATTCACGCAGAACTTGATTTCACAGTGAGTTGGCGGGTAATTTAGAGAACGTTTTGTAAGATTCCATTGTGACTGTTAATCAGTGGCCGGGGCTAAATTGTTCAGACAAGTCCGTGGTGCCCATAAGCTGTCTAGATTATTTCATACACATACTACCTTGATGTTTTGACTTTTTGTAATTAGATTATATTTTCGCCAGGTTTGTTTCAGTCAACTCGATACAATCAGCCACGTAGGATGGTCAGTACTGTTACCGGGTTGCCGAAGACGAGCGACTTGGCGACTGGGAGCTAATCTAACTTTTTCGCACGGATTAACTTCATAATGAAGTGCGCACCAAATCCAAATTCTTAAAGCGTCTTTCTATAGCAGGGCGTTCCTGGCATCTGGCTGGTGGTCATGAAGACAAGTGAGACGGCGGATCGAAGGAGAAAAGTTTGCAGATTAGGGACGTCAGAAAGTTCCCGTCTTAGCCCTCTGATTCGTTCTCCATGTTGGACTGGCAGAAGACATAGGTTAAAAATCTGCCCTTGGTTGTGGATAGTATTTAAGTACACCAGCAATTAGCCCAGCCTAGACAGATAACCGTTTGTTACCGCTAACGTACAGTCCACGTCTATTGGTCTCGTGTGATATTCTATTTCAACACCCTTTCAAGTGCTACTTAACCATTACGAGGAAACCTACAAAATAGGATGTAACTGCGGCAAGGTAAGTTCGACAAAGCTCGCACAACAGGCGTTCCCTCGTCAATATTGGCGTTCAGATCAGTGCTTGCCGACGGTCGCTTCATAGTTTCCGGCTTGCTCCTACAAGTGATCAGTTTCAGCCCTTGCCACCACACTCTCAGCCCTGCACATCAGACATCAATATGCCTCCCCTTGGATCCTGTTGACCTAATTGTGAAAAAAAAACTCACGGCCTCGGTTGGAGTCGAATCCACACAAAAGGGAAGGCTTTTGCGCAGCCAACGCTCTACCGTTTGAGCTACGGGGCTCAATTTGAGCCGTGAATTTAGTCACACTTGGATCGATTTTACCCGCCCAACTTACTACTCGTACGGAATCCACCATTACATATACAGCAAGCTGACTGCCCAGGCAGGATTTACTAAGCAATCATCTAGAATTCACCAGGATTACTACTAGGCTGACTTAATTATTCAGGAGGTTTTGCAGATTTGCTTAATTTGAGTTGACCCCATGGTGAAAAACTCGCGGCCTCGGTGATGGAGCTTTTTCGGATTGTTTACTTCAGGCCACTTCACTAGGACCGTGGTAAAAACTAGAATCTGTATGATTTAGCGTCAGGGAAACACATCTCTGCGGTCAGGGAAACACATCTCTGCGAAGGAAAACATTTCAAATTGAGGGGGGGGGAGAGAGCGCAGTCCTAGAATCTAGGACCTAGATCCTTACAAATATCGGTGGACCAGTTGAGGAGTTAAATCCTGCCGAAAATGTCAAATCCTCAGCCACTGTACTAGTTGCCAAAATTGTTCGCAGAGATCGTTCCGAGCTGAATATCCACTAGACCCAGTGGTGTGAAAGGAGTAACATTAGCACGGCCTAGAGTAGAAGCATTCACAGTAGTTCACAGGGAGTTATTACTTCAGAATGGCGTCTTCGGGCGCCTGACAGGTGCATCTCTTCTGAGCTCACGTTGACTGCCTGACGTAGTGGACGCCCACACAAAGCAGCGACGAATAATATAGAGCAGTAGGAGACGCTCATTCTCTGATAGAATAGACAGTGACGGGTTTCAGACTAGCGGCGTTCCCCTAACGGCTAGGATAGAGTTCGTGTACGCATGTCTTGTGACCTTGACGAATTTACAATGAGTAAAAGCCTGAAAACTTCCCACCAAGGAGGAAAGCGTTCGGGTCCGTGCAAAACACAAGTGCTTTGTTAATGACACTTCCACGTCACAGAAGGTACATCTTACTCGAAGATGAAAGATCCCTGGGGCAGGGTTGGTCTTCAATTGGTCTGCACACACCTCTGGCATTAGGAGGGGACGAACACATAAAAACGAAGGTCGAAAAGCCAGTCTCACCTGAATGTTGAGACCACGGGTACAGCGGATACGCAGAACAGCCTCGAAGCCGATGCGTCGAGTGAGGTAGCGAATCAGGTCTCGACGAAGACTCTCGGCCATAAGCAGTTCACAGGAGGGGTCAGTAGCCTGTGCGTTGCCCGAGGCAGCTCGCACTACTGCGGGCGGAAGGCCATAGGAATTGACTGGGTGACTGACAGTCTCCACACCGGTTTCAACAGCGCCAGTAGCTGAGGGGGGAGGGTTGTGGTGAAAGAAGGGATAGTGGTAGACGGAGCCGCCCGAGTGACGAGCCACGCCTGAGATGGTAGCAATGTCGCAGTATGTCGAATTGAGGAAGAAGAGGTCGACTGAGATCTGAAGGGGCGAAAAGCGCTTGCACGTAAAAGCAAGGAACCTGGTGTTCGCACCTGGCAGGGTTGCAAACCCTACATTACCACGTTCAAATAGTATTTCTGTCAAAGATAAATCTTGTAGGCAGGTGCATTCTACAGTTGGCAGCAAAATCTGACGCGAGTGGAATATATATCCTCGAGAACAGTAAAAAACTGTGATGGCTGAGTAAGATTCCCTACAAAGCATCGTTAGATAATAGTAGGGTCGGGTATGGCTGGCTAATGACGGCTTATAAGCCAGAAATGCCCATTCCAGTCTCCCTTGTCTTTGTCGGTAATGTGTTTGTCTCTAATCAGTGTGTCTACACATTTTCTAACAACCGGGATAATTTAACCGCATAATTCATAACGGTTATATAACCCGTGCGGTTTAACAAATAGTGAACAGTTGCATGGCCCGTCAGTTACACTTGCTTCTGCTACCTCGAAGTATGGGCAATTTTGTTCCCCGCAGAGCTCTGGCATCAGTCAAAGAAAGGAACAGCTTACGACGGCAGTCAATCAAGCCGAAGGGAGATGCAAAACACCTAAATGTATTTAACGAGTCTGATTAACATTTAAAGCAACAGCGTGAAGATACAGCCATTTTTAAGTTGCTTTTATCCAAATAGACACCTATGGCGTGTAAAACAAATTGAGGCTAACATACAGTAGGCGCCGAAATTCATAACCCATTGCCTGAAATAGGTTTGTCAATAGAGAAAAATACTAATTCAGGTTGTAGTTCTCATCATAGAGAAGTATACAGGCTACTTAAGCTGGATCTATACTGACACCCAGTCGAATTCTTAAAAAGGCCTATTTAGAACTGAAGAAAAGAACAATATTATAAAACCAAGTATTGCACCTGATGATCAAGCACTAGGAAATCTATTCCAAAAAAGGTATAAACTAACCCACTGAGTTCTTGTGCTAATAACCCCCCCCCCCCCTGTTAACTTCAGCATGGTTGAGGAGGTCAGAATAAAAAACCTCTAATAAAAAAGACTTCGACTGCAGAAAGCCTGAATGTTCCTCGCGTTCGACCGCAAACATAAGTGTGTAGATTAAAGCAAACGGGATAACATCACCCACGACTGGGCAAAAATAACCATATAAGAGTGGGCTTACCTGAGCTCCAGCAAAGTCGAGGGCTAAAGTCTTATAAAAGTCAGACGCGGCTCCCAGATGTTTCACGTCGGGCTGTTTCTGATCATCCTTCTCCTCCCGATGCTGCAAACTGCCCGGACCGAGGTTGGGCAGACTGGTAGCGAAGACTGTCACACGACCGCCAATGGAGCCTATCAGTTTGAGTGCGCTCTGCAATGTGAAAGACAGACAGAATATTAGGAGGCAGGTCAATGGACGACGAGGACAGCAGGCGATTACTTCTAAAATAAACATTACTGTGGCCAGGGTTAGGAAGAAGCACATACTATTGTCGGATATGCTTACTACTACGCCTAAAAGCCACTAATGTGAGTGGAATTACCATAAATTGTATGCTGGCTTCCTACGCCACACGAACATATCTGCCGGCAAGGCTATCAGGGTATCTTACGGCTAAAGCCAAAATCCACGGGTTTCATTAAGGGAGCCGGACTGAGTACGGTATCGGTTGTTTGTAAAGTTCTAAACATGAACTGCATACTATCTCGTCTGGGTTGCTGGTTATGGCCGGCAAAAAGTCACTGATGAATAAAAGATGGAAGCAGTATATTCCACAACGTCCGACTACTTACATAATTAAACAGAAATGCATCGGGCGATATTATTGTAATATCCCGCTAAATCCAGTTATGTCAATTTCGACCGTTGCATCTGGCTAGGTCCACTGCGTGATCCATAGCGGGTGTAGGGTCGGTGACTTGCGCTGCATCTACCATACTCTCTCTTTTACTTCATTCACCTCTGTCCAGTGCCAAAATAAAGTCAAAACGATAGAGGGCGGGCTCGCACACACGTGGCTGGCGCGGCGTAAGCCTAGACGTAAGCGCACTATCACGCCCCCTCCCCTCCACATGGGGAACCACAGCAGACGCATCTTCGACCGCGTTCCCAGCCGCCTCACGACGGCCAAGGTCTGCTACATCAAACATCCCTACGGTGGATCAATCTCCCCTCCTCTACATCGCAGTTTTAGACGACGGAGCAGCCGCTCCCCACCACGCTGCTCCGACTTCCCCTCCTCCACACCGCCGGGATTGGGGCCAACCCGGCGGGGTTCCTGATCTAACAAGGGCTACTAGCCAGCCAACCCCCCACATGTTCGGCCTTTGTCATGGGAACTCAACCCGAATAACAAACACCGTGCCCTGATGTAGTTCCCATGTTTGATCCACCGTAACTGCCACCCAGCCTGTTGAGGGAACACAAGCAAGGAGCCCAACGAGTATCACACGTTGTCAAGGCTCTAGATGCTAAGCTATGAAAACAAGCACGCAACAACATGTTTAAACGGGAAGCCTGCGACACATGCATGACGGCTTCGTGTTGATTCAAAGACGTGAGTGGGAAGCTGATCATGACCAAATTCCACAAAGTCCGTGGCTTTGCACTAATGATAAAAGAGCCCAAGTTCGAATTCTAGGTCATCGAAATCCGAGTTGGGGTATGGTTGGCTGTTGACGACAGAAATGCCCCCCCCCCCACATCAGTGTGGCTTGCCTTTTTCGCTGCTTCGTCCTAAAGGAGACGAAGGTGAAACGTTCATTGGCCAAACTATACTTTGCACAGATTTTTTGAAACTTCGTCATTGCTTTAAACATTCGCTTAGGTGGATGTTCCTGTTATTGCCTGTCTCGTATTATAGCTACATCAGACGCAAGAACTCTGACCTGTCTGTCCATTGATGATTCGCTGTGGCCTCTCCGTGAAAGTATGCTAAGGGAGGGCGGGGTGGATCAGATGAACTTTGCTCCCTTCGCAGCGCAACAGTTGTCGCAAAATCGGTATGACTGTTGGTCTTGTCCTCGTTATCGGATGAATTGTAATTAGTTGTCACCGCGTATGCTACGTTCGGTTTTAGGGCACGTCGTTGGAGCGGTGTTTTAAGCTTTACCGGAGTAAAACTTTGGTTCTGTGTGGTGATGCTCGCTTTTCATATTGGTCCTCTTTGAACCTATTCGAACACTGTACGTAGCCCTAGTAGGTGGGATACAAACCAATGGCCCGAGTAAATGTGCCAATCGAGAACCAACTCAGGAGCACCAGACTGGCCATCTCTTCGCTAGCTTGCCGAAAATCATCGCTAATCTCAAAAGCTCTAGAGCTATATATCAAGGACAGTTGATGAGGCGTTCAACCGTTCCCCCAACATACTTTGCTTCGCAAATTTCCACAAAATGCTGCAGCGGATGGGTTCGCTAGCGACAGAGTGTTTTTGGATCTCACTATTTACCTTCTGATGATGGATAACAGATTATGAGTCAAAAGAATCTCAAAAATGGTTCCAGAATCGTTGCCGGCACATGGGGGACTACCGGTCAGAATTCCAGTCTTTAACCGAGGTTTGTGGGTATAAGGAAGTTCAAGTAAGCGTTCGTTCCAAACAGAGAGCATATTGTTGAATTAACACTCACAAATCGGTTACGGGACTCACTCGTCTCATTTTGCTTTGGGGTTCACTTTCGAGCACGATCGGCGGGCGCACAGCGAGGATTCTCTTTTGCTTATACTACTAGTCGCCGTGTGGCTGCTGGCACAACACGAGTGAGCCCTAAGGCAGAACTGAGTAATTTAATCCAGTAACCAATCAGTGAGCGCTCATTCAACAATGCAAACATCCTCGATCTAAACAAACAAGACCACGATGCAGTAGTTCAGCGGATAGCACGTTGGAGTCTAATCAACAGGCCGCAAGTTCCAGCCTCTGTTGGCACAGCAGCTGGGTTTAGGCATGCCGAGAACTGACCATTCCAGTCTCCCTGGTCTTTGTCGGCACGCTGGACGATTAACAGGATTGCAGAAGGCAAACTAGGACTAAAGGTCCGCCGGACAAGTCAACCTCGTAACAGCGGGATGTGTTAGGATGACCGAGAACGTCACCCAGACAGACAGTATGAGGTCACGCCGGACTATCCTGTTACGACATGACCTCGGACTAGAACTAGTGCATCAACACTGTCCAGCAGCTTGCCTTCTGTGGTCGGCCTCGCTTCGGCAGCAGTCTCGGGTCGTTGGCAGCGTGTCCTACAGCAGAGTCCCCGTTCTGCTCGCAGCCTCGGTATTTAATGGGCAGTCGTCGTAGCTCCCCATTTGTTCTGCAAGTGACCATACGCGCACTCGCTAACTTGTGCCATGCAGCGTGACCTCACTGATAACAGCAACCCGGCTCTTGGGGCAGTCTGACTTCGCATGCCTTCTTCGTCCTGGCTTAATGTCCGCCATTTGAAGGCCACGTGATTTGGCTCGTTCTCTATGCGCCGGACTATCCTGTTCCGACATGACCTCGGACTATCTGTCTGGGTGACGTGCTCGGTCATCCTAACAGCAATGCTCTTCTGCAAAGAGGGAATACAATTATTGCATCTCAGCCCTCCTTCCATTTTCGTTGTTACAGTGTGGTGCAGGTCATTGCATGAGGGTTATGCTACGACCGCGCTTGCAGCCAGGCCGGTAACGGCTTTCGTCCGCAACAACAAACCATACGGTAGCACGTGTATATTGTGATTTTAAAGGTGGGGCAATAGAGCTGGTGGTTACAAATAGGGAACAGGAGTCGTGATTGATTACCTGGAGGGTGAAACCGAGACAATTGCCGGTGTCTTGTGTGTTCGCAAATTCACCCGGAAGGTGGTGCAGGAAGTTGGTTAAGGTCTCCAAATTGTCATTGATGCGATTAACCATTCCATTCAGGTCAGGCAAAAAGGTCTCTGACAAGTCTTTCAGAACGATCATGCGCATTGATTTGCCTGATGGAGAAGATAATCAAAAATAGAATTTATGAAAACAAGGTGAATAGTTTCAACTGAATTTCAGTCCACCGGAGAAAAACTGTTGTCGTCCTCTGCCCACACACTTATCACATTTCGGATCGCAAATGACAAAAGTGACGAGCCCTTGGTGCAATGGTAGTGTTGCAATCAATGACCAACGATTCCGGGTTGGAGTCCCCGGTGATCCACAGCTGGGATTGGGTATGACTGGCTGATGATGGATAATAAGCCAGAAACGGCCATTCCAGTCTCCCTGGACTTTTTCGGTTGCACTCCAATATGAATGAATGCGCAGGTACCGACCGAAAAGGACCAATGTGCGATATAAAGCCGCTACTCTGGAATGAAACTTAACACGTGCGACAGCCAACCAAAGCATAGTTACATTTAGTCATGGTAAAATGAGACCGAAAGAACGGTGCAGGCGCTTCCACTGCATGCTGTTTGATGGTGGGATAATACACCGAGCAGCCTGGAGCATGGCACGCACTACCCAGACAAACTTAACTTACAAAACTCCTGGTAAAACGTACAGACAGAGGACGACTCACTAGAAATTTGTAATGATTGGAAGCCTGTGTGAAGGTCTTATTCTTAGGAGGATGCCGAGGTAATGAAAGGAGGTATGGGTTAGATGAACATTTCGCTGTTGACAGCAATTCTGTCAGCCACCACTGGCAGTGTCCTCCTAAAGCACATCGACAAACGCCCCTAGAAGGCGAATGGGCTGTGCCCTTGGGTTATTTAACCCATTACCTCTCGGTGATCTCATATGAGATCACTTAAAAATTAAGAGATTTCGTAATGATCTGCCTGTATATACGCATATTTAACCTTCATGGTATATCTATTAGGTATATTTCTCTGATATCGACATGAGATTTTTAAATTCGCTCTAAGTTAATTTATATACAAGTTTGAAAAACCATAGGTATCCAAGTTTCATAACAAAAATCGAGGTGGTTACAATTATGGCAGGTAATGGGTTAAACTAATAGGGGACAGTGGTCTCGCGATCACGATATTCGCGCTGAAAAAAAACACGACACCCTCAAGTCTCACATCCAGTCAATAGCACCGCAACAAGGATTAACTGTCTTTGAGTCCTTTAAGGACTGCGGACGCCGAATTAAATGAGTGGGAGGAGTGAAGTATAGGGCGTATGAACTTGCCTGAAAGAATGTAGAAGTGTAGGCCAGAATCATAGGTCAAGAAAGCGACCTGACGACGACTGTCACCCGGCATCTTCGCAAGGTATTCAGCAATGAGATTGCATACAAAGTCCAGGTAACCGCTAGCCACAGCACTGCGATTCACCTCCAGACAGAAGACATAAGTGGCTGCCTGTGGTGGTCGCAGCATATACTCGGAGGGTGCAATGAACTCCACGGTTGAAGAAGTGATCTCTGGTCGACGCGAGGGGTCGCCGTAGGTGCGCGAGGCCGGGTCGTAGAAGAACTCGTCGGGTAGGGTGTTGGCTAGCGTGCAGACCGGACAGCGCCAACGTCGATTATTGTCCAGAAACTTCACAAAGGGATTAATATAGGTGCGGCAGGAGCGACAGCGCACGATGACTGAGGTCTGGATCACAGGCAGATCATTGACGTCGCGGAAGGGGTGAATCACCAAACCCAGCGGGAGACGGCATTGCGATTGTAGACGACTGCTAGCAGGCATCGCAGTCAAAGTGCACCGCATCAACTCTGGATCGCAGTTAATCTACACAAAGAAGATAGAAGGGGTCACGAATAAGGAGACTGGATATTAAAGCAAAAGGAGGCTGAGATATTCGCAAACCCAGAAAAATTGACTGGCAGACTGGACCTAGAATGCACAAACTGTATTTGAATATATATATATTTTAAATAAAGCATTAAAAGCTAGACGTGACAGACTCTACATCAACAGTAGTTTTCCGTTGTTGGGAGATCTCTTTAGAGTCGGGTTACGGGAGTTGTCCAAAGGACTTTTTAGTTTTCACCCTTAAGATAGTAATTGAGATGCCAAATGGGTATACATGGCTTCCAACACCAACAGTTTACTTTTGAGGTACATATTCCTATCCTGATTTGCAGTCCGCACAATGACTTCCAGCGACAACTCGTGGATGTGAGTCAACGGTAACCGGAGTACGGTCGAGTAAAATGTCAACTATTGGGGAACCAGGAGAACACCGGTCTTTTTACAAAAGACACAGAGGAACATGCAGTTCGCTGAGTATATTTCGAAAGCAAGGAATGTTGATAACAAAAACTATCTAGTGACAGGTGACCACAGTCCCCGAACAGCAAAAGGCTAGTATTTTCAGGCGGTGCAACAAACCAGACAAACAAGGGTAACTCGACAACCGTTGATGAACGTTCACCAACCGCTAACGAAACTCAGTTGTCCCGTTCTGCCTTGGGACACATTTTTCGGATGCTGACAGCAGCCAGCAAAGACAAGATGGACCGAAGGGGCCAAGGCAGATCGGGACAAATGAGCTTCATTAGCGATCGGTGAACGTCCAGCAACGATTGTCAATATCTCCTGGCCTAAACCGGCAAGACAACGAGCTCGCGGCTCAATGTTTAGAGTGTTAGACTCTGATCGAAAAGGTCGCGAGTTCGATTCTCGAGTGGTACACCACTTGGGGCTGGGTATACTGGCTGACGGTGGCTAATAAGCCGGAACAAGACCATTCCAGTCTCCCTTGCCTTTGCCGGCAACACTGTATCCAAAGGTAACTCGGTAGAACTGTCGATGGACAGTCAGACACTTGGCCACTGTAAATGTACCAAACAGCATAGACGTGGCAAGCGTAAGAGGAGAGACAGGGAAATGCTTGGTCAGTTACTTAGCTTGACTTCACCTCCGGCTGAATTGGCACAGCAGTACAGTCGAAGGATGGCTAAAAATAGTAAGGTAAAGGTGCCACAAGGCCCCCAGACTAAAGTCGAAGTACTTTTCAAGTTACCAATTCCTAGGCCAGGTACTAAAACGGTTCTCGCTAGCCATGCTTTTCGGGCTACCGCATCACATAAGAGGTAAAGTCAAACCGATACAGGTACATGCTTTCCAGTGATCAAGTTCTGCAGTCTACTAAATGCCTGCGATGTTACGTGAAAATAGTTCTCTCGATAGGAGCGAAATTCACGCTCTGACAAACATGCCGCCAGTCAATGCTGCCAACGAAATGAGTAGTGGAGCCTGTTAAACGCAGCGCGCTGGTGTCCAGCGGGTTCGCGAACCGGACTTCAACATGAAAGACGAGGGAGAAAAAGCCTGTAAATAAGTTGCAGTTACACACTGACCTAGCCTAACACGCTAACTGGGTTGCTGCAATATACAACAGCCAAAACCTGTTGGTTTGTATTAACTAATTTAAATTCACTGTATTCTGTCGTAAGAGAAATGCAAGCGAGAACAACTACAGGATTAAGTACGTCCTGCGTTGAATAAGTTGCAGACAGCTCGATGGCGAAGTGAACAAATAATGAATTTTTGTTTTCAGCATGGGAATCTGACACAAATGCTAACGTCTAGCTTTCCACTACACTCCGTACCTGCAGTTCAGGTTATCATCAACAATATGAGAAATGATAACTACTCACGAACTGAGGCAAATTTTTGCATCCCAGGTATATTTATAAGACGAGAAGAAGGCGCGTCGCTTACCGGAATCAGTCGCTGGACAACTCGGTCAATCGGTGTATCGAGCTGGCGCCCGCATACATCACCCTCCGCAGGCATATCCGGCCGACACTGGGGATTAATGGGTTTTCTCCCCCCTATAACAGTTGATTGGCTTATGCCCCTTATAACTGCTGTTTGTTTTTCGTTGACGCTTTTGTCTCTGACGATAGACCCTCACATGATTCTGATGAGCGACACGCCTTCTTCTTTTCTACTGCCGACCGAACGCACATAGGTCCGCTTAAGGAGAATGTGTCAACAGAATGCTTCATGACTAACACTGTCAAGTCAGTCAATAGATACTGTTTCCCTTAACTATAAAAAATTGAAAGGCTTATCACATATGAAGGTGACACTTGGAACGCGTATAGCGGAAGGTTTAGCAAATGCTCCAATGATGCCGCACCAACAGAATTTCAACAGCGATAAGGCAGATGAAAATGTGCAAATAGGACCAGTACTGGTGGTTTCAGCGGCATCGTGGTGGTTCAAGTTGCCTGATGGAGGATTATAAAACATGATATGAGACACGAATACTATGTGAGAAGCAGCCATTTAGTGACGAATAAACTAGGTCACTCATTGCTAATATAACGAAAATAGTGATTGCTGGGTGTGGGCAGATAGTATTGCCAGCAAAAACAAGGTAGACCGGAATGGTCATTTCTGGCTCATTGGCCGTCGTCAGCCAGTCATCCCCAGACTCAAGTGGTTTCCCGGCTGAGCCTCTTTGACGGCAATACTATCCGCCTACTTCCAGCTGCTACGGCCGTCAGCGTCTCTGTCGAGGCCCAAGGCAGAGGGAGACAGATGAATACCGTTATTGGTCAGGTGATCGTTATTTCAAACAACTATAGCACACTCAAATTGACGCAACCAGTCCAAAAACGCCTACAGCGAAGGCCTACCTATCGATCCGAGCACTCACCGTTCCTGTTTGTTGACAGTGGTAAGGGGAGGGCGCGGAAATAAAAAAAGACCTCAAGGATATGAAAGAAAAAAAAACTGTCAAAAGCGCACGTCTCTCCGCAACTCACCGGAAAATTAACGGGAGGCCGCGGAGCACGTTCAGGACCGTCGCTGGGAAGGAAGTTCCAGTCATTCACTAGACTTATCGGGCAGTGCAGGGAGTCCCACTCCTCTGTGGTCATTTCGGTGCCAGGTATACGAGCTGAGGAGCTCTGGCGGGTGTAAGTGCCGGCTTGTTGGGGCTGCTTCTGAGCATGCTGACCTCGCAGTCGTGAGGCCGCGACATCAGTGGAGTCGCGTAACGGTGGGGACTGTTTTGGCTGTCCCTGTGAGACTGGCGGCATTCCGGGCATCGATTGATAAGGCCGTCCTGCCGGCGTTGAGTTGGCGGTCGGTTGAGGCGGGTAGCTCTGTTGGTTCATTTGCAAAGGAGGCGCTTGTGGCTGCTGGTGCCCGCTAGTCGCAGCATAGAGCGGAGGTGGCGGTGGCGCTGCGGCAGGCTGAGGATGGTACTGGCTGCCAGAAGTGTTTGGGTAGGCAGTGGTGGCGGCGGTTGGGTGAGCTGATTGGCCGGTCGGCTGCTGGTTATAGTTGCCGTAAGGCGGCATCGAAGGGTAGGAGGTAGGTTGGAGGGGAACCTGGCCGGGGTAAGCTGTATGGGTAGCTGGTTGTCCAACAGGCTGCTGTTGATGTCCGTTAACCGAATGCACGCCCGAATAGGACGCAGGCTGGGCTTAAGACGGACAACAGAAAAAAACGTTCAGAGGGTGTTTTACAGGGGTGGAAAAGAATGTTCGTGTTGTTAATACAAGCGAACATGCGAGTCCCGGAAGTAATTGAGAAGAACACGAGTCCATCGCTGGGACAATACTTTTATTCGTCTGGCGTTTCGAGTTGCCTAATCCATGTTTGGTGCCGAGACTCAATTCGGCCGAAGCAAGTCGCCGCTTGGGGAACGGACAGGCCAACGCCTCATCCTATACCAGTACCGGAGGGCCAGATGCCCGGGAAATCATCACGCCGGAGTCCACCACGCGTGATAAAAGGTCGGCAGGTTAGAGCCCACATGCCTTTCAATTGACCACCAACACTCAATAAGGCAATTACGGTTAATTGTCGTCATATGTTTGCAGCAATTACTGTATCCTATAAATACTGCAAACTCCTGTGCTACCCTATCTGTTATTGTCCTCTGAATATGTCTCTGATGACGAATCCGCGACAGATATCGAAACGTCAAGCGAATCAAAGTGTTGTCTCAGCGATTGACTCGTCTTCTTCTCCAAGTTTGTGTTACAACTACAGGCTAGTCGTGCTGAAGAAATTGAGAAGTTGAGTCACCAGGTAAAAGGTGCCTCAAGCAGTAAACGCACTCTTATGAGTTGGACAAGAACGAGCTTCGTGTCGTAATCATAGCTGCGCATAAGTCGCACAGAAAAGACAAAAAATGGTCTTCATTATTTATTAAACGCGGTGGTTGATAGGTACTATCAACAGCGACGTAACTGCTGGAAGGACGGTCGAAGTCGCTTACCCCAGCCTCAGTGACCCTGTGTAACAAAGAAAGACGCGTAATACTCCCGTTTCTATGACGCACCAGTGAGCGTCGAACAGATGTTCAGATGCACAAACTCTGTATGGCCATGGAATTCGTGTTAAAGAGTACGAATCAAGTTGTAAGTGACGAATCCCAAATACATATAGCGGTCACATCAATATTTGTACTTGGAGAGAAATTACGCAGCCTAACTTTCCCTGAATTTGGAATGGAGAGATGAACAAGAACCGCTCTGTCAATGCAAAATATTCGTGCGTTTTGATCCCCAAGACCACAGAGCTAATGATTTTCAAGAGCTTAAAAGAACTCTTGAACGAACAATGCCTAGTCTGGATGCTTGTATGTTGTCTTTGGGTCAACTTATACAACAATTTACTTCTGTTTGCAAAAGTGTCTCCGTGATAATGAAGTTCATAAAAGCGTCCACGATCCTGTGGTAAGATAATGCTCAATCCCAGACGAAATCCATTATGTGCACCCTTCTAGCAAGTAAGTCAGATCGTACTGCAAGAAGAATTCATCAGAAAACTCTAACTTCAAGCAGCCGTTTTTATTCAACTGACTGAATTAGCGGGTAAGCGACGACCCAACACAGAAGGCGTAGTGTTTTTTTGGTTATCAAGAGCGTGCATCACCGAAGAGCTCTCAAACTTTGCACTAGATTATGCGTCCACAGAAAAAGGACTTGATTAGTATTGCGGCTTTGACCCTGTGACAGAATTTTATGAAGGTTCGTGAATTTCAACCGGGTACACCTGACAAATTCGTCCTTTGATTATATTGCATCCAGGTGAGGATACAGTATATACTGTTCTTTTCAATACAAACCTTCCTTTATCACTTCAAACACGTTCACGGTCACATGAGGGTGATATTAGCCAACTTATCTTTATTGGAAAAAGGAAAATTGTGCTTAGAGAACCGGACATAGAGCTTGCACCGACCTACGCATAGCAATTAGTGAACTAATAACTGTGCAGGACTATCAACAGGGAGCTAATATAAAGTAAACCCGATAGCTCGGACAGTAAACGGACGGGACTGAAGATTTTTAATGTATAACTTAACTCAGATGCAAAGTCCGAGTGTAGCAGCAACTGAAGTTAGCCTGCCACTAGCGGGTGACCCTCAATACCCCAGAATGTATTCGGTTTAACAGCGTCCAGTACATGAGCTCCACCAAACTGCCGACAGCAGGACAACCGAAAGCGAAGTCATCTACCACTGGCCTCCGACAGTTCGATCGTCCCCTTTGGAAAGGTAGACCACGTGACTCACAGCAGAGTGGGCGTAGGGACAGGTACTTGCGCGTGAATTCATTTATGGTGATAGTAGGCTTGCGCAGCGTCTACCGCGCTCTCGCTCACTCCCCCCTCCCCCTCGGGCACGCCTGAGCCCAATGTCACGACAGCGTAAGAGATACCAGAGGCCGGATCGAGCAGAGGTGACTGGTGTGAAGTGAGCCTGCGTCTAGACGCGTCAAGACAACCTTCCGCATATGTGGTATTTTCAATAGGTGGGCGTGTTCAATAACGCTTGCCGTGGCTTGATCTGGCTTCCGTGTTTGCCCGGCGAATCTTTCGCGTGGCCTATGAGGTCAACACAGTCGGGGTTTACGCATCCAGTTGTTAATAGGGAAACAGACTTTCCCTGCACACATTTCACTAAATTACTGCTCTCCGGTGGCAGGACCAATTCAAAGCTACTAAAAATGAGCATCAGCGCAGTTGGTGATAGGGCGCCCAACAATACGTTAACGCATGCCACGCGCAAGACTTTACAGGAGAGAAGCATCAGGGAAGGACGGGGTCTGGAATCTCCTATAAACAAGTCCTGCGAATACTTTTATAGGCAAAAGTGCAGACAAAGTAGAGCTGGCTTACAGTTCTGGCCGGTGGAAGGGACTTGCTGCATTGATGGTAGTACAGAAGGCGCCGTTGGTTGATTCGTCTGAAAGGTTGGGGTGCATGACGTAGGGGCAGCAGCAACGGCAACTGGTCGATAATTTTGTATAGAGGCCAACGTTGTCACTGTTGGATAGTTTTGAGAAGCGGACACATAAGGCGAGGGAGCAACGTAGGCTGAGGTGCATGCAGGAAGGGAAGGTGTATGCATTGAAGGGGGTACACTCTGCGTTGGAAACCCCGTCGGGCTATTATGATTGGTTGGGTTCGTGAAAGTTGCAGCACCAGTACTAGAAACTGCATTAAGGCCGGCGTATGTGTTATCAGGCGGCCGGGCCATAGGGACACTTGCAAGCTCCTGAGGCGCGAAAAAAAGACAGAGAGGACAGTAAAGAGTCAAAACATATAAAAGATAAGGAATAAAACAAAAATTTGCGAAAAAGCCAGTGAAAGTATATGTTCAAAGTTGGTTTGAAATGGATTAAATGGATTTCTGTGCCCAAGCGAAATATACTGCCTTGGGGTTAGTAAATTGCAGTAAGAAACGCCTTCCTCACCGCTAGATGAAAAAATCGAATATTTGTGTGCATGGCTTCCAAGAGGAAGGCCATTACCTCAGCATTACAGAGGCCACTTGCCGCTTTGTGTATTGTTTGAGTTCAGTGAAAATATACGGAAGAAATTTTCAGATGACCAGACTATGGCAGACTATCCATCGTGCTTGATATAAACTACCGATTTCTGGTGACGCAACAGTGACCTGCGCTACCTTATTGCCTACAGTGAAGGAAACTTTCAGGGCATCCGTTTTACTACCTTCTCCCACATCCGTAATGTTCTAGTGGCGAGGCGAAATCACGATGACTAGAAGCGCCTGACGGCAGGCAGGCAGGCAGGCAAGCAGGTAGCCCTTGTTGGATCCGGAACCTCGCCGGGTGAGCCTCAATCCCGGCGGTGAGGAGGAGGAGGAGTCGGAGCAGCATAGTCAAGAGTGGCTGCTCTGCCATAAAAAAAACAGATGGAGAGGAGAAGAAATGGATCCACCCTAGGGAGGTTTGGTGTAGCAGACCTTGGCCGCCCTGAGAGCGGGTGGGAACGCGGTCGAAGACGCGTCTGCTGTGGTTCCCAATCGCCTGACGGTGCGGGGGATGGCGAACCTAAACCGACGTTTTCGCGTACAAAACATGCCAGTCTCGAAACTGACCTTTTACAAATGGTCATACATGCCTCACCAAGGAATCCTCACATAGGCCATATTAGGCAGCCACAGCAACTGGACCCTAGGCTTGCTGAGGACTGCGTTATTTCGCTAGTTGAGAAATCTTCCAATGGGCAACTTGTAGCACGTTCAAATCAGAAAAACGACTTCAAGTTGATCACAGGACGGAAAATAGGGGGAGGGGGGTTAATTTACACAGGGAGTCACTCTCTCCTCTCCCATTAAGTAACAGGAACTAGTGCAGGTCAGGACAGTTAAAGATAACCAGGTTGGGCGCTAAGGAACTCTCAAGCCAAACGCAACGGCGTAGTCTGTTTAGTAGTTCCGACGCATGACCATAAAGTAAGAAGCTTGAGTAGGCTTAGAGGATAGTGTAGTACGGTAGGAGGAACGTGATATCGTGTTAGAGGCCAAAGGCTTCCGAGAGAGAGCGTGGAGTCACGGTCAGCAGCGCAGCCATATTTCTATTGGTCACATGACCCAGCGCCGGATTAAAAGTCGATAAAATAAGATGCTTGCAGGGCAACTGTGGTTGCAGACGGCTTCAAGTCCGATCATCAGCTGATTTATTTACTGCAGTTTGTGAGAAAACCTGAGACGCGGCACCTGATAAAATTCTGGGTAAAGTCCTCCAGCGAAAATGAAACAAAACATTCAGCAATGAAGACATAGGCGCGTGACTGCCAACCAAATGCAAACTTTTCGCTTACTTATGGTCTTGGCTGCCCTGCTTGGGAATTCCAACTCGAATTGTTAAGGGTAACTCGACTAAGCAGAAGCCATTTTGCAACATAGGCAAAGGCCTTGTAGAACCGATTTCTGCACACACACACCTGGTTCCCAGAAGAGGTTCTCCTTAAATAAAGGCATGTAGCAGTTATACGAAGAGATCGGTATGGCAGAACCCCCGCCTGTTACCCCATCGCCCAGTTAGCTACTCCTAAAGGTATTGTTCGAGATAATTAATGTAGCGTTCGTTGATAGGCTGCCATTTGTAAATCGAAATACGGAATCGCTCGTCAAAGGGAGTGAATAAGCACTTAATGGAGTAGCTAGCTGGTAATTTTGAGCTGTCACGTGTAAAGCTAGAATTACCCTTGGCTCTAGGTGCATCCTCCATCAACATTGTGTGAAATGAGCGAAATCTCGCGACTGCATGTTTTTTTTAAATGGAGTCCTTTTACTGTTTGTTGCTCGGTTCCGACTCTACAAGACACGTTGTCCGGAAAGAATGCTGTAAAATAGACGTGCATAGCAGGGAATGCAGCCGACAATTATGCATACGTTTGAGTGAATAGACTACCTGCTTAAACGGGTACGATGGAACACCGCCTGCCGTCGGCTGCGTGGGCACGTAGGAGTTGTGGGAATTGTCTTGGTTAAAAGACATAACGAAATCGGAGGGGAGAGCAGGCCGCCGAGCCAAAAGGTGTCTGGAAAACAAGAGCAGTAAAAAGCAACCTGAGGTCGAGTGAAATGAGAACTAACGGATATTAATGGCAAAGAAAAGCGCGAGTGAAATGGCCACTTCTGGCTTATTAGCTGCTATAAGCTAGCCACGTATAACCCCGGGTGTTGCAAGACCCGAGGATCGAACCCGCGACTTGGAAACTTGAAGCCCTACACTCTTACTATTGGGCGGCGGGCTCGTTGTTTTGCCTTTTTTCATCGGGAAGACCATTCATTCATAAGTTCCGATAACGCAGGTGGTTGTAAAAAGTTCCAGTCGCAGTAAAAAGTGCTGCTATGCATGAACTAGCTTGAAGTCATGTTCCATATTGCTCAGGATCGCTGTATTGAAACGAATGTTCGCTTTTAAGGTGCATATAAAAGTAGGAAAAAATTAGACCATTTGATCACCGAAAGCACATAAAAGAGCTATCCGAAGACACTCATAAGCCGATATCTGCGTGTCCACCTCCGGAGGAACCAACCTGAAACCGCAGGCATTTTGTGGACTGTGTTGCCGTACATAAAGGACATAACGGAGGCGACTGAGCGCAGTGATGTGGAACTAACTGTCGGAATTGCACACCCGCTTAAGGCTTCCTCACACAAGATGTCATTCAAATCAAGGACAGTTTATAGTCCAGTTAGCAGTCGGATTTAATGCCTAATCTGTCCGCGGAACTACACAGGTCAGACTGCGCGCACGAACATTAGCTAGCTGGCTGACGAATTATCGTAAGTGGCTGCCCACAGCTGCGAAACTTCATAGCGGTCAAGACAATTGCCCACGTTAGAAGAACGATAAACCGTGAATTTATTGAGGCTCAGACCTCTAATAAGAACACGATCAATGTATCAATCTTGCGTCGTGTCAATCAGACGCATTAGAGTTACTTGAATAGAGAAAGAGCCCATTTGCAGAGCGGATGAATTCCTAATGGTCGGCCTCACTTTTTTTCCCCCAACTAACATTTGGCCGATAAGTTGAAATTAAGCGTCATAGCTGACGTACCATGAAAGGCACATGTACCACTTAAAATTTCAGGTGACCAGACTTCAGTAAGGTTGACATGCTCGTATTACAACATGCACTGCGATCGTCGTAAGAAAGTGGTGCATTATTACTGTGTTAGCAATGACAAATGTATTACCGATTGTTGATATGGATAGATGTGACTGAATCAAGCCAAAAAGATGGGCAAATTGTCCTTGTGTTTGTAAAATAGAGTAGTGTAAGAAAACCCGGAGTGTGTAGTTGCCTAATTGCACTTGACAAAACTGTGGTTGGGTCTGATTGAGCCGGCTTTAATTGTATCGCAAACTGCACATAGCAAAGCGTGATTATCTGTGATAGTGGATCTATTAAACTGGATCCATACAGCGATGGAAACCAAATATCGAAGGTCCACTAACCACTTTTATGCCTCCACGGTCTGCACAGTCACGTTTGGAGGTGACCTCTTTGGTGTTTCCTGTTAGGCAGCAACGTTGGATCAGGGGTAGGAATACTGAACTCGTGTGGCGAATAGCGAAGGAAGTGCTTCATCCGCCCTAGTCATCTTTCTTGCATGGCATGAGAAATCCTCGTGGAATTGTCATGGCGAGTGCGGACTGTCTCATTCGAGTAAAAAATGACGTGTGCAGGGGACATTCCTCTGGCAACCGAGCTTAAATACATCCTGTATTTGCCTTTATTTCACGTGAACAGTCCAGCATTCACAAAAAGCACGCAAGAACTGGCTCGCTATATGCGAATATGTGCGGCGATAGAGATTGCTCCGGGCCCATAGACAAAACAAAGATCGAAGAAGTTAAGACGTTCTCTGGGACCAGGAGTGTATTTGTCCGACATCTCGAACTCTCCTGCGAGCTCATTGTCAAGGAATGAAAAAAGTACAGCTCACAGTGTAATTAAGTCGGTTCTGCGGGGATTTGCCCCTGTCCTTGACCTCTGCCCTCGATTTGCTCGCGCAACGCGAGGTAGGCCTCAGGATACTCAACATGCCTGTTTATTGAGCCCGCGCGCGAATGCCAGGCTTCCTGCAGCAGGCGTGAAGTTCGGTCGTCTGACCGACCCAGTATTCGCACGTTTTTGAAGTCGAAGCTGTGCCCTGGCTTGGATGCGTGGGAGGCCACCAGGGAAGTCTTGTCGTTCCGTTGCATGGCGAGGTCATGCTGGTGCATTCTCGTGAGGACCTGTTTGCCAGTTTCAGCAACATAATTGGCTTGACCACAAAGACAGTCAATACGGTAAATGACACCGGACTTTTGATTGACGGGTACTGGGTGCTTGGGCCGCATAAGTTGTCTGCGGATTGTTGCTTCCGGCCTGTAAGCAACGCCAATCCCAAATTCACCCACTAGTCGAGCGAATTCTTCAGAAACATCAGCATTATATGGTATTGCTCGCCAGCGTGTCGGTTCTGGCTGTCCTGTTGGTTTTCTTCGTTTGGCTCCTCGCCTGCATTTTTCGACGAAGGCGCCAGGATAGCTATTCATTCTGAAGAGTCTCTTGAGATACTGGACCTCGGCCTTCTTGTCGGCTGGTTCGCTGCAGTGAGTTTCTACACGACGATAGAGCGCTCACACGCAGCTACGTTTGTGCGCGAAGGGATGGTTGCTGAGGTAACTCAGGATGCGAGAGTTATTCGTCGCCTTTCTGTAAACTGTTGTTTTGAGTTCCCAACCGTCTTTTCTGCACACCAGCACGTCGACGAACAGCAACAGGCAATCTTTTTCTTCCTCCATCGTGAACTGGATGTCAGGAAAGATCGAGTTTAGATTCTCTGCGAAATCCACAATTTGGTCTCGATTAATTATGACGAACGTGTCATCAACATACCGAACCCACAATCGTGGTCGATAATGTTCGAAAGCCAGTGCCTCCTGTCGTTGTAGTACTGCTTCGGCGATCAGGCCAGATAACGGCGACCCCATTGGTGTCCCTTTTACTTGTTCATACACCGTTCCACTGAAGATGAAAAAGGTGCTCAAACAGTGTTTAGAGAGTCCAATGAGATGCTTTATTTTGAGCTTCGAGTCCGTCTCGTTGCATTTCTCCTCTAACAGGGTTTGGATGGTTTCAACCGCAAGATTTTGGGGTATTGAGGCAAAAAGTGAGGTCACATCGAAGAATACCATCACTTCGTCAGATTTTGGTTGAATACTCTGTAGCTTTTGGATGAATCGTTCAGCTGAGCTGATGGTCGTTGCAGAGCCCTGGGTAAGAAATTTGAGACGTTGAAACAACCACTTGGTTAGGCCAAATGTTGGGATGCCTCTGAGGGAAACGATCGGTCGTAGGGGGATTCCTGGACCTTGGGAAGGCCATACAATCTTGGGAGCGCGGCATCCTTCGGTTTTATCTTTTGCCAGTTAAACTCTCTTATGGTTTTTGACTTCTAAAGGCTCGTCAGATCCTTGTTGATGCTGTTTATTAGCGTCTTCATCGCGTCACCTTCCCGAGGTAGGTAGGCAGTCCTATCGCCTAAAAGGGTCTCGACTTTGTTGACGTAGTCCTCCTTGTTTACAATGACCGTCGACCGCCCTTTGTCGGCTGGTAGTATGACAATGTTTTTGTCGGCCTTTAGGGTCTGTAGTGCCTCGCTTTCTGTTTTTGAGAGCGCCTTGATTGCTTGAGCGTCTTGATTGAGAGGACACTGACAGTACTCCAAGCGTGCCGATCGATGCGGGGCCTTCAAGTGTTGTCTTGTCGACGCGTGAAATACGTCCGTGTGATGACATTGTATTTTCGCTCTTTTCCAAATTCGCTGCTAGTACGTGTAGTAGCATCTGCGTAGAATAGTCACGTGGAGTGGTATTCGTCACCCATCTACATGACTTGGCCGAGCCAACGAGATTGAATCTACTTCAGAAAAGTATAGTTGTTGTGCACGCCTGTGGTAGGAGCCTTTTTGTTCCAACTTCAGACTGGTTAAAACGGGTTCGTTGGCTGATATATGACCACTGCCTTTTATATGCTAATATGATGAGCTTTTCAGCCAGCTGGCGATAAAGCATTCGAAACACCTAATATCCAGTACATAAATCAGGGATTCCGACGTAGTCAATGGACAAAGTCAAGTATATGCGTAAAACTTGTGCAAACGGCTTCAAACCCTAAGATGAGATTAGATAATAATAGTGTATAAGAATCAAGGGGAGATCCGATAATTTTAGTCGCTAACTTTCAAAGCAAACTTCAAAAATCAGCCAACTATTTGGAATCGTGTAGGCAAGACTTTAATTTTTTTCTATTTTTTCCTTATGCATTCAGATTAAAACGAAGTACTTTCCAGCGATCCTAATAAAAAAGAGGAAAAGGAGACACGAGGACTGGTGCAGAAAGCTCCAGTGTTTAGTGTGCTCAGTGAAAATACGTTGAATGTACACTTAAAAATTAAGATTCCCAAGGCCAGCCTCAAACATGAGGGTTAATGTCCGTATTTTGTTTAAAAAGACAAGTATATTTCTATATAATGCAAAAATATTGTCAGTTAGTACTTGGTAGTGCACTCTATAGAATGCACCTAGCCCACATAAGTGTGCATGGTGGCATTGTATAATGTGACATGTATGAAACCAAAGCAGACATGAGAAGCTACGAGGAACCGTATAGGCATTATAATCCACTAATGAGGCCCATACAACAGTTTGAGTGCTCAAAAATACTGAAGTGCTATCCGAGAAAATTAAACGAAAGCGGACGGAAAGTAAATAGCCAATGTCGCAGAAGAAATGAAATCACAACTCGGTGCTGCTAAGGAAAATCAAGAGGCAAAAACCGAATTGAATAACATTATGGACCCTTCCAGAGGGCTGAGTTGCCAGCGTTGTGCAGGAAGAAATAAAGTGACGTACCGAGAGCTGTCAAAAGTGCCGCAAACGAGACACGCAAAACGCGCAGTGATTCAGAAAAACTAAAGAAAGTTGCATACGTTGGAGAGACCTCAGTTCCTGCTCCCTACTTGAATATTTCAATTTTTCGTGCAATATCGCATAGAGGTGATTGGTAATGAAAAGTGAGAATGTCCCTTAAGACAATTGTTTATGCTGTTAATAGGAGGAAATAGGCAGAAAGCGTTAACTAGGGTGCCAAATGATAATCAGGCTTTCATCTTATTTATTAGTAGCATACGGTATACGATTGCGCTCTACTTAAATCTGTGGTCCATATCTACAAATTTTCCCTTATTTTGAGTTTGGATTATTTATAGATTGACGTTTGTTTGTGACGCTGTCTGGCGTTCTCTTGAAATCAGTGTACATGACGTTGACTCTACTATCGGCATCTAGTTCACAAGTCCACTTATCGGTCCAGACTACTAAATGGCACAGTCAAAAGCGACTCCGGCTGAAACCGTGCTGGAGCTCTGGGTGCAAGAGGTTCTCATCCGCGTACTTCATTGACGCCTTATTGAGTATACTTGCCATTATCTCAGGTTTGACTGACGGGCCAACAGTTTTAATATGTATATGTATATTTTAAGGGTAACAGGCAAAAAATTCCCTTGAGGACCCTATTAATGTAACGCAAACAAGGTTATTCTTACATTTAATGTGCAGTCGGGGGGAGCACGTATGATATCATAACAGAATTTCGAGTGAATTTTCACGGAAAAGAATGAAAACGGTCTAAAGCCAGAAAAATTGTTCACAGTGCTGGCAGTAAGAAATCGTGTTGTAAAAGTCACCATTTGTCAAATAAAATCACATCAAGTCTTCTTTTAAATTCCGCAATTGTGTCAGGGGAGACCGTCTCGCTTGGTAGCCAGTTCCAAGGCCGGACCACGCGTTGACTGAAGAAATATTTTCGGAGGTCTAATCGGGTGCGTTCGTTTGTGACCTTGTAAGGATGCCCACGCAGGTGAGTAGTGGTGGCTAATTGGAAGAAATCCTCCAATTTTAGGGAGGAAATGTGGCCCCGGATTATCCGGAATGTCCAGAGCAGGCTGCACTGAACGTTCCTGTAAGACAAAGGAAAAAGGTCAAGTTTTATCAATCTCTCCTGATATGGTAAGTCCTTGAGACCGTAGACCATCTTTGTCGCCCTGCGTTGCACTTGTTCAAGAAGCTCCACATCTTTCTTCAACCACGGTCTCCAAACTGGCATTCCATATTCAAGATGTGCTCTCACAAAGGTGCCAAATATTTTTCCGAAGAGTTCAGGTGGAAAGATTTTGAACGCTCGTCTGATCCAGTGCAGGGAACTAGTTGCTTTCTGGAAGGACGTTTTACAGTGCTCGGTTTGCGTCAAGTTCGCGGTTGTCCATATACCCAGATCTTTGTGTGTCTCAACCTCGTTTAATGCGGTACCATTGATAAAATAACTGTGTTTCGGTGGCACTTTTCACCCCGGGCTTACGTGTAGAACAAGACACTGGGATACATTAAAGTTAAGAAGCCACGTGGACGACCAGATAACCAGTTTATCGACGTTCGACTGTAGTCTCTTTGCGTCGTCGGCGCACCTAATTTCAGCCCATATTTTTATGTCATCCGCAAACATGACAGCTGCGCAATCAAGCTCATTGAGGCAGTCGTTAACTTAAATCAGGAATAGCAGCGGACCCAAAACTGAGCCTTGTGGTACACCACTCTCGACCATTGTCCATTCTGAGGTTGAGATTTCGAGAATGACCCTCTGTTCTCTGAGGGAAAAGAAACTACTGATTCATTTATTTATTTTTCCTTGGATTGCCACGTCCCAAATCTTCTGCAGAAGAAGCCTGTGTGGT
>JAYGXS010000001.1:100218937-100295419 GCA_036362985.1 Ligula intestinalis
GCATTAATAAGCGTGGTGGTGGTTGTCTTCTCTATATTAGAACGTCATTTAGGCACTTTCCGTTTTATCTAAATAGCACGTCCTTCCCTGGAAATTACTTTTTCGCCTCTATTATCCTGTCGCCCCGGCAAAAGGAGATTATCGGATGTGTATATAATCCTCCTAACTCTTCATCTGCAGAAGATGCAAATTTGTGTGAAATATTCAAGTTTATTTCAGAATCCACTTTTGAAGTTGAAATTATTGCTGGAGATTTTAATTTTCCTGAAATCGACTGGCTTTCAAACTATTCTCCACCTAGATTTCAGCCTTTCCTAGATGCCATTAATTTTTCTGACTGGTCTCAACTGGTTAGTTCCCCAACAAGACAGAATCATATCCTAGATCTGATTTTCACTAATGGTATTGCCCCTCTCTTCGTTGATTTTAAGCAGGAAATCTTCCAAAGTGACCACACATTAATTCACTGTTGCCTTCCGCTTCCTTCTACGGAAAAGGCTAGTGCTAGTCGTACCTATCATGCGTTTGACCTCGCAGATATTAGGTCAATCAACAATTTTCTTGACTCATTAGATTAGCAGAGCCTCTCCTCCATTAACGACGCTGCATATCTTTCTGAACTCATGTCGGTCGTTTCGACTAAAATGCTGGAATTTTTGCCCACTAAAATTTGCGAAACTCTACACACCAGAATCGACCGTCCCTCATTTTCTTTTGCCCAGACTAAAGAAATTGAGGAGGCAGCTGAAAGATAGATCTACTAGTTCACTGTCTGTGCATCTAAGGATCGCAGAGATCTTCGAATTAGCCTCAAAGATCCGTCTTGCACGTGAGCAGCACAGGGAATCTTGCGCCCTGAGCAAGTCAAACTCTGCAAAATCGGTTGCACAACTGTTTCGTCGTAGGGCCTCCGCAAAACGAGGAATTAAAATACCCTCATTGCTTAATGAAAACAAAACATTCGTACTAGATGAGTCTGATAGGGCTGACTTATTCAATGCTTTCTTTGCGAAGCATTTTACGACAGAATCCGAACCGGTCACGTCGTTTCAACCATACTCAGACAATACTCTCGGGAACATTGATTTCTCCATAGAATTAATTCGTAAGCAGATAATTTGTCTAAAAACTCGCACTCTTCCGGAACTGATGGTATCCCCAATTTAGTTATCAAAAGAGTGTCGACCTTTCCCAAATTACTTAGCCATATATTTTCAGTATACCTCTTAAATGGTTACTTTCCTGACACTTGAAAGACATCAATTATTCTTCCAGTCTTTAAATCAGGACTTCGTTCGGACATAAATAACTACCGTGGTGTTCTTAACCCCGGCCCTAGTTAAACTTCTGGAGAAGATAATTTTTAATCAACTTCTCGATTTTTGCCTAAAATAAGCTTTTAAGCGACTCGCAGCATGGTTTTATACCCGGAAGATCACGCGAGACGTGTCATTTATCTTTTCTTAACCACGTCACTTCCCTCCGTAACGAGCAGCAATCCGTGGTTGGTATCTACTTTGACCTGAGCAAAGCCTTCAACAAGGTACCGCACAGACGGCTTCCGGTAAAATTAGAAGCCATTGGCATCCGTCCCCCTCTCCTTGACTTCATCGGTTCCTACTTGTATAATCGCAGCCAGGAGGTCCTAGTGGGTATTAGTTACTCCACTTCTCAGCTGATTACGAGTGGCGTTTTTCAAGGCACTGTCTTGGGTCCATTACTCTTTATTCTATACATAAACGAAATTTCGACTGTTCTAAAAAATCCACACAATCTCATTTATGCAGACGACCTCAAATGCATATACTCGTTTTCTAAGGACACGGCACGTGTATGCGTTGATAAAATAAATGCGGACCTACTTACACTCTCATGTTGGAGTGCTACCTGGCAGATGGAATTCTCTCCA
Organism: Ligula intestinalis; assembly: GCA_036362985.1. NCBI lineage: Eukaryota > Metazoa > Platyhelminthes > Cestoda > Diphyllobothriidea > Diphyllobothriidae > Ligula > Ligula intestinalis. Next base: position 100,220,847 of record JAYGXS010000001.1, read on the forward strand.
TCCAAGTGTAGTTTCATGTGCTTCGGTCCCGCCAATCTTCCTCGTCCCCTAGTCTTTCAAAATACTCCACTTTTAGAACGATCCACTATGAAAGACTTAGGTCTAAGCTACACAAATAAACTAGCATTGTCGCCTCATGCGGATCGAATATCTGCGTAGGCTGCACAGATATGTGGTTTTATATCACACAATTTCTTCCTGCTGGAAATAAAGTTAAAACTTTATCGCATGCATGTTCTATCCATCCTAGAATACTGCTGTCCCCTCTTTGGTCTAATGAATGCTTCGGACCGCAGTAAGATTGAAAATGTACAGAGGGTATTTACTCGCAAAATATTCGGTCTTCCTCGATCCACTCTTTCTTATACGGAGAGATGTCAGTTAGCTAACATGACATTTCTTTGGGTCCAAAGACTCCAAGCGGGCCTCTGTTTCCTCTTTCGCGTTAACTCTACCCCTAACCTTCCTCGAATCAACGCTCTCATTCCCGCAGATAGACCTTATGCCACTCATAATTCCTCCAGGATTATTGAACCCCCCTTAAGCTCCACTTGGAACCATTCTCACTTATTTGCCTCCAAAAATGCCTTCCTCTGGAATAGTATTCCCCTCGAAATTAGGCTGTCATCTAACTTAGCATTTTTTATAGTCAAATCACATAAACACTTAACTTCGGAAGATATAAAGTCCTTGTTATCCGTCTCCTTCCCAAACACACAACTTTTGGATTTTGAAAAGGGTCCCCCTGGTATCTGAGGTGGTTATGTTTACATCAAATGTTTTTCCATACATGTCTATTTCTTCCTCCTTTGAGTGATATTTGCAACGATGTTTCGTCCACTTCTCTGTCCAGTCATCATTGCCATTTTCTCCATTCTCAGTTTTACAACCCTCACGATAGGCTTCATGGTCCTCAGTCATGCTCGTGGCGGTTCTGCTATTTTCGCCAGCTCGTCGCTAAACTCCGCAGTCTACAAGGTCACATCTTGGACGTTTCGTTGATGATCAGGTGACCTCTGCCGTTCTCTCATCTTCCTGACTCTGTTGTCCGCGATGGTCTCCTCCGGTCTTATCTCCCTGATGGTTGATCATGAAGCCAGTTGGGTGGTGTAACAATGGTGAACGACAGCCTCTGCTGTTATAAGATTTCGCCAATTACAAGAAGCGTGTCCAACCCTTATTCGTTCTCATCAACAGTCCTGTCTCATTTGCACTACAATCAATCCTCTCAACCAACATCCTTAATATTTTTGTAGCAGTTTTTTTCTCATACGTTTTGTATTTTTTATGGGGGGCTTCGCTGAACTCCGCCCCAGCTTAAATGGTAGGAGTTTTTTTTCACTGCTTCCTTCTTAGTTCACCATGCGTTGACTACTATTTTAAAACGATGATATGTTGGTGAATATGAATTAATCTACCAATACTACTAAACGCTCCCGCTGTCTATGTGGTTGTTTCATGGAGAGCAGCATTTATCAACTGTGTATTAAATTTTCCACAGCACTAAGTTAGCAATGACGAGGCCCTCCGGGCCTAAAATATAAAATTTATTTATTTATTTATTCCGTCATTTTCTGGAAATTTTTTTCTTGTGTAAGTCATCCTAACACACAATAAAAAAGCGATAATTGGGTGTGTCTACAATCCCATTTGTAACACAAGTAATGTAATGCAGCTCTGTGAAGTGTTTGAAAAAGTTGCAGGGACTCAATTTGATGTCAGAATAATTGTAGGTGATTTTAATCTGCCAGACATTGACTGGCATGCAAATACCTGTCCGCCAAGATTTCAGGAATTTGTTGACACTAAGCTTTTCGAACTTGCCAAAACTGGTCAGTTCAGTGACCAGAAATGACAACATATTAGATTAAATTTTTAAAAATGATGTCTACCCTCTTTTTATGAATTTTCATCGTGCTGTTTTCACAAGTGACCATGCCTTAATTCACTGTTTTCCAGTCTCTCTTTCCAAAAAGCCCGAGGTAAAATGCAATAACCTCGACTTTGGTAACGTGAAGCATGAATAAATAAATGATTTCGTAAGTATCCTTGATTGGCATACCATATTTTCAACTAACGATCCCTACTTCTTCCAGGAGCTATTGCAAAACATTACAGAAAATATTCAGGCTCTTACCGAACTTTAGCTTTTTAAATCAAATTCAGCTTCTTCTACTGTGCCACATTTTCTCCAAAATTGACCTAAGAAATTACAAAAAAACTTAAGGACACGTCTAATAGCTCTTTATCAGTTCACTTAAGAATTGCGCAAATATTTGAATAAGCGCTTAAAATAAGGCTTGTACGAGACAGGCGTAGAGAGGCCACAGCATTAAGTGATTCGAATTCTTCCAGATCTGTTGCTCAAGATTTTCCGTCCTCGGTTGTTGGCTAAGCTTCAGAAAGTAATTCCACCCTTACTCAATAGCAACAATTACTTTGTTACAGAGGATTTGGAGGAAGCAGCATTGCTAAATTCATTTTTCGCCAAGTTGTTTACCATCGAAACTAGCCCTACTCCTGTAATCACCCTGCTGTGTGATTCAAATCTCAGTACCCTTAATTTCTCACCCGCTTGTATTCAAAAAGAAATAAGTCGTCTGAAAAATTCACATTCGGTTGGAACTGATAACATTCCAAACTCACTCATAAAACAATTAAGAGATTTCCCACCCTTAGTAAGTTATTTTCAGTGTTTCTTGAGAATGGCTTTTTCCCGGACTACTGGAAAACTTCTATTATAATTCTCGTATTTAAATCTGGTTCCAGATCAGATATTTACAATTATCGCAGTGTTCATAAAACGCCCTCTCTGGCTAAACTCTTTGAAAAACTAATTGCCAAAAAAATTACGGATTTCTGCATAATCAATAACATTCTCAGCTCCTCACAGCATGGTTTTTTACCGGACCGATCTTGTGAAACATGCCACATGTCTTTTCTAAATGTACTTACTTCTCTTCATAATGATCATCTATCTGTGTTAGTTATCTATTTTGAATTTAGTAAAGCATTTGATAAAGTTCCTCACAGGAGGCTCTTAGCCAAACTAGAGGCTATAGGATTTCGTAGTCTTCTTACTGACTTCATCAGATCTTATCTTTCAAATCGACAACAAAAGGTTTTAGTGGGATCCTCATACTCTTCTCCTACCGCAATTTCGTGTGGTGTCCTTCAAGGTACCGTGCTAGGTCCTCTGCTCTTTTTGCTTTATATAAAGGATATCTCATTGCGTGTTGAACGCTCCCAATCTTATATTTATGCAGATGATCTCAAGTGTGTTAACTCCTTCTTGAACTCTACGGCCGCGAGATGCCTAGAACAAATTCATTCTGATCTGCACGCTCTTTCGGCGTTGAGCTCAACATGGCAGATGGAGTTCTCACCTTTTAAGTGCCGATACATGTGCTTTGGGTCTGAAAGGCTGCCACAACCTGTTATTTTTCAAGGTTACCCAATGACTGAATGTTCCAGTATCAAGGACCTAGGATGAAGCTACACCAATATATTAGATCTTTCTCCTCGCGCCGATAGAATTACAGCCAAAGCCGCACAGATTTGTGGCTTTATTTCTTATAATTTCTATCTTCCTGAAATAAAGTTAAGACTTTATCGTATGTTCGTGCTTCCCATCTTAGAATACTGTTGCCCATTTTTCGATCTCATGAATGAAGTAAGCCGTTTAAAAATTGAACAAATTCAAAAAAAGTTCACACGAAAACTGCTGTATACGACAGCTTCTAATGCTTGTTACTCAAATAGATGTCAATTAACGAAGCTAAGGTTCCTTTGGGTCAGGAGATTGGAATCAGGCTTTTTTCTCCTTTTTCGGCTTAATAATAGCACATATTTACCCAGGACTTCTGTCATTACCCCCGTCAGCCGTTCCTACAACCTAAGAAACTCGGCACTTGTTATACCCCCTACTGCATCTTCCTCATGAAAACGCTCGATGTTTTTGCTTCCAGACATAGCTTTCTTTGGAATAACTTGCCAATCGAAATAAGTTCGTTAACTTGACTGTCTGCTTTCAAACAGAGACCGCACATTCATCTTTTATCCTTCTATTCTCCTCATCTTTTCCGAGCAGCTTTTTCCATGACTCCGAGAAAGCACCGTCGGGAATTTATGTGATCCGCTTGAAACTATTCTCTCTGTCTCGTGTCCCCAGAGAACCTAGATGTTTCCATTAACAACCGCTGAATCAAACTAAGCCACGTTGAAGTACTCAGTCTAAAATGCTGCAGTTTCGTTGACTACTCACCTTCATCAGACCACCCAGACCTATTTATGCTCTACTACTATGCTCTTACTACTATCTTCCTCAGCAGTTTTTTTTCCTTACACACTTTTTGAACATGGAGGCACGTTGAACCCTGTCTCCATTTTTACTGTAAGAGTTTTTTTAACTGCCATCAGTTTTCGTTTTCAGTTCAAAATTACCTGCAACACATTGCTAAATGTTGCCCCAACAGAACAATTTCTGCTGACATTATTACGACTTTCTACGTCTACTTGCACATATTGTCAAATTATTTTTTCATCTATTATTTTTTCGAAATTAACTTTGTATAGATAGTGCCGTACCGGCGCTGAAAAATGTAAATTCCAAATTCCAAATTGTCATGTTCTTGGCTTCACTCGATCTCGCCTTGGTCACTTAAATTTTGAGAGTAGATGGTTATTCGTAATTATTATCGTATTTCTACTTGCTTTGAAACATTTCTTGGCGTGCTACACTACTATCGTTGGGTGGCTTACGGTTTCTGATCGCACGACTCATGATCACATGAAATGTGCTCATTTCTTAGCTTGCTACGCAATAGCCTTCGGTGGCTTACATTTGCTGATCCCAGGGCTTGGGCACATTTCGGGCTCCCCCTACACGTCCACGCGGACCAGTGAATGGAGCAGTCCGCGCGTTTGCTATGGTTAACGTTATCCCGGCTAGAGTTCCAACGGGACATCAAACCTCGACTCATCCTTCCAAATGTATCTCGTTCCTCGATTGTCATCCCGTATGCCGTCCGGCTCTGCCCTTCTTTCTCACTTTATCGTTTGTCAGCCGTTTTGTGGGAGACGTTTTCCTGAGCCGGAACGGACTTAACCCGATAGTCACCAACCATGTCTATTCCTCCCCGCCTACGCGGACGACTGAAGTGTGCAGTTAAGTCTTCTGCAGGACAATCCGACCAAATCTCCTGACCTAGGACGTTTCCTGGTGCGGCATCACTCATTGTCTCATTGTTCCTAATTTCCCAAGTGCCTCGATCGTCTTCCCGTTTGACCTCCGCTTCTGCCCTTCTTACCCACTTTAGCTTGTACCGACCGTTTTTCTCGAAGCCAATGCGTTCCTGAGCGGGAACGGACATGACCCCTACAATCAAAAAACTTGTATATTCCTCACCATCCACGCGGACGAGTGAGGAGTGCCGTACAGTCTTCTTTAGAGCAATCCGACCGAATCTCTGCACGTTCGCGAACCAAGCAAGGGAGGTCGCAAGCAAAGTGAGCCTGTGCACCAAGGTCCTGCTACCATCTCCCAGTCCTTCTAGGTTACTATTAATCGACGATTGCTACCTCGGGACGTCACCCCCCCCCCCGGGTGACTCATTGTGAACTGGCACAGCAACTCAGTGGCTAACTTAGGCTCATTCGCCAGCATCAACACCGGATGGACTTGCATACACCCTACTGTCGTCCCGACTGCTACGTCTTGCCACATGCCTGCCACCATCTGATCGTCTGCAGTTCCCGCCCAGGCACCCAAGTCACGCCCCCGATCTTTGGCTCAAGCCGGCCAAGGTCGCGACTTCTCTCTCCCCAACTGCACCCCGTTTGGACTCCGGCGGGAACCCCTTTTTCAACTTGGGCTACTAACCAATTAACTTAAGAGTGAATAGTGCAGTTTACTCTTCGGTTAATCGGTACGGTCAAATCTCTTGTTCCCGGTCGTTTCTTGGTACAGCTTCGGCTGCGGCCAACTAACTGAGCCACGGCCACTAACTCTGTGGTCCCATACTTAGGGATCTTCTAGCGTCTCCATTACGGTCCCCATACTCCGCGTCATTTAGGATTCCCACAACAATTGGCCTTGGTTACACTTTTCATAATCCGCAGAACAAGCCTCTGTAAAACGCCGACGGAATAAGTCCTATTTCCCCGTCCAGACCTCAAAAACTTATAATTCAGTGTTTTCTTTTACTCACACAAAATAACATTTATAGAAAAATAGTTACAAACGGCCTCCTTCCGCACTGTTTGAGCCGTTCCCCTTCGACCGCATGCGGCGGCTTCGGTTGGTTCGTTCCTTCTACGCAGGTGCCTGCAAATACATAAGCTTTCGCTTAGCTGTCTTACCTGTGGAAGCATCCGCATTCTTTTTCTTTCATTGTATTGGATGCTCGTTGATCCAGCTTCCTCCGCTTCTTTTTCCTTTCGGCCACCCACCTGCAGTAAACTTTGCTGTTGCGCAGTTTAGTTTTGGCTGCGGCACATGCTACGAGCTAAATTATAAGTTATCCATTTTACCTTCCCCGCTGGGTACTTTTGGTGTGTTTCTCTCGTCGCTGCCGCCCCAGTCTTCCTTCGATGCGTGGCGATCTTCGTTTGCTTTGCTACTCGTTAAGTGGCTGCCGCATTGCTCGATTGCATCTACAGCAAAGAAAATATTGCGACAAACTTTCCTGAAACTCACCTTCACAAGAGATATCCAAATCCGCACCAGCATCATCCCTCCACTTTCCTGACCCATGCATTGCGATTGCTGGGTATTGCCTTATGTCTGTGGAAACCGTAGGCGGTCCGCCCAACCGCACCGTCTTTTCGTCCACATCATCTGATATTTTGACTAGTTTTGCATGCATTAAACTCTTACCCGATCCGCTGGTTTCGCCTTTGTTTCCGCCATCTACCTGCATTTTCATGTCCTCCATTTCCTCTAACCGCAGGAGGCAGCAAGTCTCCGGATTGAGGTTTTTGTTTACCAGTCGTTTTCGCGTGCGCAGTTTCGCTTCCGTTGGGTTATGGTTAGGTGCCGTAGGAAAAAAATACACCTACCGTCATATTTACGGAATAAATATGAGCTGTGTGGCTGCAGAAAGTATCCCAAGCTTCCTTCATTGTATTCATTCGGAAGGCAAAGCACAGTCGGTATTGGATTTCCTCAACCTGTGCCCAAATGGACCTTCCTGGAATAGGTCCACTTTGGCGCAGACCCCGTTTAAGTCGACTCCAAAACGCCTCAATAGCTTGCGTGTGCTTGCCCGTAATTGGGTCCACAAAGTTCTCAGTGTGGTTTACCGTGTAATGCGACTAACCCATTGTCTTCACCTTACTATAGCTGCTCCAACAGTCTGTCACGATTTCACTGCCGTGCTTCACTCTCCGGCATATGACACTGCAGAGGGACGGCGCTGAGCGGCTGCTCAGCCCGCACAATGCGCACCTGAAGATTTGTCCGTCCTTGTTCTGCGTGTACTTCTGTAGGGACACTCGTCTGCCGCAAGAGCATCGTAAGTCCATTTATAGGAGACTTTTGCTGCGGAGGTAGGGCACCAGTTCGGCCGAATTTATGGTTTGCAGAAGCCTATTGTCTGGCGTCGGTTGGTCCAATCGTAGGGACCTCGGTGACCTGTGGTCCGGGCTAAAGTATAATAATATGTTTATTATGCCAGTTTACAGGCAATTGTAAAGAATTGGTAATGCACCTCTTGGGCGCCTTCCAACACCTCGAAGACCGGAAAAAACCTAAAACAAACTCCCTTTGTTGCAGCCAGTATTGGTTTTGTTTCAGGTTTTTTGTTTTGTCAATACTGGGCGAGATAGGGAGTTTGTTTCAAGTGAAAAAAACCTGCCTTCAAAGGTATGATACTAACGGAATAAATGTACAGTTGTAAGCTGAGTTGACTCATCAGCAGGAGAACTGTTTCATATCGTTTAAAAACATTAGTTCCAGACGGAGAGGGTTGGCACAAGAACACAGTGTTCTCAGTCTTCCTTCAATGGTTGTCGGCAATAGTTGCGCGCTTTCGGCTGAAGGGTTAGCAGACTGCGGGCTGCTGCTTCAGCCGCATTATCTTTAGCAGTGAAGCCTGGCGGGGTTCAAAGTCCACGAACGCCATCAGAGTGAAAGAGAGATTCCACCGAGTCAGCACCCAAAATTCATGAAAGTTTCCCTGAATGTAGAAAACTAGTTATAGCTCTCTTAAACATAGGGTAGTTTTGCTGGGTTTTAATACTTTTGGGCAGCTTATTCCAGATTGATATGGCATTTACTGAAAAGAATTGCCGGTACTTAACTGTACGTGCCATAGGAAGAAATAAAAATACGTCTCGATGACTGGCGCGTCGAGAGTGCTCAAGCTGCCTTATTGTACAAAGGGGATTAAAGGTTTGACCATTCAAAAGTTTAAACGGTAAAAATAGACCCTTCTGTAATCGACGAAGCCATAGGGGATCCAGCTTTATAAGTTCGCACCTTTGTTGGTAGGTTAAGTTACGGTGTTCTGTAGTGAAAACTCTTCTAGTGAAGAAGTGCTGCACCGATTCTATTTTCTTCCGTTCACTAGTGCGCAGAAGACTGAATAAGGGTGAGCAGTATTCAAGACTAGGTCTCACGTACATATTATAAAGGCTAGTTCTAACCTTGATAGTCTTAAAATTTCTAAGGATAAATCCGGTGGTTCGGCGTGCTTTCGAGACTATCAGGGCACAGTGCTCTGACAAATTGAGACTATTAAAGTAGGATATGCCCAAATCCTTGATAACTCCTGGGACATTTAGTTCGTGGCCGTCAATGCTTAATTCCGGTTGATGATCGTCGCCAATAAAACGCATACACTTTTAGACTCATCCTTAAATACTCCGCCCCACTTAGGCCAAGCTTACTAACTGACGTGGACCGTATCCCTATTAGAAAATCGGATTCGACACGAATCCGATTCCAGCTCGACAACTCTACAAATGTAGAGTCCGATTCAAGCTCGAAATGCACACAATGTAGTGTACGATTCCAACTCTACAATTGCTCTACAATGTAGAGCCATAAGTTTCATCCGAGCAGGGGTAACCCTATTCCTCGCGAAAAACCCCAATTTGAAACGCAGTAGAAGAGCACTTTTTTGGAGACGTGTAAATGATAGAATAATGGAGTATGTAAAAAATATCGATAACAAACGGTAGAAGTATTCGAAAACGTAAAAAGTAATCTGTGGGCTATGTACAAATAGGGACTGGAGTAAAAGTTCATATAATCTACTTAGTACCCAACAAGGGTAATGGAAGCATGGCCGGTGTTAAAATGGTGGAAAGAAACGGTAGAAAATGTATTCAAAACTGTGCAGTCGGCACCAGTCCCTTGCAACGTCTGCGACAGAAGAAGATGATGGGGTTTTGTATGAAACATTACCAGCAACAACAGCAAAAGTGATTGACTTGGTAAAGCACCGCTTTAGGTTATCATCCCAGCCACCGCTGAAGAGAACCTCGGCGGTTATCTTGTCGCAGAACAAATTTCTAAATATTCTGTCTGCGAAGGCGTTGATGTTGGACCTTCCGAGGTCTCTAAGGTGGTCAATCTGATATGCCTATGTTAGTAATGTATTTTAACCTACCAGCTGGCAGCGGAAAGCCTCGTCGTCGCATTGTGCATCCAGGCGGTTGTAGTCCACAAGGGTTTCCACCCTTGAGATTGTAAATTTTTCCGCTGTCATCGCATCCACCTGGCTGATCGATGCTCCGTGCCGGCAGCTTTCCAGATTCTTGAAATGCTGCAAGGTTTTCTGTTGGAAGTCCTTTATGAACTTTGTATAGCTTTTGAGGTAGCTGACGACTAACCTCTTAAGCTTTAGCTGGATGGGTCGTCTTCTTGTTCCTCTCCCCTTTCGCCCCACAATTTTCCCCCTTCGTTTCTGTTCCTGTACACCCAGACATCTTTCGTCTTACCCTCTTTGTCAGTTAACTAGCAGGCAAGGCTGTGCCTGCTGTGGGCTGTTCGGTGGAGTATTGGACGGGGTTTCTGTCCGAAAATTGGCTTCCGCGGTTTGCGTTCTTCCAATGCTGTGTGGGAAGGTAAAAAAGCTCATAATATTTGCTTTGGTTGCGTACTCACTATCTTTCTGCTTAGACCTGCGATTATAATGGCAGGCTACTAGCGCACTAAACGAGCTTACCGCAGGCCCAGTTGGGATCATACCTGATAGTTCCAGACATGTCTGTCTGGCTGCCGACCGTTGCAAAATTGGCTTCTCCGGATAGCGTCCACGCGTTCCTGCTAGAAAAGACAGAAAACCAGCTCGATGTCTTTAATTTGTGCACCCGTTCGTGCTCATTACTGTGAACCATACCATTAATTTTATCAGAAATTTCAAGGAACAATTTAATAAAATTTATTCCACTAATTTCAGTTAGAAACATGCACTTCGTTTAGGAGAAACAGCACTTACCTGGTTATTCCCCATATGTCTGTCTGGCTTCCTACTTCACGCATTTATGTGCTGGTATTTCATTGGTAGCCAGCGCAGCGGCTCGGCTTTGCGTGTCCTTGAGACCATATATTCAATTTCTTGAATATTTTTCCTCCAATTACCTTTCGCGGCTTGATTTTCTTGGTTTAAATGCTGATTTTTTCCCTTTTATTGCTCAAAAGACCCATTTTTAGCCAATTTTTAGATCAGTTAAACAAATTTAGGCGTACCTACGTAATTTTCTTAGTTTTTGGAATTATTTTACTCTCTCTCTTCCCCTGATATGCCCCACCCATACTTACCTCTTTTACCACTCTCCCGTCTTGGAGTTGGGCGCACTTCGCGCGCACTCACACGACCCCATAACACAATCCTACCGAGTTGTTTTAACTGCCTTAAGTTTTCGTTTTCAGTTCAAAATTACCTGCAAAACATTGCTAAATTTTGCCTCGAAAGAACAATTTCTGCTGACATTATTACGACTTTCTACGTCTACTTGCACGTATTGTCAAATTATTTTTTTCAATTATAATTTTTTCAGTTAACTCTGTACAGATAGTGCCGTACCGGCGCTGAAAAAATATAAATTCCAAATTGTCATGTTCTTGGCTTCACTCGAACTCGCCTTAGTCACCTTTATTGCTGGTGGTGATGGCGAGATCCAGCCTTCATAGATTTTGTTGAGATTTTTACGTTGGGTTGATTGCCTGGCCGTGTGACTTTTGTTAGGATGCCGGATGTCCTTCACATAAAGGGCCTTTGACGTCGGACAATTACCCCATTGCGTATTTCCAGGCCCTTCTCTCCGTTTACTTTCAAGATGGCTAAGACTACCTTTAAGGCCGTCCATTTCATCCTCTCCCTTACCATTTACTCTTGTTGAAAAAAACTGTCTTATGGCCGGGGATTCCTCCTGCCGTTCACTCAAGCAAGTAGCTTAGGAGGTCTCCCATATGAAGGTCGTCTAGATAGGCTCAATCTTTTTCCTCTCTGTTAAAGGCAACAAAGAAGAGATTTGATCATGGTGTTTAAAATGGTCAGGGGGTAGACTGTGCTCTTCAGATGACCGACTTCTATGAATTTGCACAAACAATACATCTACGTGGTCAACCGTACAAACAGAAGAAACACCACGCTTAACTAGAAGTGTGGGCCCACTTCTTCTACCAGCGGGTCATTGAAGAATGGAATAAACTTCCTTCGTCGGTTGTTTTTGCTGAAAGTGTCGACGCATTCAAAAGAAGGCTTGATCTTACTTTGCTTGCTGGTCATAAATTTGGAAGACAACAACAATTTATATAGTGCATATATGACTTTGAACAATATGCCTGATCTGACAGCATCTATCTCTAAAAAGGTTTTCAAAGGCTCTGCCTCTTTTTTGTATATACTGAATTATACTAAATCAGTTTGAAACTCGGGTAACTCTCACCACCTCTATTACCGTTTGCGTAAAGCAACAGGAAAATATAAACAACCTTGCACTACCGTTTGGGGTTAGTTGGTTCAAGTGATAACTGATACCGTGGCGACCTTGAACGCGGTTTGTTCAAATTCGAAGATAAGGGAAGCTTTATATAAATTGATTTATATAAGAGAAGAAACGACTCAAAGTCTTTGGTTTTCTTAAATAAAATATCAGTAAGTAACAGTTGACTATCTTAGCCAAAATCTGCTACCAAACTCCTTCGTTGATTTGGTCAGATATTGTCCTCTGTTTCATAGAACGCTGTACAAATCATTTGTTTTGTACTTCTAGTATTTTATAGTTTATTTGTCAAAAACACATTACTTAGACATATGTTTAGCATTCCAAAATCCTTTACAGGAAAATTTTATTAGAAACAATGACCGACGCGAAAGTTGTTGTGGATTAAATCGATCTGTCAGCCCTCTTGAATTTAACAACTTTATTGAAAAGTATGAAGCTGTATTGAAGATTCTTAATTCACTTCTGGACTCCAATTCATTTGACAGCAACCTCACGAATTTACCTCAGATTGAGTCTGTAGTGCATTTAGTATCAACAGAAGTTTCAGATAGATCAAAACGTAGCTGTAATATAATCTTCCGCAACTTTCCTCAAACGAGTAATCCAATGGTAGCAATACAAAGTGTTTTTCAACAATGTGGGATAAGTATAGGCATAGTGTCTATCAAAAGACTAAATTCGCGAAGTAAAAACAAACCGATTTTGCTTACATGTTCTTCCCACGCCGAAGCTCAAATGCTACTACAAAACTCTGAAATAAATAGGAGTTTCCGGAGTTTTAAAGCATATATAGGCCCTGACTTGACCCCAATGCAGCGCAGACAAGTTTTTCACAAAGACAAAGGGCGTAAACAAAGTCAGCCGCATATAGTCATAGAGGACGGAAACACTCCACAAAATGCTACTTCAGAAGAACAATTAACGAGTTCCTCCTCATCTGGGAAGGAAAACGAAAACTATCAACGTAGCATCAGCTTAGATGACTTGAGAGCGACTTCTTCATATTATAATAATGACAAACCGAAAGCAAATAATAAACCTGCCGAAGCAATTAAGGGAAAGAATAAGGTCCAAACAAAAAGATCCCGAAATAGTACAACCCCATTAGACATGACCAACACTTATCCTGAATCTAATCAAGATACACTGATAAATAACAACACACGTCTAAACATGTCCATAAATAGCAATACCAGTCCTAACTCAACGAACCAAAGTAGTAAACCAGTGTTAGATTATCTCCCCCGAACAACCCAGAATAGACCACCAGTCCCAAACAGAATTTCATATCAAAACGAATATCCGTATTTAAATGCACACCCTAAAATGACACCTAACCCCTTCTCTCAACCCATGTATCCTAGCCCATACACAAGACGACCACCGCACACCCAACCCTTTCAATATAACACACACAATCAAATCCCACCTCGCACAACACCATACCCTCCGATAGTTACACAATGCCATCGAATTCCACCACTCTCATCACCAATTTTTCCCAATAATGCACAATTTGCCACAAATAGTCCAACACCACCATATTATCCACCAATCACACAATTTCCGCACATGAGCCCTCAACACAATCAACCAACTAATAGGAATCCATTTTTTCACAACAGATTCCAGCTTTTGTATCCGACACCATAAGTGTTGCTCTTATTAATGCTAGATCGATAGGAAACAAAGTTCCACGACTTAGGACTTTTATTGACACACACAATCCCGATATAGTCTTTTTAACAGAAACATGGGTAAACGAATCAACCTCCAATGCTTCACTTTTTATAGCAAACTACACCTTCTATAGACAGGACCGTGCGAATAAACGAGGAGGAGGTTGTATGATCTACATTAGATCTACCATAGAACAGAGTGGCTTTGAGGTTCTTCAGGAGACGTTCAATGGCGAAGCATGCTTCGCTATAATAACATCCAAGACCCTTAAAAGCATTCTAATTGGATGTTTGTACACCCCTCCGGAATATAGTAATGATGACACTGGTCTTACAAATCTACTAGATATTCTATCAAATATCCGAACCGACTATAAGATAATTGCAGGAGACTTAAACCGTCCAGAAATAAACTGGACAGAACTATCAGCCCCATCCAGACATGATGAATTATTATCATCAATTGTGTTTCCTAACTGGACGCAAATAATAAGCAAACCAACCAGGGGAAACAATATACTCGATGTTATTCTCACCAATGATATCTGGCCCTTATATACGCACTACGACAGCTTAACCTTTGATAGTGATCATAAGAAAATAATAGCAGTGCTCCCTCTTAACATTAAAATAAGACCTGATCCTAGTTACACTTCTATAAACCCCAAAAATCTTGACATTGAATCTATGAATAACTACATTAGGTCATTGGATTGGAGCTCTTTCCTCCTAACAGCATCCCCTCTAGAAGCTGTAAACATATTATATGCCACCCTTAATTTAATTCGAGATACCCTAATTGACGAGAGATCCCCATGTAAGAAATCACTAATCCCAAACTTCCTTTCCAAACGGCTAAAAAAACTTAAAAAACAACTCCACGACCCATGTATTAGTTATCTATCTACGCTCAGACGCATTACAGAGATTCACGAGTTAGCCCAGAACATTGAAACAAATAAGACGATAGCAGCAGAACATCGGGCAATCGAGTCCCCAGAAGGGACAGCCCAAATCTTCAGGAAACAAATAAATTATCATCAAAAACAAGGCCCCCAAATCATGCTTGATGACCAAGGAATAGTAATAACAAATGACAACCAAATAGCAAATCTTTTTAACGAGTATTTCTCAACCAACTATTCAGTCGAGGAAGAACCAATCCCCCAACCAACAGAAATGACGGCACTAGTATTAAAAGAGATATTGTTTAACGAAGAAACTGTAGAGAAAGCTATCCGCCAACTGTCCAATTCCACATCATATGGAACGGATAGAATCCCTCCTTGCATACTGAGGCATATGACATATGCCCCAATACTTCTGTCTAACCTTTTCTCGTTACTGCAGTCAAATGGTACTTATCCAGAAATCTGGAAAAAATCATGTATCACCCCAATTTACAAAAACGGAAATCGGTCCAATGCCCAAAATTATCGTGGTGTTCACCGAACATCGGTTATAGCAAAAATCTTAGAAAAAATAATTTATAACCAAATGTTAGACCATCTGACGAATGTAAATCTCATACCTCCCTCTCAACATGCCTTTTTACCTAAAAAGTCATGTCAGTCCTGCCATCTCACTTTCTTGGAATTCGTCTCCAGAAATCGAGATGATGGGAACACGGTAGCTACAATTTACTTTGATCTAAAAAAAGCCTTTGACAAAGTTCCCCATAAAAGACTGATCGTGAAGCTAGTGAGTCACGGGATTCGGCCCCCCCCCCTCCTTGATTTCCTCAAATCCTATCTTCACAACCGATTTCAAGTAGTACAACTTCGAAATATAGTATCAGAACCAGCTCATATAAGCAGTGGTGTTTTTCAAGGCACTATCCTAGGTCCCCTCTTATTTCTCATTTACATTCATGAGTTATCCACGGTATCAACATCTGCTAAAACATTTTTAGATGCAGATGACTTAAAACTCGCATATGCCTATAACAAAAATTCGATAAGTAGTGTGCATAGAACAATTGAATTAGACCTTCAAAAACTAAACGACTGGAGTGTTCAGTGGCAAATGCCGTTTTCACCAACAAAATGTCATCTCATGATTTTTGGACCACTAAAACTTCCCCCCATAATGTTTAGTGGTCAAGAAGTAAAAGAGCTAACATCTTTAAAAGATTTAGTTCTTAGCTATTCTAATACTCTTGACTTATCCCCACATGTTAAACAAATCGCACCAAAAGCCAATCGACTTTGTGGCTTCATAAGTAAAAATTTCACATTAATTACACTTAAGACTAAACTTTACAAATTGTACGTTTTACCTATTTTAGATTACTGCTCAATATTTTTCGGTACCATGTCATCAGATGACAGACAGAAACTAGAAAAAATCCAGCGAAGGTTTACCAGAGGTCTGTGTAAACACGATGACGCCCGAGACTCCTATTCAATAATGTACAATAGATATGGTCTTAAACCCCTCTGGCAAAGGCGACTCCAAAATGGTTTAACTTTCCTATTTAAAGTGACACATAATCCGAACATCCTTAGCAATAATATGTTAACAAATCAAAACGGTTCCCGTTCCACTAGAAACAACCAGCATACAATTCATAACGCTAAAGCTAGGACGGCCCAGCGAGCAAATTTCTACACCATAAGATATGCGATCATATGGAATGCCCTACCCAACGATATTCGCAAAAGCCACAGTTTAGCCGAATTTAGAAGAAAGACCAAGCAGTTCTTCTCAAATGACATGAGGCATATATTTCTGAATAAAATAAGACACTTTGCTAACCAGTTCTTTGACGTCCAATTCGGACCAAAAGGGATCTAACGGTCCAGGAGAGTTCCCGAAAATTTTGGAGAAAACAGGCAAATGCTGGAAGCTTTCCAGTCGACGGTTTCCAACGCTGATAAAATCAAAGCTTAAGCAAAATTGTGCCTTGCCTCCTTTTCCAATCCTTAAAAATAAAAAACAAAAACTAAGAACAATTTATCTATTCCAATATTCCTCTACTAATATCTAAATGCTTATAAAAAATTATTATGAAAGAAAATTATTTTCTCTTCAATTCTACTAAAATATATATTGTTTCCTCTTATAATGTATCAGAAATATAAATACTAATGATGTAAATCTCAATCTCACTTAGATATTCGACAAACGAAAGGCCAAATGTCTTCTGCCGATGCACTTGAATTACGATGGTGCTTCGCAGCTGCCTCGACCCACCTCAGACATCTGCAACGTCCCATCTAATTAGCAAACTTGTGCCACTGGACAACGATTGTAATCTCCGTATCGAGCAGACCCATGCATACGGTAGACGCCATATCATCAGCTGATTTTTTCACCTTCAAACTGACCGCGGCTAAGTATACCTCAGTTAAAGGACATTACAGTTTTTCCAGACCCCAAGTATTCTTACTATAAAACCGTAACACCTACAATGTATAGCTATTTTTTTTCATGTTTTCCTCGATTTTTTCCCTAGAAGTCAGGTTTTTTCACTTAAAACAAACTCCTTATTTCGCACACTATTGACCTAGCAAAAGACCAAAACAAATACAATGGTCACTGCGAAAGAAGGGGTTTGGGTTAGGTTTTTTCCTGCCTTCCGGGGTTTTTTGACGGCGCCAAAGATGTGCTTTACAAATAAACCTTATTTATATTTATTTATATATATTGATCAATGGCTAGAGCATTTAACTGAGCTACCGAACCAAATACACGTTCACCCATGAACCTACAGCTATCAATTGCAGTTCAAAACGTAAGTGGCTGCGAGCAACCTTCGAGAAGTTACCTACAATCGGTATTTCAACGACCGAACGTTTAGAAGGCTTAGGGTGAAGATTTTATCACAACAGGAGCTTTCAAAGTTTATTTTTCTGCTTTGATGGACTGAGTACATTGGCCGTACTTGACTTTATGGGCTGCCGAAGTCATCCCAACTGACTGGTCACTGTCCATTACCTGACCGATACGGAAGACATTATTACTGAAATGGCTGAAATTATTACGACTTTCTACGTCTACTTGCACATGTTGTCAAATTATTTTTTGAATTTTTATTTTTTCGAAATTAACTTTGCCGTACCGGCGCTGAAAAAAATATAAATTCCAAATTCCAAAGAGCGGTGACATGCCATTATTGACAAATTACTGCGGTACTCGCCTAATAGACATAGATGCCAAAGTGTTTGCGACCACCCTTCACCGCAGATTTTCAACTGAACTTAAATAGCGCCTTTGATTTTATCATGCTTGCCATTGATCCAGTGCATTTCCTTCAGAATCGCTTTGCACGAATGTTTTGCGTCTGGAAGCTAAGGGAAAACAACAACAAGATCTTGGAATGAAAATCTATTACTTGATCTGAGTACATTTACCTTTAACGCAAGCTATGCTTAACATAACTTATGGCAGTTCGTGAGACCCACATTGGCAACCACTGTTCGGATTTGCTGGTAACGTCAGGTTTCCGGCTTTCTTATATCTGTCGTCCTTGGCGTGGTCTTCTTGTTCTGTTCCCCTGAGGTCTCCTTTGTTCCGCCTTCGTAGTTCATCCTACATTCCCCTCCGTCGTATAATTCGTGTCTCTCAGGAAGGTCAGCAGTACATACACTTCTGTTTCATTGATTTCGCTGCACTCGTTCTCTGACTTTCAACGTCTGCGGGTTCACTAACATAGAGCAGTTGATTTGCGCGCATGCTTTCGTTCGGTCTCGCTTCGCAGATTCCGCTGCTGTCATCTACACATTGCAAAACATTTGAAGGATAAAAATTCTTACCTGCCACCGCGCGTTCGCCAAGCGTCTCCTCTTGGTCTGCATCTGCCGTTTCGTAAACAGACAGAAATGGGTTTGCGGGCAGCCGTTTGTCTACATTCGGCTTGCACGCCTCACAGTTTTCATCTAAATAACAAATATCATTAGTGACAGGGTTGCCCTTAACTTCTACCTCATCCACATTGTACGGTTCAGCAAAATGGTGGCAGATAATTTCCCAGGCTGCCGGTATATCAGCTTTCCCCTATGTGAAACCATAGGTGGTACTGAATCTCCTTGGCGTGCGCCCAGACTGCTGTTTCAAGTACCGGTCCACAGTGTCGCAGCCCGCGCTTCAAGCGGCTCCAATAAGCCTCAACAGCGTTCGTGTGGCAGGCGGTTTCTTAACGCACGAACTACTTGGAGTGGTTTAGTTTTGTGTGCTTGTAGCTCATGGACAACTCCTTCAGATCACCATAACCTTTTCAGTAATCCGTTGTTATTTGGCTCCCATAGGCTACTCTTCTCCTGATAACTGCCGTCAGGGTGTTATGGTCGCGGTTGTTCAACTGCTCGACGACGCTTCTCTTTCGAACTGTGTCGTGCATCCCGATTATCCACAGTTGCCGCTTACATCAACCCTTGTTGTACTTCCGCTGTGATATTAGGGATTCATCTATTTGTACTTTTACTCCTGGGCCGCCTAATCTTACAGCATGGCTACGGAGTGCACGACAGCACACGTTTCGGCACACTGCGAACCAGTATCCAGCGTTCCTTTCGGCCACACCGCAGATGGACGCCACCTCTCTGACAGTTTTGCCCAACACAAAGGCCAAACATGTTCCCAACAGCTTGCTCAGGCTTAACCGGCTGTTGAAGAACATGGGTTTGGATCTTATAGACTTTCTCCTGTGGCATTTTCCACAACGGAAAACGAAACCGTTGCCACTCCGCGCAAGCTGTCTTTGGACCATGAAGCTTGCGCAATCGCAACTAAACCAAGAGTGCAGCAGTACTTTTTGTTGACAGTACACAACCACATCGCTTGAATTGAGAGTTTTCTCTATCTGCTCATATGGCGTAAGTAAAGACAGCCTGACAGATCGTGCACTGAAGAAAAATTTTATCATTCCCCGGCCAATGCAATTTGCATTTGTCAGAAATCTCACCTTACATTTAATTAAAAAAACACTTTTCTTCACGTTTGATCCTTATATAGCTTAAAATTTGCTCTTACTTGGCTTTCGCATCTCCAACTGTTTGCAATTCCATGCTAGCATATTCGGTCGCTTGCGCCATATGCCAAAACGATTTACACTGCACGCACATTTAATGCTACCCGTTTACACTCTTGCCTTGCTCTGATTAGTTGCCACTCTCGCACGATCAGTTTTGCGCTTCCTTGGACTTCAATATTCAGTAACCTGATTATTCGCACCAAAAGTATGCTTCCCAGTTGACTTTGTGCCACTGTAGCGTTAACTTTGCGCTTGCGTTCCTCTACCTACACCCTTCGGTCTTCTTTATCTTCTTATTAATGCTGCTGAAGCAGAAGCCCGCAGTCTGCTAACCCTTCAGCCGAAAGCGCGCAACTTTTGCCGACAACCATTGAAGGAAGACTGAGAACACTGTGTTCTTGTGCCAACCCTCTCCGTCTGGAACTAATGTTTTTAAACGATATGAAACAGTTCTCCTGCTGATGAGTCAACTCAGCTTACAACTGTATATTTATTCCGTTGGTATCATACCTTTGAAGGCAGGTTTTTTCACTTGAAACGAACTCCCTATCTCGCCCAGTTTTGACAAAACAAAAAACCTGAAACAAAACCAATACTGGCTGCAACATGGGGAGTTTGTTTTAGGTTTTTCCGGTCTTCGAGGTGTTGGAAGGCGCCCAAGAGGTGCATTACCAACTCTTTACAATTGCCTGTAAACTGGCATGCTAAACATATTATTATTATTAAAGCAATCGTCCTTTTCTGGCTCTCATTCCCGTTATTATTTCCAATTATCGCCGTCCACAGCTCACCAGGTTGCTGCTCCTACCATATAACCCCCTATTACCAGGTGCCCGTACGACAGACGGACCTTGGTCTCACTAATCATTCTCGCCAAAGGTGGTGACCGTATCCTTCCTCAGAATCATCAACCAGTCAGCATGACTTCAGTCGTTGTGAAAGTGCTAGAAGATTTCATCTGCCGAGAAATCAATGTCCACGTTGGGCCAGCCGCAATCCTATCGATCGGAAATCACGGCTTTATCAAAGGCGAATCGTGTACCGCTAACATGGTCGCACATGAAGCTTGGTGCGTAGCAAAAGAAAAGAACAACTGCTGATACATGTGGCCTTAGTATTACTTAGGAAGACACTATATAAATTCGATCTATCACAGGGAGTTAAGTAAGTGAGATAAACCAAGAAAACTGCGATTTTCAGACAATGGTTACTTAGTGGAGGAGGGAAGTCCGTGAAGGCCAGAGTAGTTGGAAGAGTATATTGCATACAAAAAGGAACGGAGAATAGATAAGAGAAGATTGACCTATCAAAGCCCGACCACCAAGGAGATCGACCGGGTCCCAAGTGCGGTTTAAGACGAAGTCAGGACAGATGACAGAGAGAGTGCGTTAATTGGCTAGGTTGGCCTCTGATTGGTTGGACGGCGTATTGAGTGGTCCAAGTCACGTGCGCCAGTAAGTCTGGCGACTTCAACTACCTTGAGCTCCAGACAGATTGAGGCCACCACGGGACGCCAGAAATCGACAGGCAACGGCTTACTACAGATCACATGCCTCTTCTGACCCAGCACAATAATACGACCATTCCAAGAGCTGTAGCCAAATGAATCAAAGGATACATACGCGGTAGACAACGCCGACTCAGGGTTGACAAAGAACGTTCCTATGCATTCAAGGCTCACATTGGCGTACCCAAAGGGTCGGTGCCAGGTCCCAGACTGTTTTATTTGCGTTGCGGATATCCCATCAAGGCTCTGTATGTGGACGACCTCAAGTAATGATATGCTATACACAACCCCGAAGGCAAAACAACTTATCAGAATGATTTTAATGGGAAACAAGAATGGTCATTGGAGACCAAATTACCAGTAAACGTGAAAAAATCACACTTGGTGATAATTCGGTGAAACTAGGACCACCCACCATATGCAATATAAAACGCGACATTCGTCCAGTAAGGAGTACTCGTGACTTGGGCATGAGCATACAAGACGACCTCAAAATACAAGAACAATCAACTTTGACAAGAGGCAAGAGTATGGCACTACTCTGAATGTTCAGAAGAGCTTTCACATCCTGGTTTATGCAGATGTTCCATTAGTTCGTGATCAAGCTCATCCACCTGATCGTCAGCTTGGTTGCCGTGTACGATGGGCGAGATGGCAGATATCGAATGTATACAAAGGCTGGGGTCAAGACACGTACCTGTATTGAGGAGACTGCCTTATACGGACCACTATAAAGCACTGTACCTGTTCAACCTTGAATTTCGACGCTCCAGAGGCGACCAAACCATGATGTTTAAAGTGGTCGTTTGCGGTGATATGCCGGGGCTCTCACGATATTTCAACTTACCATCGGTATGCCTACGCGCGCCCATTGCTTCAAGCTGGTGATAAGAATAGCACATGGCTTTTTGCAAAAATATATCGTCTCTCGGGTCGCGCCATGAATGCATGGAACGACCACCCCCGATGTTGTTGCTGCCGATACAATTGGCGGGGTCAATAAAAAATACGATGCGTGATGCGCATCGTGATGTATACCGTTCACGGGATTGCCTTTGCCTTGACAGAAGTAGTTGCCTGACTTGAAAAATCCCATATGTCCGGTGACTGCAAAGGAGGTGTGTCCAGGGATCTGTCCCTACCCTCTATGGATGACAAGCAAAACATGAAACAAGGTGCCAATAATCTCTCTCTATTTAGTAATCATGGAGCACTTCAGCTAACAGATTTGTCTGTACGAACAAGGTTAATAAACAAAACGCATAAAGATATTCAATAAACCTCGGATGCCAAATGAACCTGAGTATAACACTAAAGTTAAATACTTACTTTCCTTGAGCTTATTGAACAGCGGTAAGAAAGAATATTGAGGGCGTGTAAATCAAAATTGTTCAGTCATCGGTTGGGGCAAATTTTCACAATTTAGTCCTGAACGCAGTGCGATTTCCTCTACAGCTGATTGCTGGATCTGATAAAAAATGCTAGAAGCCAAAAATATGCTTCAGCTGGTCGAACAAATCCAACAAGACCTAAGAAGTGTTGTGAATGAGACAAAAAGGAAATATATTCCCATAAAAGATGTTTGTTTTCTTTCCTTAATGTCTGATAAAAGTAGAGTGCCGAAACCCAAATGAAGTGTCTTACCGAACTAATAAATGGACGAAATGACATCAGAACTTGTAAGCTTTTTATGATTAATTTATAGCAATGCTTTAGATGTCCTTGAACACAATGACGAACTAGCTTATCCCTTCCTAAATGGATGTTCCACCAAACAACCGAAACTTGTCTCTATTTGTCTGTCAGCATTACAACGTCTAATTACAAACAACATTCTAACTGAAGTGAGAAATTTATATTCAATCTATGTATAGGAAACGGCCACACATCTGGTAGACACTTTGCAAGTTCTGACCGAAAGTGATGTTGAGGAACTGAAGGTCCTCCAAACGATCATTCTCCTCATCACAACTAGCACGCTTATCACGGAGGTTCCCCTGGCGAATGTACGTCTACCATTATTTATCTGCGATACTTTGCCTACAATACATTTTTGCATTTGCTCTTGATGTAATATTCTTTTAATATTCTTAAACGGATTAACAATTAAGAGACTTGAAAACGAAATGCATCACATAAATAAAGTTAACCGACATTCCTACCGTGTGGAACATTTCTATGCAAAGTCCGGACCGAAAAATTTCGTGTGTTCATCCTAGTTTTTATTCCGCGTCCAAATAAATCATCCCATTGGGACCCTTATTTACGTCGATGTTGGAACAGTCTTCTTTCCAAATAATTTTTCCCTTTATGACTATCCAGACGAAAAATTGTTGCATAGTGATCAGTGTGTTTCGAATCTCCTGCTTTTGCTGCCACAAGGGCTAGTTCTTCGCCCACAGTTAGTTCATATAAGCTTGGTTTGGCTGTTAAATATGAAAGAAGCACATTAGCGGACGTCATAAATTAGTTAGCGTTTGGATATAAATTAATCAGAAGGCTGCTGTCATATTTGTATGGTATATTGAGAACGTATCCCCGAAACCGGTGAAGACTTCTGAATTTTTATAACTTTTCCGTGGTCATCCTTTATGCAAGTGATCGTATATTTGGAATGCACTTTATTTAAAAAAATCCCAATATAAATGAACTTTCAAGTGACATTTTCCATTCTTCTGCACTGTATGACAAACTTATTCGGAAAAAGCATAAGAAAAAACGTTCATTTTAGCAATTTCCCATGACACTTGAGCACATATTTGGCAGAAGAACACATGCATTGACGACAATCTGGGTGGTCGCACCAGGTCGAGTGCTAACATATTATTTAAGTTATCCCAGAAAGTTTCAATAAAATTTCATTCGCCTGTCACTTACCAACTCTTGACCGCTTACTGACGATTAAGCTGAAAATTCTATTTTAGGAACATTTTCTTAACATTGCCTCGAGCTTTATGACAATCATCTGCTCTACTGAGATCTTAACCAGGTCGGCCATTCTTTTATCACTGATTTCATTTTCAATGGATATCTCAAAGAAAAACAAAGCGATCGCTTCGACGCAGTTTGCGGTCCTAGTGCCAGTGTCGATTTCTTAAACGCTGATTAAAATTAAAGTTTCTAAGTATCATCATTTTCTTTCTCGCAACATAGAAGTTTCTAAACAACCACCACTCTGATATGCAATCTATCTCACAAACAGCATTATCGCCAGGAATTACTATAGTTTCTTTCGTTTAGAATTTTGAGAAGTAAGGTCCGCCTCGTAAATTTAACTTTAAATTTAACTTGTGCATTTCGTAGAATCTATTGGACAAATCATGACTATCAGCGTAGAAACTATTTAACTAGTCCTTCTTTTCAGGCGTTTTTTGTGGATACTCATCGAAATAACGAAAGTTGTGCTTTTAAAACCAAGAGAGTTGGGATCTTTCTTAACAAATCACTGCGGCTTTTGCTTTCCTAATCACGCTCATAACCCACGTGGTGGATTAGATATTTCAGTGGTCACTTTTTGCTGGGAAAATTGCACTGCAAGTATAGTCTAATGCCAGAATGCTTTTCGCTCAATGTATTTCCAAGACAAGTAATTTTTACTCTGGCTTTTGCTTCACCATACATATCCAGCTTTCTTGCTTTAGCAGATTTTTACAATTCCGGCACTCAGTAAATGTTTACCATACTCTGTGTGTGTGGGTGTTCGACCATCGATTTCGATGAAATCCAACATGTGCATAAACACGTTGGTACAGTAGGTGAAAATCTCAGGGGTTAGCTTTGAAGTTATAGAGGACGTAGTTAGCGGCTTCATACTCTTAACTTCTCCCGGAGTCTCAAAGACCAAACGGGATCCGGCATAGGCTGCCTTATCAAATGCGAGCCAAATCACCGCCTAACTTAGGCTTAAGTGACAGTAGACTTTGGGTGGATACTACTGTACTATTTGCCTTCATTCACCCATGGTAGGTGTGAAGACTGGTCCAAGGTGGCCGAGATCGATATGGCTACTACTGTTTCTAATACTACTGACTATCAATGTAGCTGAGTCTTAGTAGTATCAATACCATTCTGAAGCGTTGGTTTGAAGCTTGTGCTGGGGCTCATACTCCCGTAGTCTCAACAAGGAGTGTGAATATGGGTGTAAACTGTTACGAATAAGTGCATGCTTGGGGTCCTGAGTACAACAGCGTTTGCCTTGGTTTCCGCACTTTCGACTCTATCCATCGAGCTGTGTGGACTAAAGTACGGCTGCTATAGGTACGTGCCTATACTAAAGGTGCTTATTTCCAAAAATCATGTTTACTAAGGCCAGTACTGCCTGTGTAGGCTTATCCAGAATTCGCAGTCAGTATGCACTCCAAATCTGTGTGAGGTAAAGTGAATAGCTTGTGGGCTAAGATAAAGCCATGTACGTGCTTAGTCGCGCCCACCTTCTCATTTCCTTTTTTTATCTGAATCCAGGCCCTCGCCATCTGCTTCAAACTACATTCGGGTAAGACCAGCGCTATTGTCAACACAGCCGCTGCCGCGGTACGACAGTGCACTAGTGCTGTTTTCGACCGAATCGCCCGAACCAGTGTCGCACGGGTACTGGAAGAAAATTCACCAGGTTTGTGATTTCATGGCCTGTGCTTAGTCCGGACAGCAGCCCGCCGCATTGAGCACCCTCATGTTCGAAAACCTGTGCATGCTGGTAGTTTAAGACATGACCGTTAATGCGGTTTAGCTTTTGCCTTTTGATAAAACTTTTGCGTCCATCGATACGCGCAGACGATGTTTTCTCTAAGCAAAAGAACAGTACTGAAAAGCGTACAAAATTGTCTTAAAGTGGAGTATTAGGTCCTAGGCTCAGTTTATGCACCATCTATCTGCATGGGCTAACAAGATGGTCCTGTTTCACTAACTTTAGTACAGACCAAGACCCGTGCTTCGATTTTCTTTTTGTAATACGCGAGCAACACAAAACACGCAAAACATTAGTGATCAGGAACCGTTTACACAGTAGATCTCAAACAGTGCTGTCGCAGATTCTGAACTATGCTTTCGATTATCAGGAATTACTTGGGTGAGGATATTATCGTTCTGATTCCTCAAGTATTTCCGTCGCACCAAGATACCGGCTTTTGAACCAGTTTTTCTCAACCGCATTAAAACAACTACACTCTGTTAATATTGATGTAGTATACATAATTTATGTAGTAGGATTATGCTGTTGTGCAGTATGCATTTATCCCATTAGTTTCAGTTGCCGTTATAAACTTAAATATATTTTATAGAAACCGTGCAAAGGGATAGCTTTTTCATTTACTTATTTGATAGCAGCTTACACTGTCTCAAAATTTTAGCAGCTCAAAAAAGAATAAGTTTTGGTTTTAATGATGAGATTTTTTTGGGTTAGAAAATATCCATTCATAAAACGTCACATCTGTAATTTAACAACACTGCTTATAAAGTATACAATATGGTCAACAAACGTTTATGAGCTCTATATGATTTACTCTACATGACGTATATCGATGTGTAAAATTTCCTTGCACGGCCAATGTTCAGTTTGCAGTTCGGAAACCCTAAATGCAAGTGTGTGTGTATGTGTTAGTTCGACCATCGCAAGCAAAGATGTCTACCATTTACTCAAGAGTAGAGACGGTGACAGTGCAAGTGTAACAGCCGGTCGAGTTTCAAATTGTTCAGTAATTAAAATGTTTTTTTTTCTGACGCAAAAATTATCTTTATTCAAGAATAAGATTTCAGGAAGGCGTAATTCGCTACCAATTTAATCAAATAAATTATATTTTTTAAGCCATTTTATGTATTATTTATTTTGATTCGTAGGGGCACCAAATACTAATTGAAAAATGAATTCTACCTAAGTAGTCACTCTTTACAGAGTTTCCTTCTTGCACGCAGCGAAAAAAAATTCGTCCGAAAGCCGGAAAGCTGACGTGACTGAAATGTCTTGGGATTTCGCTGCAAAATAATCAGTCTAAAAATCACATATCAGTTAAATTTTTTAGTCAAATAGACATTTCAAAAATATTGCTCATCTGCTGTATGCCAGCAAGCATAAAACCACAAATATGAGACTTCAGTTCACTTTGGTTCAGTTTTATTCAAATAGGGACACGCTAACACATTTCAAATCACTAGATATTACAAAAAGATCGAATAAAATGGCCAATACGCAAAGAACACCGAAAAAAAACAATTTGCTCATATATTTCCATTCGACGAGAATAGTTGTCCGCCGACTTGAAAGAATAAACATGAAAACGTACTTAATTGTCCCACGTAGTATGTTTATATGTGATTGAAATGTAGCGTTGAATAAACTGAGCTTGCGTGAACATCTTTATATGCTTCCTAAGCGGGCCGCATGATAGATGTGCTGAACCAACAAGGGGGGCTAAATCAAGTTGAGGCAGGCTTTATTCGGCATGCGTTCCCACAGCAAATGCCACACACGTAAAAAGGAGAGAGGTGGGTTGTGGCACGCGCAAGTTCAGGCTGTCGCCGCGCCAGACGTGTGTGCTTGATCCTGCTTCGGACGTTTTGATACCGGTGGGGTAGACGCGCCACAAATATACGATCACTTAAGTCGAACTTTTATAAAAACCCCATAAAGGTTCACCTGATGATTGGTTATGTATATATAGCCGGCTTGGCCGCCTTGGTTTAAGTTTCAGTGTCAGTCTAGAGCCGGGGTCGGCAACATATGGCTCGCGAGCCATCTATGGCTCTTATGATGATTGGATATGGCTCTCTCGGAAACTTCAGATTTTGTAATTTTGGCTACTCTTTAGGGGTCTGAGTAGTGAGTTGTACTCGGATCACTAAAATCATCAGGCCAAATCCCAGGTCGAAAGTCAAAAGACAGAAGTCACCAGAAGGCGTAATTTATTATGTGCAGAACTCCCACTTGCTGTGCCAGGTGGCAATGGCAACTGGCAAAGCCAGGGCTAGTGTTGATTGCGTCCAGCCAGACCTGAGAGAGCTTGAGACTGGCGACAGCTGCTTCAGTAGGATTGCGGAGCAAGTTCAAATGTTTTGTTATTGGTGTCTTGCAATTGCCCGAAGGGATGTCGCCTACAGAGATCTTTGCTGCATTGGCCGATGGATGGGGTAGCCAAATAGCCCTTAGGTAGGCGTGCTTATTTGGATGCGAGTGTAAGCTGAGGTTTGTGTGCGTGACTGAATAAACTGCGGTTAACTATGGGGGCCGCCAGATAACCGAAGGAAAGGGGACGCTCGCTCAGCTGTTACCGGTTCGCCAGAAGCAGCTGCGAGGTCAAACCTCGGGGGACGGGGGTGTCGGTGAAAAAGAGCATTGGAACAGTTGATTTGGACAACGCAGGTCTTGGAGAACGAGGGGGGGGGGGGGCAGGCATTGTGGCCGTCCGACCCACCTCCATTGACGTGCCGCCGCCGAGATCCGTATTAGAATCAGTTTAATCTCGACCAATCTCTGGGGTTTCGGCACCCCTAGCTTTGACGTGGCTGGTCCCTTTCCGGCTTACCGACAGCAGCTGCTCTCGTTTTCTCCTGCGTCCCAAGAGCGGCGGCAAGTTCGCTAAATAGGCGACGCTCTACTTAAGCACAAAAGACCACAGAAATGATCTCAGCTTGGTCAAGGTCACGTTGGCAGACAAGGCTATCTTACGCGCATAGGCCAGCCGGCTTTGTCACACATAGTGCCTCTTGTTTATGTCTCCCAGACGGAGCAAACAGTATTCGCAGAAACTTGCCTTGTGGACTAATAAATCGATCCTAACATCTGACTGCTTTATTTCATCAGGCGGAATATTCTTAGTGTAGTGGTTATAGTAGATCGCACATCTTTGAGCGCTGCACTCTCTCTCATTCGCCCAAAGTTAACCTCTGCAGCAGAAAGGATGGCGAAAAGAAAAAAGAGATGAAGAGTATCGTACATTCCAGGATGAATGGGCCGAAGGATTCGCCTTTGTGGAGAAAACAAGTTATGCGGTGTGTCTAATTTGCAATGACAAGATTACATCTATGAAACGGTCGATTGTAAAGTGCCACTTCAACACACGCCATGATACCTTTGCATCAAAATACTCTGCGGGAGATAGCCGAAAGAAAGCATGCCAAGAGCTAATGAGCAGGATGCAAACCAGCCAGAAGCAACTCCGCGTATGGACCCAACAAGGTGACTATAAAGTTCAAGTCACTCAATGAAGATTTCTAAAGAATCGCACGACATAAAGCGGAGTTAGCGAGCAAGCACATGCGGACGGAAATTAAAAAAACTTCAACCCGAAAACCAGCTGATAATCGAAACTTGAAAAACTCTTCCGGTCACATACCACACACTGCAGCGTGTGAGTATTGCTGTATTGACCCTTTTTGGATCTACTTATGCATGTGAGCAGTCACTCTCACAACTTAGATGCATCAAGGCCACCCTACGATCACATCTAACGGATGAAGGCCTCAGCACTTGCATGAAGAATAGCCTCACCAACTACCAACCAGACTATAAAGCCATCAGCCAATCCATGCAGCAGCAGAAGTCGCATTTACAATAACTATTATACGAACATTATTTTAAAAAAAATTCAGAGGCTTATTATACTCGCGTTTAATTGACTTTCATCTTAAAATATACTATATGGCTCTCACTTAAATATATTCCCAAATATTTCCTATCTTGGCTTTCTGAGTTAAAAAGGCTGCCGACCCCTGGTCTAGAGGGAAGATGTGATCCACACACACCCAAATCCCTCTTACTATCAACCTGATGCCGTGGTGTGTCGTTTAGGTCCTCAGGCTGGAGACTGCTAATGCGAAGAAAGCTGCGCAAACTCAACGTTGATTAATCAGCGCATCAACTAGTTTTCGAACCGTTTTAAGTTTTTTGTATGTGATCTTCCACTACATTGTGCAAATTTTTCCATAGTTTTATGTCGTCATCGTATCCAGGGACATCAAAGTCTTGGTCCCTCAGGCTGTTATTAATTAAAATGATGAATAGCCTGGTGAGCCTGAAACTGAACCCCATGCGGCGTCGTCATCTTCTGAGAACTGCTGGCCCTCAGTTTGCATTCTTTGGGATCGTCCGTGCGAGAACGTCCTGAACTCACATAAACAGGCTTCCGCAGTCTTCTGCGTAGCCCAGTTTGTACAACCCGCGTAGTTGGAAGCTTTTTAAAGGTTGCTGTAGC
The DNA here is from genome assembly GCA_036362985.1 of Ligula intestinalis. NCBI lineage: Eukaryota > Metazoa > Platyhelminthes > Cestoda > Diphyllobothriidea > Diphyllobothriidae > Ligula > Ligula intestinalis. The sequence goes on from JAYGXS010000001.1 coordinate 100,251,147, forward strand.
TCCTGTGCGCCACGTTTTCTGCATCGCGTGCTTTAATTCAGCGTACAAGTGAAAATAACAGATTAGCAGGACGGGAGCGAACACCGTGTTGAGCATCGGGTGGTTTGCAGTAAACGGAGGTGACACTCAACCGGCTGTAGTTCTTCGCATATGCTCGATTTTCACTTGAATAGCGGATTTTATAAGTGGAGGGTAGGCATCCAGTAACAAACGACGTATAGCAGAACGAAGTTAGCGGCTTGGCCTAACAGTCTGGTTGGGATGTCATCGGGGCTTCTGGATGTAAACACTTTCAAGTTTTGATGAAGGTAACTGTTTCGATGGTAGGTGTATAGTCATCGTCATAAGTGTGTAGGCAAGGTTTTCGCTTGTAAAGACGGACTGGAAGAACTGAGGCAAATGAACAGTCTCATTTTGGTGTCTGTGATTTCCGTACTTTCGGCAGTTCACAATCGTGAGATACGCTTACTTGATACGCGTACTCAGCCTTATGTAACCCTGTAGGAATTAAGGATTAACATTGGTGCGGTTCACCGGATCTTTTTTGAAGACTTACTGATCTTCGATGATAAGACTATTGACCCGGCTTTTCTGTAACTTTTACGTTTTGAGCGATTCCAATGTCCTGCCAAATGGCAATTCTGTTTGCTTTGTCAAACAAATCGCAAATTCTTTCACAAATAGACATCTCACCACCGCAACTCTTGAAAAATAGTAAATGCATTCGATTTTACCAGTCACTACACTCCCAAAAGCGCAATATTATGATAAAAATGACCTTAAGGATCTTGAAAAAAATGACGCTTTTTTGGTCATGATATTTTTATTTCCTTCCATGGAATAAAAAGTAACTGCATGCTATTTCTCCAGCCGTAAAGAACAGGCTAAAGCATTATTTTATTAAGGCAACTTGTAAATGTTGGCTAATCTTTCGTCTTCAGTCAACTCCGTTTATTCCTAAAATGATGAATTATTAGTGGAGTTTCAATAACATTGGGTGCCTCATAATTCCCCTTGCAGAGCGGAACTCTTCAATGACGTCTATAGCAGAGTTCTCATTCAAGATGACCACACAAGGCAGGTTAAGTGTTTTTGCAAAAATAGATTGCCGTCGCGGCAGACGCTTTATAGTTTGAATCTCTGACTTTGGATTAAAAGTATATGGTAGGCATTTCAAGGATAGTGTTTATGATATTACAGGTGGAGGCCCCGAAGACGATAGGATCGAAAGTTGGGATTGGTTTCTCAGCATTTATATTCAATAAGCCCTCATGCACATACGGACATTAACTTTCTAACTCAATGGGATCCAATCAGTGGTGATCTATCAGTCACTGGATACCCCATCGTGCGTCTCAGTTAAAATGCGCCTTTTAAAATGTTGATCGACTCTCCGTCGTGGACTGGAACCTAAACCAACATCTTAAGGCGACAGGCATTCTTTGATACAGACTTCATTCACGAAACTGCTCAACCGTTTTTCCAATTTGTCTGAACTTGAATTTTCTGGTAGAGCTACTACTGTCAGCGTTCACTCGAACATCAGCGAATTTCCTAGCGTATTTTGTCCTTGAACATCGTCTCTAGAAACGTAATATGATGTCAAGTTTGGCCCCTCGACCAGGTCACCAGCTTCCAGACATCAACACAATAAATTTAAAATACATTGCTACTTTCAAGTTCACAGTAGAAAGACTAAAATATGCTTTTAATTAAATTTGCCAATATCCGAGCGATAGCAGGTATTTTCCACACGTTTTGACCAGCTTGAATGGCACTCCTATCGTCGCTGTTTTTACATCAAATTGTATTGAAGGGTACTTAATCTTGCATGTTTTTCATTTTTCCAAAGGAAATTCAAAGGATGACGTATTCACCTTCACGCCAGCCTCCAAGGCGGCCTTCTTCCTATTTCAAGTCAGTAGCTTGTTTAGATGTTCAGTCCTTTTTTATCTCCCTCCATGAGTGGTTTTCATTGTTGACCATCAAATTTCCGTTTAATATATCCAATTACCACTATAATATCCGGCCTTGTACCCTATGTTCATGTTAGTGGATGCCTTTTTCGTAGATACTCCTGTTTCCCATATTGCGGACTGACCGAGTAGAAAAGGCTGTATATCAGACAGTGACCGTCGGCATTTTTAGTGTCCTTGCAACACCACCTAGGCGGAGTGTAACTTGTGTGCTTACCAATACTATTTTGCACAACACAAACCTAGAAAATAAAAACTGAGAACTTCCATATGAACTCATTTGCCTGATAAAGGTAGCGCGACTAAATTGTTTTCAGCTCATTCGTAGTAGAAAGGCGTTCTGTCAGTCAGGTATTCGGATAATTGATCATGTACATAACCTTCAAAAACTACAAAGATCCGGCTATTTAACGTCTTCAAGATGTCGCTAGCATCTTCTAAGATTTTTCGAAGCGGATCTAGGATTTTAGAAAAGGTGTCTAGAGCATTGAATGGATAGGGGAAAACGCTCACAGCATTTATGTGAGCACTGTATGACTATTCCTTTAGTTAACGATTATGCAATTGCGTGAACCTGCTACAGTAATGTTATTAAATTTTTGCCCCAGTAATTTCCCTCAACCTTCGACCCCCTAAGTGCTAGTTTAACCCGTTAGGAATGTATGTCAGATCATCCAGGTGTTAACAAGATCCCTAGGATACGTGGATGTTCCCCCTCAAAGTCAGCCATTAGTCACAGTTAATCTGCATAGATCAGGTTCTACTGATAACTGTACACTGATGTCAATCTACAAAAGTGGTGCGATAAGTGCATTACGAAAATTTGATGAGGCGAGTGCTCAGCCTACACCTGTAGATTCCATATTCTTTTCAGAAGTAATCGCAAAGGAGGTCTCACCTAGGAGTGTCATTCGCTATCACGCTGTACAGGCGATAACAATTGCATATTTTGATATTTCCTTGCCTCCTAGGTAGACAGCCGGTGCTGCCTATTACTCAGTAATTATTTACATTACCTGTTCTTCCTGAAATAATGTACTTCACACCACACTCCGTACTTTTGTAATATGCAAGATCAGATTCTTTTGAATTTGCGAACTTCCCTTTTAAGCAGTGCTGGAGAAAGCTGGCGGGAGCATCGTCCGTCCGTATTTGCTAACCGTATTGCCACACCTATAATTCAGGCCTTAGGTACCATTCTCTTACACCAACTCTTGTAGTATATGTGCTCAATTTCCAGAGTCTTTGTGGTCTAATTTCGAAAGCTGAGCAATTGGTCATGGGAACGATTTACATGAGAGGGCGATTCGTTAGCTCTGCCTGTTGCAAGACAGTTATGGTTTGACCAAGTCGTATGAAGTCTACCATCTTGGCCAAGTGTAGGCTCTGACCAGTGACACGAACGCCCATTTCTTAAGAGCTGAAATTCCGGCCGCTACCCATTTTTCTTATTGCGGCCAAGTGTAGGCTGTGACCAGGTAATGGCATAAATCAGCACCGATTTGTCCTTAGCAAATGTTACGGATTTTTTGCGGAGCCTCCGACTATTCCGAAGCACTCACAAAAACGGATTAGCTGTTCGATTAGGGGTCATTCTTCTATTTTACAGGGCTTTCCTATGAAGGTTTGGCTAGCTGTGTCATCCGTTATCAGACCGGTTCACCCGAGTGCTGTCTGCGTCCTGTCCAAAATTTACAGTGGGGCGTGCGCAAGTGCTCCTTACAACAGTTTGTACTGCCGGAAGAATGCCTCTAGAAGACGATTCTTATTTCAGGACTCCGTTTAAGAATGCTGTTATGCTGGCTACCGCCAGTCTAGTTGGCCACTGTTATTGGACATGATCGTCTCTATGCCAGCGCCTTCGTTTTTATTTTCAAGGTCACACTGCAACACATTGTTATCCCTCATCACAATCCGCTGGCTACGGAGTCTCTCCAGAGGCACCGAAATCTTATGGTAATCATTCGATGCTTTTGTTCTTCAACCGCCCCGGAGACCTTGGCATTAGAGTCCTAACCGAACGCTCCTCCTCTGTCTTGCGGTTGCTTCTTAACCTTGTGCATTCTCTTTTCCCTCCAATTGCCCATGCTATTCGTAGAACACTTACCAATTGGTGATGCTAATAATTAACCTACGTCTGATCCTGTCATCAGTCTTCTAGACTCTGTCATGGTGTCAAACTCGGGTTGGCAAAGGGAGAAAGAACGCGATAGACGCTTCACAAGTCTACTTACACTTAGTCGTGCGCAAGTCCCCATCTCTGCTATAGGGGGTACACATTTTCGGAAAAGACGGTCAAGCTGCCAATTAATGATCTGATGTTTTGGTCTTATTTCTATTACGGTTAAGTAGATTTCCCAATAAACTCGTCCGAAATTCGGTGTTTGCAATTAACGGGCCTAAAGGTACGCCTGATCACGACGCTACATCAAGTTAAACTGCATTATAGCCTGCTTCGAAATCCTTGTCCAAGCAATTCACTTTTTTGGGGGGTAGATTAAGATAGGATAATTTTCCCGCTGAAGTCTATTTGTGTGTTCATCTTTTACCCTTTAGGACATTTGTCAATTGACGTCGGGTGATATCCCACACTGGATGACTAATTTGGACTCCATATCTCGTCTTCTTGGCCTGGAACTGATAGAATCCATTCTGATCAACTACCACAGTATTTTTTCCAAGGTGAGCCATTCTCATTTACAAGAAAGATCAAAGTGTTTTTAAACGAGACATACGGTTGCCTTTGTACTTACTATCAAATTTCAGGTGATGATTTATGCATAGCCATGAACATTTGAACATTAGTCATATATGGACTCCCTGCACCTCTTATCATGCCCTCAAGGTAGCCGACCACAACGATATGATTGGTTGTACCTCCGGTTGTTGTTGTTGTTGTACTAGTTTACTCCCTTAACCTAGTTTGACAGCAATACATGCTATAAAATTTTTAAGAAAGATGAAGGGATAGAGATGAAGGAATAAAGAATAAAGAGAAAGGTATAAAGTGTTTAAGAAAGATGAAGGAATTCAGTGACTTTGTCTGGGCGAAGCCATAGGTCCTCAGGCGTGAGGTCCGTAGGGTTGGCTGGGCAGTCGAAGAGGTGGCATGTTGTGTGGAAAGGCAGGAGGCAGTCAGGAAAGTTGTCTGTGACGTTGTCAAAGCATGAGGTGAGATGGCTTTTGAATGAATTCAGCAGCGTGGAGAAGCCGGAACGCAGCTAGGATAGTCTGGTTCTAGCGTTTCTGGACAGGTTGGCCCTACGTTCTCTGGCCATGACGTCGGAGACCGGCGGAGGAGCGTTGAGGATTCTGTTGGGTTTATAGCTGCTGATGGCTTGCTCGACAGTTTCGGTGTGGATACGCTTAACGAGGTCCGTTATCGGTAGATTAGTGGGGTACACCGAAGCATGTGGGCCGTACGCGTCCATGGTAGACTGCTTCATTCGTCTAGCAGGTGGGGAGCGCGTTAACAGGCGATTGTCCGGATGTTCTGGGTTATGAGACTGCGCAATGTAGATTTTTGCCTGCATGATGGAGTGAACCTTCAGAGGCAGGACTTGAGTTTCCTGATACAGGTGATCTACATTGGTCATGTTAACACAGCCCGTAGCGATGCGGAAAGCAGCGTTCTCAACGCGTTGGACTTTCGTCCAGCTGGTATCGCTTAACTGTGGGGCAAAGATGGCTGATGCATGCTCAATCGTTGTCTTGCCTGTTGCCCGGTATGTCGTGACTAACGTCTCAGTGTCCTGGCCCCATGAACCTGCCAAGGCTTTTAGGATGTTGAGCTTGGCTTTGGCTTTGCTGGCTTGGATGTCAGCATGGCGGTGTAGAGCCAGCGTCGGGTCGAGAGGGAGGCCCAGGAGTTTAGGATACTGACATAAAGAAATGTCATCACCCTCCACCTTAATTGGAGGATGGGACTTGTATTATTTGGGGTCCGGAGTAAACAGAGTTACTGAGGACTTGGTCGCGGATAGCTTCAGTTGCTTATCGTCTAGGTGCCGGACTAAACTGGGGATGTAGTTATTTAAGGCATCGGCAGCCATGCGAAAGTTTGGGTGAGAGGACAGCAGGGTGATGTCATCAGCGTAAGACACCATTTCGACTTTAGGAGGGGGATTCGGGAGGTCAGCCATGTAGATGTTGAATAGCGATAGCGAAATGACAGAACCTTGAGGAACTCCTGTCCTAGAGTTGCGGGCTTTGGATAGCGTGCCTGAGCATTCGACTCGCGTTTGTCTGCCACGGAGATAGCAGTTCAGCCATCTGCAGAGCTCGTTCGGTAGAGACGAATCCATGAGGGACGTCATCAAGGTGTCAATGTTAACCGAGTCAAAAGCTTTAGTAAGGTCGAGGGCGACCATTACTGTTCTGTCCAGAGGTTTCGTTTTGTTGCAACCACATGCAATGCGGTCCGTGACACGTTGTAGGGCTGACGTCGTAGAGTGGAAAGCTCTGAAACCGTGTTGGTGATCTTGGAGGTTGGCATGTCTATTGAGCGAGGGGATAATAAGACTCTCAAGTGTTTTCACGGCCGGGCTGAGAAGCGAGATCGGGCGGTAACTGTCAGAGACAGCGGAGTCTTTACCTGCTTAGTGGCTGGGGAGGATATGAGCCATTTTCCAGATAGCTGGTATATGACACGTGGCTAGAGACAGATTAAACAACATGGTTAAGAATGCGACACCTCTGGGGCCTATGTGTTTTAGGTGTACCATCGTAATGTCGTCCGGTCCAAATGCCTTAGAGTTCTTAGCACGCTGAATCGCGGTTGTGGTATCATGAGCTGAGAACTGGAGCGGCACTAATAGAGGTTTGCACGACCTGTGTTTGACTATCCTCTAATTTTTCGAGGATTTATGGACCGCAACCAATTGTACATTGAATTGGATGGCAATGTCTCTGTCGGTGTTCTTCGGTATACCATTGAATTTGATAACCTGGTTGGTAGAAGCAGGTGCCCCTCTACCGATGGATTTGATTGTTTGCCACAACTTGCTGGTGTTGGTGCGGCTGGAGAAAGTGGCAAGCTTTTCTTGCCATATGGCCCTCTTGTGTTCATTGACCAGTCGGGAGATCTCTAAGGTCATGGCCGGTAACGACGGGTGCTGAGGGTTTTGAGCTCGGGCGACGTCACGCTCTCTTGATAAGGTGGCCGCATCGGTAGGGTATCCTGGGATGGGATCAAAGACCTTGCCCGCGGGAATGTCGTGCTTAGAGGCAGTATGCATGATGTGGTTGAAAATTGACACACCTTGGCGAACATCTGCAGGGAAAGGGGCCTGTTCAAAGAGATTCTCAGTTTCACTGAGGAAACCGGGCCAGTTGGCTTTACGTTGATTCATAAAGCACTTGCGTGCGTTACGAATCGGGGAAGCGTGTGTGCTGATTGTGATAACTATCGGGAGGTGGTCAGAGCTCAGTTTGCATAGGCAGTCCCATGAGGAAGATAGTAATAGGTCGCAACTGGCGATGGAAATGTCCGGGCTAGCGCAAGTACCTTAATGAGGGAGTCTCGTGGACGTTCCATCCGTGTTGAGGACCCCAAAGTTGGTGTTGTTGATCTCCTCGGCTAGTGAGGTACCTCTAGTACAGGAAAGGTTAGAGACTATAAGTCATCGTGGGCATTGAAGTCGCCCAAGATGAGTTTCGAATCACCCGTTAGAATGTGGACTATTGATGGTCTGAAGTTGGCATCACAACTGCTTTGTGGAGGAATGTATACGTTATGGACAGTCAGACTGGGTGGTCCAATAGTAACTTGTACCTTGAGTTCTTCCAGCGGCGAGTCCGCGGATGTTGCTGCAGAGGTCAGCTCCTGGTATTTGATACTTTGGTGAACCAAAGTGACCAGTCCACCACCGGCATTACGAGCTCTGTCTCTTCGAATGATGGCGAAGCCCGGGAAACGTGGGACCTTCGACTTTGCTGACAGCTTTGACTCCTGGAGAGCAGCTATTTTGATGTCATGATCATGGAGGAGTTTAATGATCTCATCTGTTTTACCAGAAAGGCCATTACAGTTCAACTGCAGTATTTTGACGTCAGAAAGTGGTGAGGCGTCTGGGACGGTCAGCGACATAAGCTGCGGCGGTACTGAGGGTTGTTGTGAGGCAGCCTGAGTCATGGCGGACCGCGGCATAGGTGGTGGTGGCAGTGAGGGTCCAGGAGTGTGAGCCGGCCCATTTCGTGGATGACGACAGGTTATGCACCTGTATGATGAGCCGCTGTATTGGTGGATGGAAGTGAGATCCGAGCAATTAGTGCCTCTTGCGCGGAAGTGTTGCCAGTTATTGCAAGGCCCACACAAGACACAGGCTTGGTTTCGGTAGATCTGCTTGGCGCAGGTGGAACAGAACCATCTGATGGATCCTTGAGCAGGTCCCGGATTGGGCTCAACGCCGGCAATAAGAAGAAGGATTCGGATCAACCTCGCCGGATGAGGAAGATCCATTCTCGAAAAAACGATAGAGAGATAGAAACATGTATACTGGCAAATTTTGGTATGGGGGAGGGTAAGGGAAGTGCAGCTCTTTGCTGTAGTCCATTCGGAGATAGGTCCATATGGAGATAGGTCCGTCCGGAGGTGAGTCCATCTGAAGATGGGTCCATCCAAAGATGGGTACAGTCGGTTCCACCAACGTGAAGGCGTGCTGCTTGGGAACCTTGTATCTCCGGTCGTAGGCATATGCGGTAACCGATCTGAAGATTTGGGCTTATTGTCTTTGCCAATACAGTGCGGAGGAATGACGCCAATTCTCTAGTTGCGGCTCATGCGACGAGACCGGGCCACGGATTAAAAGTTAATGTGGCAGAAATTCTCGCGAGAAAGGTGACAATCGCCAGTGAGTCGCGGGTTACTTTCGTGCCAAAGCAAGTCGCACAGGTCAACGCGTCGTATAACGTTAGCGCCAGGGCGCCAGATGACCAAGCAATCATCACGTTTTCATTTCTATGCCACATGTGATGAAAGTTCAGCAGGTTACGGATCGCACGTCGATCATCAAGGAATTAGCGCACAAGCGGGCAATCATCCTCGATAAAGCGGGGGGGGGCTCGTTCATTGCCAGAAGTGTGCAGTGGCAGAGTGACTGTATCCAAAAATAAAGCAACTTCCTTCGCACAAATTACCAATTTCTGCTCCTGAGGCAGGGTCTGCGACGGATTTCGAAATGTCACACGAACAAAAGCTTGTCTCAGCGAGCACTTCTTTTTGTCTTTTTCAACGACAGAGCCGGCATTTTGAAGGTCTAAGAGCCACTTGATAGACCGTGTCGACCCACGGTTTGAGCTGGCATCCCCTTCGCCGTCTCTTTTTCGGCAGCAGCAGCCTCTGCTAAACACTGAAAATATTCTGAACCGGTAGTGCACGCGACTAAAAGCAGCACCAAATTCGTATCCAATTTGTCATCCTCCTTTGGTCTAAGATCTCTTCGTCACACTCAGTGCAGACTATTTCATTTGAGGTAAAAAAGATATACTCAAATGGTACTTTGCGGCATCTGCAGTTATTGTCCATCGCGCGGTCGTAGTTTTGAGATCCTGGAGTTGATGCGAGCTTTCAGGCGCACGCAAACGACAACAGCATTTAAACCATAGGCGTCTCCAGTTTGTGCACCCTGCGTCGGCTTGACACCACGAACCCGGCCTTGGAACCCTGATCTCACTAAAACATGGTCAACCTAGCCGTTTAATGACGACGTTTGGATTTTACGTCACAAAAAGTTTGCGACGATGTTGGAAGTACATGTTGGTGATAGCTAGGCACTTCTGGTCAGCAAAATTTAACCGTCTTTACTCACTGTCACGTCGAGAACTAGGTAGCTGTTTCAAGACTGGCTGTATCCGATCATTCCAGTCCCCGGAACAAATCAGCGGGCGCTTTTTTCCAGCTAGATTTTGCATTCTGCAGGCCTATGCATTCACCAGCATAAAACAGTCCTTATTGCCCTTCGCGTCGCTCTAATCAAAATTATCTCTCATCCTTTGTGGCCTTCTATTGAATTGGAAGTCTTTCCTGTTAGCGCGCAATTAAATTCATTAGGATTTTCTGACGTTTATGTTCTCGATCTTTCGGGGAGGTTGGAACTTTTATAGTAAATCGTTGCGTAAAATATTTTTGTCATGTAACGCCTACCAAAAATAAACACACCTGTTCGTGAATGTACGTCTTTCGCCGATCTAGTCGAGGAACAATTAAGTTCCGCTTTGCCCAGGAGCTCACAACGTGAACCCGCCAGACCGCCACATAGCGACCATGATGAAGTGGATCGGACAAAGCAAAGGGAAACCAAAATGATAATTTAATCAAGGAATTAGCGCACAAGCGGGCAATCATCCTCGATAAAGCGGGGGGGGGGCTCGTTAATTGCCAGAAGTGTGCAGTGGCAGAGTGACTGTATCCAAAAATAATGCAACTCCCTTCGCACAAATTACCAATTTCTGCTCCTGAGGCAGGGTCTGCGACGGATTTCGAAATGTCACACGAACAAAAGCTTGTCTCAGCGAGCACTTCTTTTTGTCTTTTTCAACGACAGAGCCGGCATTTTGAAGGTCTAAGAGCCACTTGATAGACCGTGTCGACCCACGGTTTGAGCTGGCATCCCCTTCGCCGTCTCTTTTTCGGCAGCAGCAGCCTCTGCTAAACACTGAAAATATTCTGAACCGGTAGTGCACGCGACTAAAAGCAGCACCAAATTCGTATCCAAGTTGTCATTCTTCTTTGGTCTCAGATCTCCTTGTAATATTGTCACACAACCAGTGCAGGCTATTTAAGGTGAAAATGATATACTCAAATGGTACTTCGGGGCATCTGCATTTATTGTCCATCGGGCGGACGTAGTTTTGAGATCCTAGATTTGATGCCAACACACAAACGACAACAGCATTTAAACCATAGGCGTCTCCAGTTTGTGCACCCTGCATCGGCTTGACACCACGAACCTGGCCTCGGAACCCTGATCTGACTAAGACGTGCTCAACCCAGCCGCTTAATTACGACATTTGGATTTGATGTCAAAAGGTGTTTGCGACGACGTTGATGACGGCTAGGCACTTTTGGTCAGCAAAGGTTAACTGTCTGTACTCACTGTCACGTCGAGAACTAGGTGGCTGTATGGAGACCACCGACCATTCCAGTCCCCGGAACAAATCAGCGGGCGATTTTTTCCAGCTAGGCTTTGCATTCTGCAGGCCTATGCATTCACTAGCATAAAACAGTCCTTATTGCCCTTCGCGTCGCTCTAATTAAAATTATTTTTAATCCTTTGTGGCTCTCTACTGAATTGGAAGTCTGTCCTGTTAACGCGCCATTGAATTCATTAGGAATTCCTGACGTGTATGGTCTCAATCTTTCGAAAAGTTTAGAACTTGTATAGTAAATCGTTGCGAAAAATAGTATTTGTTATACAGTAGACGCCATTGATCATGCAATATTCCGACATATGCGAAAGATTGATACTCATTCGGTAATCAGCATTGACTCAAGTTGTGATATGGATTATTGTGTAGCCTATTCTGAAGTCATTTTAGTCAGGATAGGATGCCGGCTTTTCAACGAGCTCCTAACCGACTCCTAGCAAAACATATTTATTGTAAAAATGGACTGATTAAGTAGTATGCCTTTTTATCATTGATTTTGACTGCCTTTAAAAATTCAAATATATTTTATGATAAACATGCACGGAAAAAATATTTCTTGTACATGTTTGATAGAAAATTACACCTCCTTTAAATTTTATACTTGAAGGAAGGGTAGTTTTCGGTTTTAAAAAAAGTAGCTCGATTGCCGAAAAGTTTTCTAACCTAGTGACTGCTATACTCGAATTCAAGGTTTAGAAACTGCGCACTGTGTATATCCTGCTTAAAAAAGTACGTTATCACCTACAGTTTGAGGAAGAAGTCACATAGTCGTCATAAAATATTGAAATAGATTGGAACACATTTTATGCAGTTTAGGCAGCGTTAATAAATTGACAGATACGATGTTTCATGAATAAACGCCGCACAGTTGTAGAAAAGCTCATAATTAGCAACTTTTTAAAACCGAAAGCTACCCTTCCTTCAAGTATAAAATTTAAAGGAGGTGTAATTTTCTATAAAATATGTACAAGAAATATTTTTTCGTCTATGTTTTCCATAAAATATATTTGAATTTTTTAAGGCAGTCAAATCAATGATAAAAAGCATACTACTTGATAAGTCCGTTTTTACAATAAATACGTTTTGCTAGGAGTCGGTAAGGAGCTCGTTGAAAAGCCGGCATCCTATCTTGACTAAAATGACTTCAGAATAGGCTACACAATAATCCGTATCACAACTTGAGTCAATGCTGACTACCGAATGAGTATCAATCTTTCGCATATGTCGGAATATTGCATGATCAATGGCCTCTACTGTATAACGCCTGCCAAAAATAAACAGACCTGTTCGTGAATGTATGTCTTTCACCGATCTAGTAGAGGAACACGCTGGACTTCTTCACATGTACTCAAATATCCGCATCCCAAGCGATACATATATTGTTAGCGGTGAAGTCCTTTGCGAAGGAATAGTGTTTATTATGCGAATTTTCGAGTCTGGTTCCCCAGTTCGTCGTCGTACAAATGACTTGCAAAAACAGCCAACTCAAAAGGATGACTAAATAGAAGATTCTACGCAGGGTCAACATATGGGTAGATAATCGTCACCCGCATTTAATTATGCGGTCAGTGTGGAAAATAGCTGTCATCCGCATGTAATTATAATGTCAGGGGGGATACCTGTCACTCGCACTTAATAACGCTGTCGGCGGTGGCTGTTTTGGCTTCGATTTGATCTTTAGGGATTTGTAGTTAACGTCCAAATCGATATGCCTGTTGATGCATGCCTCGTCTACGTGCATTGCCTCCGAGAATTCTCGGCGCTTCCTAGTTGTGCAAGCGCCAACGATTTGGGTTTGCTCCCATGAAAATGCGTGTCCAGTGTGTACATGGCAACCTCCCATAGGTGGTCTCGTCTTCTCACCTCTAACTGATGTTCATACGGGTGGATAGAGCTTGCCCGGTTTGACCGCAATAGACTGCATTAAAACCGGTACACGGTATTTTGTAGATGACTTCCTTTCTGTTGAAATAGCCAACCCTGTCCCTAAGGTTAATAAACTGGGTGCGAAAAGAAATAGTTCCTTTAAGAATATATTTTTTTGTTCCCTGATTTTAAGTTTTTCAAGTAATAACCTTTATGTGCTTTCGCTTTTCGCGAATCTCGTCTAGGAGAAGGAATTTACCTATCTCTTGAAGGAGCGTGTCTGCCCTTTGGTTATTAAGCTCCTTTCGCCAATGCTGCCCTCGGATTTGGCCTATGCAAAGTCAAATGCCTCGGCGACTGGAGACTCTGCTGGAGCCATTGGCGTGGCCTCTATAACTGCCTCTGAATTCGCTATCAACGTGCGACTCTATCGCATAATCCTGCTCCTGTGTTCCAAATATTTCAGTTGCTTGGTAAGCTTACGTCCGCTTTGAGCCGTCGAAATTCCATTTCTGACATGAATTGTCATTGAGATGTTCACACTCTCAGTGTTAACATTCATTTGACATAACTGTGGTTATTCCTTGTCTGGCCAGTTCAAAGGGTTGGACTCACTTTCTTAATTAGCTGCGGAGGCTGAACACCGAAGGGCCATTTAGAGTCTCCTTTAGAACTGTCATTCTCTTTGGCGTCTCTAGTACCGGGTACCGGTCAGAAATACCGAACTCATTCGGCAGAGGACAAAGAACGTGCCAAACGCACATCAATTTCCATTGTCGAATGACATAAGATATCCTTTTGGTGTTGTCACTGCGAGTCTGGACCGTCTCATCCGAGACGTAGGTGATGTACTCAAATGGCAGTTCTTCGGCGCCTCCAGTTATTCGTCATATTCCACGTACATAGCCCATGTACTTTGTCCATCTGACAGCAACGTCATCCCAAGACTTTTAAACTTATTCACTTTAAGCTGACATATATAACTACCTAGTTGCGCTCTTTCGTAGGTATTGATGTGGTTCAGGAGCACTTTAGTCTCCCCTAGTGTTCGTGTATAAATTGAATCATCACGGTATTTCATTCATCCCCGAGAGTACATTTTGCGGGTCGCCTTGGCTCACTATCGTCAACGTAGTCGAACTCAGTAAGCTAGGATTCAGGGGGTGAATTCGACACTGAAGATCATGTAGGTCGTCGATATCTTAGTTGAACAGAGATGGGTGACAGTACGCAACCTTACGCTGTGCTAGCTCTGCCTTATTTTTCTATTTTGTAGAACACAGAGTGTGAGGTTTTCCTCTCCTCAATCATTCGCATTATTGAGGGTGAGTATCCTCCTTGGCGCAAAGCCCTCGCGATGGAAGTCCTCTTCAAGGTCATTTCGCAGCCTGATCTTCTCCAGTACGTGCCCACCACTTTCTAGTGTTTGTGCTGACGCCTATTTTCGTACTATTGAAGTTGTCTCTTGGACGTGTCGCTTTCGATTTTACTTACTGCTTCTGACCGTTTTGCAAACTAAAACTAGTCCTTAATTTAAGTCAAACGGCGGTGCTATTCCGCTGTTCGGCTACGTTTAGAAGTCCTTTTTTGGTTGATGAGTCCAGCCCCTGGAAATCAGATCTCATTGTGTGGACGTCACGAAACTGTGCTCTGCGCCGCGGTCAAACCTTGGTGACCTTGTGGCGAGCCGGGCCAGATGAGGGTAGTCGGTGTCCCCCGTCCTGATTGTTCTAACGGTAGCCAAAGCGGAGATGTCACCGCCTAATTACGCTTCTTGTGAGTCTCCCAAGGAAGAACACGACAAGGAGACGGCAAAGGCAGAAGTCTTTGACTGTAACTAGTACAACATATTTAGGGAAACAAACGCGCGTAATACGATGTCCATCGAGCCAATCAACTTCTGTCCTAACGTTGGTAGTAGCACGATTGGCTTTTGACTCGACGGCTAACTGTAGCTTGAATTTTAAATTATCGATTGATTGATAGCCAGCATACGTTCACCTCGTGTAGGCCGATCGATAGCCTGCGGTTGGCGCGGCTGCTTGCTGAATGCTATCTGCCCGTTAGGCTCGTCCTAACACTCGGGAATATGTGTTTTTTGGTGGCCAGAGCCACCCACGGACGTTCTGTCGCGCCTTACAAGCCATAGAAGCCACATTAAGAAGGATTCATTGCAGCCTGACTCTCACTCCGCCAGCCCGTGGCTTCGTACAAAAAATAGGGCTGTCTGCGCGGTCCCACGGCTTTGAGTGCGTTGAATAACTTTGAGTGCGCCCTTCGGACGGTTTATAGTGAGAAAAGTGTACTGAGCCGTCCACAACACACTCCCTATTCACATTCTCAGGGCACTGAGCCGGTCCGTTGACTAGCACAGGGACATCGGTTGTTGCTGCCGTGCATTGCGCGTTGTTTGCATGTTTGATTTGCAGCGCCTACCGGTACCAAAACGACGAAACGCTCGATTCACACTCGGTATCAAGAACAACATTGTTGGAGGCTATCCCGCCCCCCATCCACAGGCCATGAGTAATCTCATCAAAATTGGACTCCGCTCGGCGAGTACGCAGTGGAACATCTAACTGACCACCCCCTACGCCCTACATATGACCATACAACCCGCCTGAACTACCGTTTCGCGATCCATTGTCTATTCGGTCGCCCCGCACCCCTTTGACGCGATCCATCGGGGACCTCTACGCATTACCCGAATCACGTGCCTTATACGGGAAACACGACTATAACGTATTACGCCGGACGTGATGTTTCTTTTTATAATTTTAGTTTTGCGCCCGCTCCGAGTTTCGCAATCCTGTTAGTAATTGAGCGCCGCTCCTGGATTCCATTTTGTTATTTTATCCCTCGGTTTGTGCCATAGTTTGTCTTAATCGACAGGTCAGTGTCACAACAGTTGTTTCAATCATGCGGAAGGTGTGAAAAGCTTCCTAAGGCGGGTGCGATCTGTAAGCCAGAACGCATAAGTCAGCCAGGCCGAGAAGATCGATGGCACATACATGCACACACATAAGAGCTACATGTTATACGCGGTTCGGTTGCTGATTGGAGCCAGTCAGCAAGTGTTGGCCAAAAAATTTGCGCCCAAATTCGCCTATACTCACCCTTCGACGCTTGTATCAACGGAGGATTTGCTCGCACAACAGCTCGCCTTCCCAATAAAAGCGAACATGCGAGTCTCCGGAAGTAATTGAGAAGAAGACCCCTCGATGGCTGGGGACAATACTTTTATTCGCCTGACGTTCAGAGATCCGTCGCGGATTCGTCATCAGAGACATAGTCAGAGAGCAGTAGCAGATAAAGTTGCGTATGCACAGGAGTTTGCAGTACTCATAAGATACAGTCATTACTGTAAACATACAACGGTAATTGCCTTCTTGCGTGTTGGTAATTTGTTGAAAAGCATGCGAGCTCTGACATACTGAACTTTCATCACGCGTGGCGGACTCGGGCGTGATGATTGCTCCGCCGTCTGGCCCTTCAGTTTTGGCGTGGGATGACGTGGTGGCCCCAAGTGGCGACTTGCTTTGGCCAAATTTAGTCTCAGCACCGAATATGGATTGGGGGCCCGTGGACCATGACTCAAGTAATTCTCGACTCACCCGATTGTCACTTCTTGCCAGGATTTCAGCCTCATCAAATTTGAATGTGTGGCCGGGTCTCTTCGAATGAGCCGCAACTTGAGAATTGGTAGCATTTCGCCGCACTGCTGCCGCGTGTTCGGTAGTTCGCATCTCGAGAAGCCTGCCAGTTTCTCTGACATTATTGCTTTGCCCGCAACTGCACCAGATCCTGTAGACGACTCCAGATGTTTCTTGCCGTGGCAGTGGGCCTTTCGGTTTCATTATCTGACGCCTTATGGTTGCTTCCTGTCTGTGTTCCGTGACAAGTTTGCCGTCTCAAAGGTAGCAGACATCCGCAGTGTGGGCAGAGGAATGACAGTTCATTTAAACGTTTTCTTATAGTGAATAGCTGTGGCAGGGCCATCAGAATACTATGTTATAAGAGCAGTTGGCGAGTATACGCGTGCCAGTTAATTTATATGGGATTGGCAGAACACTTATGCTCTTTATTTCATCCAAGTGGGTCATGGGAATAGGGGAGGGAAGGAGGGGGGGGGGGTGGGCGATAGGAGAAGACTAGTTAGGCGGCAAGTGGGAGGGTTTGGTAGTACCGGCAGGGGGAAGGGGAAGGAGAGTGTGTGTGAGAGAGAGAGCGGGGATGAGTGCATGCGGTTAAGCGACCGTTGGTCATGACAGGTGTGGAACTTGCAGGAGGTTCTTTTGTGTGCACAAGATCGGCTTCCTCAACCTGGTAGCGATCGCTTCTGCCATTGCTAGCCGATGCTATGGCTCCAGGACCTTGGACCCCACGTCCCAACTGGCCACTTTTTCGTCTGAATCCTTTGATGGAAAGTTGTTGCAACCTTAATACATTAATATTTTAAAGGATGATAGCAGGTTAACTCGTTCGTAAGGCCATCTGTATAGATGAGCTCACTTAGCAGAGTTCTCATAAAGGCAAAGATGGTTTCAGTATTGTATCTCATACACCCCTAATCCCAGAATTTTTCCTATGGAAACGGTAGTTATAGGGGTTTTAGGGGTGGGGAAATGGGATAGGCAGTGCAGGAAATTGGTAGAAGCAAGTGTAAAGTAGAACAATGTAGTTTGATTTGTTTCCCGCGGGCGCTAGGAGTAGTTTGTTCCGCATGTAAATTTAAGGTGTGCGCAGCGCTTCGCGTCGCGAAGTATACTAATCAAACTCCAGAACGGTAATTTTGACCTCAGGTAAGTTCAAGTGGACGACCCTCTAACTACCAATTCTAATTTTTGAGGAATTTAAAGAAGCCAGCATTCTGATAATCGGGTTTTTCCGTAATACGTTAAACGATAATACAGATTAGGAAAATCGGCAGGCATAAATAAAGAACACTTCTGAAGACAGTACAATAAAATGCACATAGCAGTTATTAAAGTATATTTCACTGCCCATCCAAATGCCCCACGCATAAAATCCCTATAGCCAGCGTGTCCGTAGGACAACATGCTGGGAATAGGGGTATATGAGGTGCACTACTTAAACTACCTGATGAGAAATCTGCTAACTGATCTCATCTATACAGATCGCCTTACGAGCGAGTTAACCTTTTATCATCGTTTAGCGTTTTAAGGTTGCGCCAACTTTTTCACAGAATTCAGAAGAAATATTGGCGAGCTAAGACGTGGGGTCCAAGTTCCTGGTTTACTACAGGCGCAAGTCCCAGCAGTTGTCAGCATCTCTGCGGTGTTTGTAGCGAAACAGGTCGCTGAGTAAGGTTGCTTGCAGCAACATTCTCCTGCTTATGACAGAAAGTTGACTAGTGTGTGTGTGTGTGTGTGTGCCATCCATCAATTATTTTGTTGAGAGCCGTTAGCGACGTGCTAAGTACGCTCGAAGCTTAGTGCCCTTGATTTGCAGGGAGAGGTACTGGTTTTTACAACCCAAAACCTGCCGATGGTTGGGCGCTTATGCGTAGCTGAGATCACGGATTGATCAGTGTAGATTAATAAGCATGGACCTACAGCCACAGGCGCCGTCTGCAGAAAGTTCTCCTCCTCCGCCCACCTAGAAGTACGTTGCACGGTTGCATCTTTCCTTTTTACAACAGAACTGTCTCCAACAGTGTCCGATCGCCTAAGCGAGGAACTCGTTCTTTTCTTGGGGGACTGACAAGAAGAACATGCGCCTACGTTTTTAAAAATAATATGGCTATCCGCCTTATCTTTATCCTTAAGACACTCAACCGTTTATGGCTGTTTCTAGACGTTTTCTTCTCAGTAATTCCGAGGTATTACAATACGAGATGTTAGAATAATGTTTACTTCTAGTGTTTCATCTTTTCTTTTTTGTAACAGGCAACTTTGCACTTCGTTCGATATGTTGGAGCCACCGTCTCGTGTGTTTCAGGAGCTTATAGGTTGTACTAGCAACTACATACAAACTACACTGCGAAATCAATTGTCTCCTGTCAGTTCAGGTAATTATAGTCTTCTTCTGTATACCACCTTTCTTATTTCAATTCAAACTTCAAAGGAGCTGCCGTCAAGGGTTATTTATCAGAATACTATCTATCTTTATCATAATTCTGATGATACCTCTTGCATTTCTGCATGAATCCTTCTTTGTCTTCGGCCATAAACAGCTTCTGTTTGGATTTGTTGTTGTTGTTGTTGTATTTCATCACTTTGCTCACCTTCTTACCATTGTTTTTCACGCATCTCCAATGTAGCCAAAGAGTCTGCACCGGCAGGGGCCAATGCGGCGGGTCAAGTTGTGTCACAACGACCGACATTTATTTACCGCGGGTCCACTTTTCACATTGCTGATGTTCAGAAGTTTTCCCTGTAAGTGTTGACGGTTATGCAATTCATTGTCCCCTGCGACCTACCTCTCAGGCACTTTCTTTTGCGGTTGTGCTATTTTTTGGGCCAGAAATCAATACTGAGACCGCCCTCAGGTGGTTACTAATAATAACAAACCTTTTCGCATCCACTCAGGAAAGTTATGCAGTAGTCGCCGGTTATTAAGCCCACGGTAAATAGGCCCAGCCGCGTATTAAGACCAAATTAGCTTGGTACGGAATTTTATGTAGTAAAATCCGCCGGCTAATAAGCCCAGTTTGCCGTCAGGATAGAGTGAGATTCTCATCGCTCTGCGTGCGCAACTGGTTGCATAATTTTTTTGTTTTTGTTGTTATGTAAAATACAGACAAACAACATTCTTTTCTTGTACATAACCAAGCTCCTTACATTATACAGTACGTATGTAATGTATAGTGCCTATACTGTGTTTGCTAATCAAGAACTAGGACTCTCGGCGTAATGCGCCCGCCGCTTATTAAGCCCAATTTGGTCTGGGCCCGAGGTGGGCTTAATAGCCGGCGACTACTGTAGTGAGTAGAGTTGTCACAAGTTTTCCACCTTTTAATCGATGCAGCTGGCATCAGGGAGACTTTGTGGCTGGAAGTCACGTGTGCGCGCCAAACGAATCGAAAAAAGGTATAAACTGGTTATATCCTCCAGTTACATGTTAGGAAGAGAAGGCAGAGCAGGATAGCAGATAGTACTTTGCTGTCGGTTCTACTAGTACATTAGCTCTGTTTCCGGTGTGTCCAGCAGCTTGTCTTCTGTGCCAGTCGGCAGCTTGTGTTCTGTCGTCGTCTCGTCCAACAGCGTCCCGTGTCTCTAGCAGTCGTGTCCCGGGTCGCTAGCAGCAGAATCGTGGGTCGTCGGTAGCGCGTCTCCAGTGACAGAATGCCGCCTTCAGCGGTGGCAGCATATTTAAGGGCCAGTATACATTTTCCCCTATATGCTCTCCACGAGTAGCCTCTACGGGCAGCCGTCATGCCTCCAACCATCGTGTTCTTAGCGTGACCTCCCGATAGCCGCAACCCGGCTGCAGGGCATTCTCGCTTGCGCGCGCCTCCATTGTCCTTGCCTTATGTTCGCCCTTTGAAGGTCGCTTGTAACTGCACGAACCGGTTACAATAAAGTTCCTTTGTTCTGGTACCCTCAGGATTGCCCGAGTGATAACTCGCGTCCGGGCCGTTCCAATAGGCTGATTCCTGCCCGGTCATCTCGACCTGGTCTTGTCACCGTTTGAAGCTGAGAAGAGGGTTTGGATTTGGGTGAATCGCGGCGCGTCCACTTTCACTATACCTGACCGCAGTCACCGTCCCTGCTCTCGGTCAAATGGTGGACATAACCGGTTTCGGTAGTCGATTTTTCATGTACAGAAACGAAATGCTATTATTTTTTTCAGCAATTATCTAGTTGCACGCCATGGAAGTCGGAAATTTTAGTGTATCACTCGACATAAGTCACCGCAGAGTGCCCGGACTGTGTTTACTCTGTTTTAACCACTCACTGATTTTTCTTTGCTATCGTTTCTCAAGGCAACCATATATTTTACCCCCACCCTCTAAACGTGAACCTACTCTCCCAAACAGGTCAGATCATCTGGATCGCAGTGAGGTACCTGCTCTGCCGGAAGGCTACTGTCTTCGATTAGCCATAAGTTGTGTCCTACAGATCGTTTGGTCCCTGCAGGTCATCATCGATTCGGATGTCAACGGCACTAATCTGCCTACAGAAGACAAAGAAAAACGGTCGCAGATACATCGCCAAATCATTGAGCTTTCCTGGTTCAGTCTACAGCCCGCGATTGCTATATTAAACGAAGCATGGTGAGTCATTTTTGGTGGCGATAAAAAATGCCTGTTGGCGCTACGTAAAATGTATTTTGTTTTACTCTGACTGACAGTTTCTTCCACAATCGTGTGCTTCACTAGCATATTCCAGTCCAAATTAACCAGGAGGATTCAGTGGAGAAATCGAATGGGATTTCCTTATTGAAACTATGGCAAACACGCCAAAAAGCCTGCTACCTTAACCGCAGAAAAGAAAGACGTGTTCAAAGACTACCTTTCTTTGGTGACGCAACAAGCGAGCCACGCTAAGACGACAAGCGGAAAGTAACCTTGAGACGATTAATGCGAGAATTCTAGATAAATTAAAAGCTTGCCGTCCGTGACCAATCACGGGATATGTCAGCCAAGTCCGAAATACATTTCTGACTAGAAGTTACCACTAAAGTTGGGTGGTCATTTTGAATATCTGCCAGCTCAATTCCATGGTCTTTCAACCCCAAAATGTTGTCGAATATTGAATGCACTTCTTTTCAGCCAGTCCATAAAGTGACTGCTTATGTCGTGTGAAGCTTTTCCATCGATGTGTAATGGTTTTTAAGATATTAAGAGAGTGTGCACAAAAATATTCCTTCTTGTACTTATATGGTACCAATTCCAGTCTCCTTCAACTTTTACACACGAAGAAATGTGTCTTTAAATTTGTAAAAAATTCTAATTATTTAGTATGTTAAGGTTAAAAATGTTCATTCAAATATCATTATAGCTCTGCGTTTTTTACGCTCATCATGGGGTTTACAACAAAGTCCACAGCCATTGCAAACTTGTTATGAGCTATATACGCTATCTTCTTAATGGCATACCAAACTATGCTTTTCCTTTACCGGAGAATATACAGCCTGCAGAATGTTCACCTAAATGAAGATGAAGCCGCGGACCATGTTCATGATTATTCCATAATTGAAAAAAAGTTCTAAAACCAAAAACTTTCGATTTTCCGAGCCTACAATACGAAGAATACGTGTTTTAATATCAAAGGAAAAATTGTATGCCTGTTTTACGTTGAAAATAGTGAAACAAATCAGACAAACTGTGTCGTCATTTTTTTTCGAAGTTTGGGTTTTGCCAGCAGCCGTATGCAAAGTGCATTCAAAAACCGTCTTCCTGGCACATTTCAGATTTTTGATTATTATTTCGCTCAATCCGTTCCGGCACCGAGCTCCTTATAGGAGAAGCGCGCCTTGCGAACCTGCTCATTGATTGGCTTCGAGCGACTGAGACCTTACTCGACCGCGGACGCAGGCACACACACGCACTGACAACTCCTTAACTGAGCGGAAGCTCGTCGATTGAAATTGATTTTTTGCGAGTACTTACTTTGTACTTGTTACGGTTGTGATCATGCCTGATCTAGCTGGCCTCAATGATATCACGAACGGCACTTCTCCATTCGTGACGATTGGCGGCAGCGGATCTGGAAAGCTCTACCCAGTCCCTCCTCCAGCGACGGAGACCGAAGATAGAAGGTTCAAGAACTGCTTGCATGTCTTGACGGACGGTGTCGATCCAGGTCTTCAGTTGCCATCCTCTTCGACGCTATCAGGTAGGCTGCGGTGCCGGGTTGAGGGCAGCATAGCTAGGCTCGTGAGGCGGACGACGGAGAAAGTGTCCAAACGACCTCAGTCGCCTTTCTTGAATGGCTTGAGATATCCTCGTGATACGATCGCAGTGGATGCGAACTGTCTCATTTGAGCTGAAGTCGCTATACTTAACTCGCAGAATCGTCCTCAGGCACCGGTGGTCAAAGACCTCCAGTCTTCGCTCATCTTCAGCGTGCACAGCCCAGCATTCACATCCATAGCCGAGGGCTGACCGGATGGATGCATGGTATACACGAATCTACGTGGCGATGGAGATGTCACGTCGGATCCACAGGCTCTTTTAAAGGATTGAGAAAACCAAGCGAGCTGCATCGATATGGGGGACAATGTCGTCCTTTCTCTGCCTATTCGGTAGCAGCCTCGCCCCGAGGTGTTTAAAGCTGTGTACTTCTTCAATTTGATGACCACCAATCCCCAGGGGTGCCTTCTTCTGGTCAGGGATGCAGCTCGATAATAAATTCGTCTCTCCGGAATTTATGGACATGCCTACCGACATAGCAATCTCATTTAACCGCAACACTACCGACTGTAGACCGCCAGAGCTTGAGGCTAGCAGCGCAGTATCATCGGCGTAGTCAAGACCAGTTAGCCGGCGTCCGGGTGCAAGCTCAACACCGTCCTCTTCCTGATGGGCCTTACCGAGAATCCAGCCAATAACGTAGTTAAACAGAATGAGCGAAAGGACGCAGCCCTGTCGGACACCAGACCGGATATCGAACGACTGACAGAGATTGTTGTGGATCAGGACTCGTGCGGTGGTAGACCGATAGTAGGCCTTAATCATCGCAATGAGTTTGGTTGGCACTCCATCCAGTTCCATTAATCTTTACAGGGACTCACGGTGGATGAAATAGAATGCGGTGGGAAGTCGACAAAGCAAACGGCCGTCGGTTGCTGGGAGTCATGGCGGGATTCTAGAATGCGCCTCAGTTCGAATATCTGGCTCATTCGTTACCAGAAATGCTCGTCATCCGAGGTTCTATTACTTAAATATAATTACCGGCAAACGCGACAGGACGTTCACCAGGGCTGCACAACTTTTATTTTACTCCGTCTGCACATTTTACTGGTTTTCTGGGAACCTTTGTGTAAAATTAATGCCGTATGCCCGCGCACTCACGTTAACTAATGTCGATCCTTTTCGCAAAACTACCTTCAGATCGTACATTTTCGTGTCTTTTTTGTTCACTTTTTTAGTTGTGATGAGAAGCTTAATGCTTCTTTTCTCCAGGCCGATACCGTGATGATTGTCTTGAGCAGCAAATGTGGCCTCGATGATGCACGTAGCAGTTTTGTTGCAGCAATTTGTAAAGCCGCACTGCCCTCAAATCATCCCCTCAGTTTTCAGTCTACGAGTGATAAGGGTGAGCTTTCATCTCTTCTCTTTTTATTCTTTTGAGCACGCACATGGTTCGTGAATCAGAATGCTATTTCTCTCCACCGACGTTCTGAAGGTGCAGTCAGGAAGTGTTTACCTGTTTCCTATAACCATATGGGTGACGCAGCTGGTTCCCTTGCGTCGCTGACTTTATCATTGCTTTCCTGAATTATTCATGACTTTTCTCAAACGTCGTGGCCATGTCCGATGTTAAATCGATACCGTTAACGATACTGATCACTAGAACGTAAAAAATTCCTGAAAAGATATTCTACTGAAAACTAATCAGTAGCCATTATTTTAAAACTGGAATAGATTAATCTTTTTGTCTTGTTATTACTTGCTTCTGCGTTACCCATCGTATTTATGTATCTATCGTATATGTTTACTGATGCCTAATTAAGATACCGATAGAATATAATTTTTAAAGATGGTCTGCTGCAAAAAACGTCCCTCATCCTGCTTATCACCTTGTATGCGTAAAACGGTTTGCTTTAAGTCGTCCTATCACAGCTTTCCTATGGCGAGTTTCAGCGCTGTCGGTCGTATTTTACCATTCAGACGAAGTTCCCAGCGGCCTTATTTGCTATGATTTGCAAGTGGGCCGATGCACTATTGCCATTTCAGTCTAGCTCGATTAATGTTGCCTGCGGTCTACTGCACCCTCTGACCGCGCATTCTATAAGAGACGATCAAAGCTGATTGGCGGATGGGCAGCGTAGATAAAGGTCAACACTGTCTCACTCTGAGCTGCATTTGGCATGTATCTTGACTCCAGTCAATAAATGAAGTCAAATAATTATTATGAGGGGTTGGTAGAGCGTTGGATGTACATAAGCCTTCCCTGTTGATGTGGGTTCGAATCCCATGGAAGCTGCGAATTTTTCACAATTGCGTCAACTGACGGTCACATAATCATGGAGGCAAGAGGAGATCCCTCCAACGTTTTTGGCAAAAATAACAGAAGCACCTATCCCTTAAAAATCTCAAAAACTTTTGCCGCGTTCTACGAAATTGCCTTAACCCTCACCAACAGCAAGGAGTTCTCATCGAAAGTTAATGTGGATTCAAAGGAACTACGGAACTATCAACATGATCTTTGTTACCTTGCAATTACTTGATGAATTTCATAAAAGGAGGACCACAGAGACACATCCTCTTCGCGGATTAGACGGGGACCGTCGCAATATTTAAACGCGATGGGCTGTGGAAGAAATTATCGAAATTACCTAGCCTGTTGTGTGGACGGTGAATCGACTACACAAAGGAATAAATTCTTACGTCACGGACAGTAGTACGATCTCGTTAACGTCATTGATGACAATTAGGGTGAAGCTCGGTTACCTGCTCGCTCCTACCCACACTGGGCTCATGTGGTCGTCTATGCTGACGAACGCCTATCTTGGGAATTAGTTTGGAATCAATATTGCCAAGGAAACGGATAGAACATTGCACAAAACTGGGTCCCCGTAGGCGCAACCACGCCCCTGCTATGTAAGCCAACTTTTGAGAAGTCTAAGACGTACAGCTATGAAAATTCAATTTTTTTGAAGTTGACTTAACCGAAAGGATACCAGACACCGAGATCCCCGAAATACTATAGGAAACACAGCGCGTGAGGCCGAAACCATGGGATCAATCGGTACGGTAGTTCATTGAATCCATCATTATAATAAATTGACGTACTTCTGCTCCTTAACGCGATAATTAAGTCCGTCTCAGGACTGTTGGTCTTTCTAGTCCATATGACACAAGTATGATATCTGAATATAGCCTGTTACATCTGGTGTAGGGATTGGATCATCAATGATATGGGTTTAGTAGATATTTAGCTTTGTGATACAGTGCGCACACCCTCACTTCTGTGTTAGAAGAGGTACGGCGTGATAAAAATCTAGAGTGCGTTAGACGCAGCACAAGTCACTTCGTCGCTCAGCGTGGGCGTCCTTGCTTCAGCATTCGGCGCCAGTCGTTCTTGTATATGTGCAGTAGCTACTTTCGTGCCCGTCTAAGTCATGGTATTGAACCCTCATTTACTCACTTGAGGTAGTTTTTATTCGTATAAACTGGGAACCACAAATGTCAAGAAAGTACAATTTGAAGAAAAAAGATGTTCCTTGGGCTATAAATGTAACGTCGATCAGTGAATTTTCGAGTCTGGTTCTTAAGCTCGCCTTCGGACTGAGAAGAAATTTGCGATTAACACCTTAAATTCCAAACCTGCGGAAAAAATCAATAAAAAATTCAGTTTTTGGCACTTTTGGAGAAATTTTAATTGGTCTCGCGTACAACTTTCGCGAAAAGCACATTTCTCTAGCTGCAAACAAAACATTACGATCCTAATTCATTCGTATAAACTGGAAAGCGCCCATCCCAATGAATTTTAATCTGAAGATTTCTTTCGGGATACAAAATGTGACTCTATTCAGTGAATTTTCGAGTCTGGTTCCCCAGCTCTTTTCCATCTCAAGCTGATGCTTTACAGACTTCTATTTCTATAGGAATACAATTTTTTCACACCTTTCCGTCGCGTTTACCTGCGGGTGAAGCTTGGCACCAAATTGAGCGAAATTCGCCGCCTTCCCGATACCTTGCAAATTGTCCTCTCTGGCCTTTTGCTTCCCGTCAAAAATACCGTTTTAAGTAACCTGTGTAGGCTCTAAAGCATCTGGGTTTTTAAAAGCGGTGCCATCCACCCACTTTTCGGCACAGTAGTTTCTTAGTGAATGGTTCTCCATCTGGTGTCCTTCTTTTCCTGTTACACGCACACACGTCCAGTTTCCCCGTAGGCCTTTTCTTGGTCCCTAGATGGGTTTGCCTATTTTTTTATTTTCGAAAAGCGTCGCCTGTACGGCAACCGATGCCATTCTGGTGTCCAAAAGCAGGTCGAGATCACAGGCGCACACGCACACGCTTGTTCTGTCAGAGGATGCTATGTGAAGTATTCTGAACAGGAAAGACAACCAGATTTCCATAGCTTATCCCTCTTTTTTTCAAAGTTCCCACTAAGGAGCGTGCATATTACGCAGACTGTTGTGGGTCGACGCTTTTGCTTCTACCGAATGTGCACATTCTACATCCACAAGTCCTACTTCCTTACTTCGTTCACAGCATTTAGCGAATGAAACAGAAGATGCTAGAGCCCTGTATTCGCAGAATAATTTGACTCGTTTCCTAGGACTGCCGCATGCATCTGAGTATCTTATGGGCCAAGTAGCTATGGTCCTATTTAAGTAAAAGTACATTAAACTGACCAGAATTACCAGCTCTCATTTTGGAGTTGCAGCCACTGGCTATCGCCACTTAAAGGGAAAGCAACTTTTTAGGAGAAGAGCAATCAACCGAAGTATAGTTCGTCGAGCTAACAAACAGCGTGACCCAATTGTAAAAAAACTGGCGTTCTTGGTAGGAGTCGAACTCACACAGCAGGAGCGGGGCTTTTGTGCAGCCGACGCTCTACCATTGAGCTACCAGGCTCAACATGCGTTCCGTGAACTTATTCACACTTAGATCGATTTTACCCGCGGTACGTTATATCGATTTTATGCAGGGCGAATTTTTTACAGTTAGGTCAACCAAATTAAACAAATCCATCAAACTCCCCTAAAGTAAATTTAGCAGTTACGATTACTTGTATGACCCCCTACATAGAGCACAAGAATAGGCGTGTCTCCCTCAAACAATAAAGATGACTGCGCATAAGGGTAAATATAAGGCGGAAAAACGTTCTACGGGACCATTATTATATTTTCCCGACGTTTCGGACTTTCACTCGAGCATGACACTCGCACGTGGACTCTATTAATAGGCATATTGATCTCCCGGATGCGTATCTCGCGTTGCGCGAGCAATTGCAGTGCTCAAGGTCACACGCGGCGGAGCGAACAATGGCAGATTAAAGTCATCCCCGGCAGAGGTGACCTAATCACTCAGTGAGCTGTACGTTTTTCATTCCTTGACAAGGGACTCCAATGAGAGTCCGAAACGTCGGGCAAATGTAATACTGGTCCCAGATGACGTTTTTCCGCGTTCTATTCAATTACCTTGGCCTTGCATATCTTCGACCATTTAGGACAGTAAATATAAATGAAGGGCAAATAGGGGGTGAATGTTCTCCTTTCCTACCTTAGCACCAACCTAAACTGTGGCCTTTATCTTAAGCCTCACCTTCCGCTACGCTCTAACCCTACAGTAAACTCTAAATTAAACCGTAACCATAAATGTAACCCTGACCCCAACCCTAACATTAAACTTAACCCCGATTTTCTGGAATTTAGCACGGAGTAACATGCATTGTGGGTGGTTCTTATTCTCATCTTCTTAAGAAAGCATACAATTAATCCTTACCGGTTTCGTTATTAACAACCTCTTACAAACTACAGATGAATCATACTGACTATTTTTCTCCTAAGGATTTATCCATCTTAATCCGCGCTTATCCTCCTTCACTAGGGGTCTGCACAAACTCGAAGGATAAATTCCGTCAACATGTCCATAATTAATCTTCACCATCTCATTATTCTTGGTGTCTTTCGTTCGGAGCGTGGTCAGTTGTAATATTTTCAACGCCAATAGCAGAGAGTTTCTTCTGCTGCTGACCTACAGTAAATAGGATGCTGTTGAGTCAGGAAATACTCACTTTAATTCCGAAATGTGATTTTTGTTATAAAGACTTACTAATATGGGGCTCCAATCAGGGTTATAATGTGGCAAAATACCAACATCTTTCAGTTACGGTAGAAGGAGGGATTTTGATTGCGCTTGTTTTTGTCCACATACATGACTCATCCTGACCAAGTATCATGCGTTCGTCCATGGATTTTCGATATCCCTAAAAATCCAAGCTACTTTTTTTAATAGAAAGTATGCACATCAGTCTCATTTCCTATATGCATTTTCGACTCGAAGAGGCTGTGTATTCCAAATGGAAACGAAACGTAGAAGATGACTCGACGAACATATGCGCGCTTTCAATAATCTTGTCCATTGTCTTGTACTGTTGAACCCAATATGCCACGGCACTTGTGTTTAAGGTTTCAAAACCGAAATTTGTGTGCCGTACGTCGATGGCATTCACACATTCTTACGGATAGATGGATGGATGCTGCATGGAGACTATACTTTCTTATTGTTGGAAGGCCAGTGACGCGAGACTTGCATGAGCTATTGAATTCAATTTACCCTGACATTGAGTTCTTAACAGCGAAGTGTGATGATCACTTGCTAGCTGTTTCGTCCCTTGACTTCTCCGACGCGAAGGCAAAAATTAGTGATCACAACTATTAAGGTGGCACGGTAAAGGATAAATTGTGTACAAACAATTGGGCACAACAAGTCAAGAGCGAAGGAAGTCTATACAGGGGAACGACACAAGTTCACGAATAACGCCACACAGGATGAAACTAGTCTTGAGAAACCTTGTGTGTATGTTAGTGGGAGAGAGGGGTGGCTCCTCTTTTATATGATTCACGTAGCATCAGGATTAGTGTGAAACACCAGCGTGAACGGGAGAGGGGGTCATGAGCAGAGGCCATATGAAAGCGTCAGCGACGGGGGGTCCTGGAGGATTGGGTCTCGGGGTCGCCGCGGCAGTTGGGTCAAGGCGGAGGAACGGACAACTGGCATGTCACGTCGCGGTGATCACCATGGCCAAGATGCTAATGTGAAATGTGAAAATCGAAGGAAGGGGCCAAGTGGAAAGGAAGTATTCAATTATGTGCAGTCAGTCAGTCATGGGCGGCCGGCATTCCAGGGGGGAAGGGGGCAGCCTTCGAAAGAGGTAAACAATCATTTTGCAGGTCGGACGGGAGTTTTGTTGGAGAAGAGATGTGGAGAATTCCAAACGAGTTCAGCCGGAAATAACACTAGCGTTTCAAGGCGTCTCAAATGTCCGGAAGGCCAACAGCAACTTTAAATGGTGTTTGAAGGCCACCAAGAGGCGTCCAGTGTGAATTTAGTACAGCAATCCCCCGATAATCCAAAAATGCAGCCTCCTTCATACTTTATACAGGACGCTAGGCACAAACTGCAACGAAGCGCGAAAAAAAATTAGTCGAACTCCTCTATCTCTCGAATGCTCATTATCAACGAGTATCCTCACCGCTTTATTAAATGTGCGAGACAACCCTATGCACGTATATAACCAACAATGAAGCCACCGAAAGCTTAGCCGTACCACCTTTATGGAAAACAGGTCCAAGGTTGGCGATGGGCTCTTTAAAATTGCTTAGGAATCTGCGTTGCCACATGCGTATCAACTAAAACGACCGGTTTATATGAAGCGTAGGGCCCACCTTGCGTTTTCAGGAAAAAAACGTTTGACGAACATCGGAGGATTTTTGTTCTAAGAAATCCCAAGATTGGGATTGTCTTATTGCTTCTGCAACCTTAAACTAACGCTAAAACCAAATTAGTACAACAATCAAAATGCGAACTCTAGAGCTGATGATTTCTTGGGACAAGTTTTTCTAAAGAAAATTGGGCAGGGATTCATTGTGGGGCTGCCTGATGGCGTCGCTCTTATAGTTTTAGTGGTCTATTGGCTTCCTTTTTAAGCCAATGGGAGTTGTTCTTATAGGTTCTTGGTCTATAGACTTCCTTTGCTGACCAATAGTACGTCAGCCGAAAGGGCGAGTAAAGGGGCAGAGGTCTGTTCACCGGGGGGGGGGTTTATATGGTGCCTTTTAAGTATCCGTGCCTTGGATGCTCTCAATCACCTTACGGGCTAGCTGGCAGACTCGGACATTCGGCTTGTGCGTGCGTGCGAGACAGGTAAACACACGAGAGTCCATCCTCACAACAGACTAGCGCCTTTCCTACCATAACGGGCTTAAATCTATCCCGCAGGGGGCCCTAAGGTGAGGGTCGTGGCTTGAAAGGTTGCTAACTGACTTGGTCCTCCCCAGGGTAATATTCTGTTATGGCTGACGGGGGAGGGCGAGTCAGTCTTTTCTATGGCTTGTAAAGTGCTTCCACGCTAATAAGTTCTGCGCTGCCCCGTACCATAAAATTCCGACGCGTGTTGGGACAGAACTAGGTCAGGTGTGACGCGCGCAGTGACGCTGTTCAGTTCTCTGTGTCAGCCGCCCCCGCGCCCATCTCTGGTTGCTTTGGCTGGGTGGGGCTGGGAGGGGAAGCGTGTGGCGGATGCCGCGAAAGCAGAAATTGTTTTAACGGTAGCCCAGGCCGAGATATCACCGCCCAATAATGCCTTTTGTGAGTCTCCCAAGGAAGAACACAAGAAGAGCGCAACAGCGGAAGTCTTTGAGTGAAATGGGTACAACGCGTTCAAGACAACAAACGCGTGTAACACGAAGTCCATCGGGCCAATCAGCTTCTCGCCTGGCGTAGGCGCTGGCGCGTTTGGCTGGTGACTCAATGGCTGAATGTAGTTTAAAATTTGAGTTATTGATTGATTGTCTGGCACGATGCGTTCGCTCGCGTGTAAGCCGACCGATAGCCTGCTGTGGGGACGGCTACTTGCTGCCTATATGCTAGCCGTTAGGTCCCTCCTAACAAAAGTTACCGTTTCCGATATTATCAATTTAAGCAGATGCCAGACGGTTTATTATGACCATAGGGAACAGTACGTTTTATTGCTGCTAGTTAAAAATCTTCCGCAAGGGGGTCAAGCTCACACCACAAGGGAGTTTGCTTGTTTTCAAGAAAACTTATCTCACTGAAACCAGAGAAACATAATTATGGGACTTTTAAGGGTTTAAAAGAGAAGCCATTGCCTTTTTAGGGTTAGGCGGATGACTCGACAGTGTCACCAGCTAGAGATACAATGGAAAATAAGCAACAGAATAACGCTACTTTATCGTAAAGCTTACAGTAATCGCTGCTGCCTGTGTTGATTACACCAGCTGACGTCGGGAGACCGGCCTCGATTAATGCCTGTCGCCTGTCCGTTGACGTGATTCCCTGCCCCACTGTACTGCACACACTTACTTGAATAAGGCGGCCACAATTTGAGTCCGGGGGTAGTGCTGTAGTTATCAGCACCGAACAGGACGCATGCAGTGTAAACAATATGTGGCGGATCGCAACGGACGCAACTCAAGTTCCTATCAAACATTCTTCAAAAGGCCAGGGCAACGAACACGCAGGCCGAGGCGGACAAGTATGTCTCGCGGCACGTTATTTCTATTTCTGTTGGATAAGGTGCATTTAACGCCTTGCCAGTAGTGAGCCCGTGACCACAATAGCCACAACAACAGCCTCTCAGTAAACCTCTTCCGGCGAGCTTGTCTCAGGTAGCTGTTACCACCCGCGCCTGGCACTTGAAGTTAACACAGACTCTGAGCTAGCCTGACCGTTGTCCCGAACGCTAGCACGAGGGAACAAGAGTAGTCAATCAGCCAGGAAAAGAAGTGTGTTCACACAGAAAGCGCAAGTCGAGCAAGTCGCTCTCACAAAAGACTGTTGGGTATTTATTCAATCAGCTTGATGAGGGAGCATCGACGACACTGGACCAATCAGCTATGATGGAAATTCGATAACTAGGGTGCGCGCTTTCATTGCCGCGGTGTGAAAATTGCGCTCCGAGGCCCTTCTGTGCTGTGCTGGTAATGGGCGCATTCCCATCAGTCTCAAAGTATCAGCCCTGATTTCTCAACTTTACTAGGTAAAGCGAATCCGATTAGGGTTCGTCAGGGTTCGGGGCACATGTTTATCGGTGGAGCTGTGACGAATTCGCTGGTATTGTGTTCCTTTGTAAAACTTTGACTTACCTTCAATACACTTCAAACCGCACTTCAAACTTCAAAATAACCCTATTTATTATCCACGAGCCCTTTATCCATTGCTTCGCTTACCTTCTATTCGGCATTATCGACAGATGATGGATTAAGGATTCCCAGCGGAATCCGAAACGTCAGGAAAATAAAACTCTTGTTTCCATTGATCGCATCCTTTTCTTCTGGACTGCTTCCTGGAACTCGCATATTCTCCACTATTGGCTTATTATCGTGACCGGCGTGTTTGACTCCAATGCTTGAAGAAAGTCTTTGCGGTGGCTGTTGTTGTTGTTTTTGTTGTTGTTTAGTCCTTAACTTTCAGATGACTTCGTTTCTGTTTTGCCATGTCGCATGTCACGCGTCTTTTTTTCTTCGCACACAGCCGAGACCACGTCTAGTAGCAGCTTTTGCAGTCTTATGCGGTTTCGCTTTCAGCGCCTGTCGAAAATTCGTACCACAATTTTTTAGAGCACTTTAACGGTTTCTTCAGGATATAACACCGAAAAGAGAATGAAGGTACAAAACACCATCAATAATGTTTGTTGACGCTTTATTTTGCGTTCTGATAGATTCTCTTTCACGCAGTATTTCGTATTATCACTAAGGGTTTACGAGAGTCCTTCCTGTTTAGTTCTGTTGAGAACTTATTTTCTGTATGAAAGCTTTGATATGCTTATAAATCGTGAAATGTAGTTGGGTATGACTAGTACGTCCGACCTTCTGTGGTCCCTTTTCCGCACAGACGACTACTAGGGACTTAGCGATGAGTGCTGTTACATTTTGCATGTATCTTTTCACGGGGTTATTGATCTACTCCATTAACATTCCTACGTCTGCTAGTCTTGCTGTTTAAGTTTTACCTATTTTAACTATCCGGTTTCCTTCATACTCTGTCTTTTTCTGAAAAGGAGTGATTTTCTGTACTTTTCTTTCACGAAATGGCCCTTGCGCTTGCGAGTTTAATTGCTCCATCATGTCCAACCACCTTTAACTCGGTTGCCTAACAGTGACAATCAGAATAATTCTGACGGCATACATGCATTTGCGTCGTATATAACCCTAACTTGATCGAATGCTATCCAAAACGTACTTCCATTCTGACTACCTACCACATGCGCTTCCGTACTTCTTCGCGTCAGCTGTCACTGAAGCGTTTGGTCCACGCGTCCCCCTCTCTTTTTCCCGGAAGCGCGTAGGGATGAGGCGCTGATAAATGCTTTTCGCACATACACTACCACATGTGGTAACTTCGCCAACGCCAAAAATTGTCGCTGGCGTTCAACTGCTGCCTTCCACACTTACATCTCCAGGAAATGGGCAATTAGTGGAATGGGTTAACGTTTTTTGCACACAGTGCCCCTGTGACCATGCGGCAATACATCGAGTCACCAAATGGCAAATTTATGTTGCTGCCACGCTGTTATGGCAGTGCTAATATCCTTTTGGCCTGCCTTGAATGCAAGTAAATAGCAAAATGTCGACGGAACGAGTCAGGCTGCACGTCAAATGTCGCTTAGAACCCCTTAATTGGTAACTTTCACCTTGCGAAATTGATCCTGTTTTCATACCATTATACGCAGATACAGGATTGTTCGCTGACGACCTGTGCACAGTAGTCAGAGGCGTGTTCTATTGCGTGCTGCGGCCCGTGGCGTACTAAGACCAAAGACCTTCAGGTCACTAAAATATGGGAAATAAGGTTGTATCAAAGAGAAGCCGTTTGTAAATCTTCCGACAACCTACCCTCTGTTCACCGCAAATACCCAGTTGGAACATCTTAATAGTAATTTAATCAGTACCTACTTTCACTCGAATTATTTGTATTGCTGTCATTGACATAAAATTTGCCAAAGCCTTCACCTAAAGATATACAAAATTCTACTTGCGACTATCCGCGCGTACAAATGGGGACCCCTGCCATACGCCTGGTCACTTTCAGCCAGCTTGGCTTTTGTCCTCTTCCTTGAATCAGTCTCACATACAACAGACGGCTTCACGGTCGTTTAGGAGGGATACAGGTCCATTAAGAATTCTAGCTTACCGCTAGTCATCTTCGCCTAAATTGACTGTAGTTGGCACTACCGGTGTGTCACCATTTTGGAGATGGGCATGATCAGATTTAAAGTGCAGCACGTCTTTAGTTTACCGGTCTCTGGTACTTATAGCTGCCTTGCTGACTGTCCACTCATGAAACGGAGTCTGCCAAGGGCGTTTTAGCGTCGTTATTCCATTGTAGCACAAAGCTGACGCAGTATAGTCTGACACTCGCTGCTAAAACTTTCCCCGACCGCTAATGGAACTCATTTGGCCCATCTCTGACTTTGGCTTCATTGATCAGGCCCTGACAGCAACCGTGCAGCAGCTAGTAATCCATACAGATAGTTTTGCCTTAGAGTCTGATCGAATAGGTCGCGAGTTCGGGCCTTGAGTGGTGCACCACTTGGGGTTGGGTATGACTGGCTGACGGTGGCTAATAAGCCGGAAATGGCCGCATTTCAGTCTCCCTTGTCTTTGCGGACAATACTGTCTGCAGTGTGATTTTTAATCACTACGTTTTGAACCAGTTCTGCATGCTTTAGCGTTTTCCGATGCCCACTGAGACGGTCTGGGAATTCTTCTAGCTTTGGCCTCTTTTGTGTTTCATTTTTTATAATGTTCGTAGTTTTTTACAGTTTAACGACTGTGCCGACTTCGTATTTGTGTAGTTGATACACCTGAAACATTTTCGGTTCTTCTTCCTAGCTCATTCCCGATCCCCGCTGCCCGGTGGTGCATCACAGACCGCTGATGAGGCTCTGGAGCGTAGTCCAGTCGTTGTTGTCGTCAATGCAACCCATGGCCCCGGCGGTTTCTCCGCTAGTTTGGAACCATCAGGCACGTCGACCAGCTCTAACAGTACTAGTGGGAGTGTCATTAGCTCCGACAATGCAGCCCTCACTCCCAATGAGGGATTCTCCAAACAGCACACCTCTCTCTTCATCACAGCCAAACATATCCAAGCTGCCCGAGCTCTACTCAGTCTCGCCCAGAATAATGGTGCCATTTTGGAGACCTCTTGGGGCCCCATCCTGGCTACATTTCAGGTATGTCTGCGTATTTGCGTAAATCTCACTTGTTTTAGCCTATCTCCTATCTGTCCTTTTATTGAACACTTTCTGTTTGCCTGATTGTGCACTTTTTCACGAGGAAATAGCATTGATTATCGACTTTTAATACTGTCATCTAGCAGTCCAATGTCCGAAGCTGCGACCACCCTCGTAACAGACTTTGCAATGGTTTAGCTGACCGCTTCGGCCTTCAGCCTCGGGCGTACCGGCGTATTTTAACACCAAGAAAAGCGACCTTTCTCTGTTTACATAGAACAGACTTTACGATTTGTTGTTGCACTTCACTGTCCTGCTCCCTGGGAGACGCAAAAGGATGGTTTTCGATAACTGTAGACGGGTTATCAAAATCGAAAAGTGTTATCAATCGAAAGTAGGTAGGAGTCACGTCTTTTTGACAACAGGTTCCTCCGCTCGTCCTATCGCAAGCCACTTGTCATTTGTAATTCAAAACTACTAAGTCATACATCGCCGTTTTGTGTTTTTTTTCACACGCGATCTTGGTATTCCATAGTTACAAAAATCCTCATCAAAATTTTAGAAGAACCATTGGCCAGAATTAGTGAGATTTTGGTAAATTCGCATCGGTCCATTGCATTTATATGGAAATGGGCTACAAGGAATATGGTTGTGAAACAAATAAAACCCACTGTACTGACTGCGAAAAGAAAACACAAATCCCCAAAGCCGCCTTTGAAAGGTATGCGACAGGTGAACTCCTAAAAAGACGCCTTGAATAAGCTACGTCACGAACCTCTCCAAGAGCACGAGTTCGCGTATTATTTTAAACCAACTCGGTCTTGCACGGGGCAGCTAAGGATAGATTACCGGCTCAGACTACTTATACTCCTTTAATTGCTTCGCACTTTCTCTCTTCCCCCTTCTCCCTGTTCCGCCTTCAACAAACCATCACCCCTGCCTAATCAGCCGCTTCATATCAACCCCTAACCCCCCTTCTCTATTCCCACGACTCTCTTCTACTTAAAAACGAACATTATTGGCAGCTAGTTTAGCCTGTTTTCTGTTCGCATATAAATAAAATGGCCTGATAAGAATTTATCGAAAACTTACGTATACTCGTCAGTTGCTCGTCGGAATGCTATAGTTATTTGCGCGAATCTTCAGTGTGGCTCAACTTGAGGTCTTTTCGGCCGACCGGTATAACTTCCAAATCTCTCGCATTGTTCCTGCATTCCTCTGTGTGGAGTAGATCTAGGTTGACGACTGTCGTGTACCAATCATCCGAGGTGACGTTCGCCATTTTTCTTTTCGCACATGGATGCATTCCGTGCATAGTTTTGTGTTTAAAGATTTACTTGTACTTGTTATGGCTGTGATCATGCCTGATCCAGCCGGCCTCAATTATGTCACGAACGATACCTCTCCATGCGTGGCGATTGGCGGCAGCGGATCTCGAAAGCTCCACCCAGTCCCTTCTCCAGCGACGGAGGCCGAAGATAGAAGGTCCAAAAACTGCTTCCATGTCTTGACGGACGGTGTCTAGCCAAGTCTTCAGTTGCCCTCCTCTTCGACGTTTCCAGGTAGGCTGCGGTGCCGGGTCGAGAGCAGCATAGGTAAGCCCGTGGGGCGGACGACAGAGAACGTGTCCAAACCACCTCAGTCGCCTTTCTTGAATGGCCTGAGATATCCTCGTGATACGATCGCAGCGGATGCGGACTGTCTCATTTGAGATGAAGTCGCTATACTTAACTCGCAGGATCGTCCTCAGGCACTGGTGGTCAAAGACCTCTAGTCTTTGCTCATCTTCAGCGTGCACAGCCCAGCATTCACATCCATAGCCGAGGGCTGACCGGATGGATGCATGGTATACACGAATCTTCGTGGCGATGGAGTTGTCACGTCGCATTCACAGGCGCTTTTGAAGGATTGAGAAAACCAAGCGAGCAGCATTGATACGGGGGACAATGTCGTTCTTGCTCAGCCCATTCGGTAGCAGCCTCGCCCCGAGGTATTTAAAGCTGTGTACTTCTTCAAGTTGATGACCACCAATCCCCAGGGGTGCCTGGTCAGTGATGTAGCTCGAGGACAACTTCGTCGTTCCGGAATTTATGGACATGCCTACCGACATAGCGATCTCATTTAACCGCGACACTACTGACTGTAGACCATCAAAGCTTGAGGCTAACAGCGCAATATCATCGGCGTAGTCAAGATAACTTAGTGGGCGTCCGGTTGCAAGTTCAACACCGTCCTCTTCCTGATGGGCCTTACCGAGAATCCAGTCAATGACGTAGTTAAACAGAATGGGCGAAAGGACGCAGCCCTGTCGGACACCAGACCGGATATCGAACGACTGACAGAGATTGTTGTGGATCAGGACTCGTGCGGTGGTAGACCGATAGTAGGCCTTAATCATCGCAATGAGTTTGGTCGGCACTCCATCTAGTTTCATTATTCGCCACAGGGACTCACGGTGGATGAAATAGAATGCGGCGGGAAGTCGACGAAGAAAACGGCCGTCGGTTGCTGGGAGTCATGTTGGAATTCTAGAATGCGCCTCAGTGTGAATATGTGATCCGCACATCCATGCCCAGCTCGGAATCCGGCTTGATTGGGTCGTGTCCTGGAGTCACGTACAGACTGGAAGCGCCTGAGATGAACAATAGCGATCATCTTTGCAGCAACATCGATAAGACTTATGCCACGGTAGTTCTCGCATCTTGTCTTATCTCCCTTATTGTGGACAGGTACAAGGATACCTGAGCTCCAGTCATCGGGAACGGTCTCTTCTCGCCACGCCTGTACAATCACCTCATGGAGCCGAGGAGACAGGGTGTCAACACAGGACTTGTAGATTTCTGCAGGAATACCGTCCTCTCCGCACGCCTTGTTGTTGCGTAGCCTCTGCATTACATTGGTAACTTCGTCTTCGGAAGGGATGTCACACGAAACTGCGTAGGCAAGAAGGATTGAAACTCCGCTGTGGAGGAGAGGGAGGGTGTGATGGGTTGTTCGTCAAAGTTGAGTAGGTGCTCGAAGTGTTCATGCCAGTGATCGACCTTGGCCGAGTGGTCGGCAATAAATCCTCCATTCACATCGCGAACAGAATCACAGAGTGTCGGGGGCTTTCCACTAACCTGGTGTATGATTTGGTACAATTTTCGGGTGTCAACAACATTAGAAGCCTGCTCCAGAGAAGTCGCCGTTTCGGACCAATACTTCTGCCGATCATCTCTGGCCGACTTTGCTGTCATCTTTCGAAGTTGGTGGAAGGAGGCATCGTTCCGGGATCTGGCTTGAGTAGTCTCGGCCGATAGCTACAGGGTTCTTCCGCTGATCCAGTCACTGCGGCGCCGCTGAGTGAATCCGAGAATCTTCTCAGCTGCCCCATAGATGGATGTCTTCAGTGATGGCCACTTGCTACTGCCTCGTTGTCAGCCTGGTTCATAAGACGGGACTTGATTTCTGTGCTTAAAGCCTCGGTAGTGTTGGTTTGCCGGAGCTTTGCGACATCAAGGCGTCTCGCACGTGGCAGTTTGGGCACAGATGAGAGGTGAACCTTCAGGCGCGTGCGAACGAGAACATGGTCAGACCCGTGGACGTTACCAGTTTCGGCACCTCGCATCGACCTGCTATCGTGGACCCAGCTGCGATACCGTGAACCAACTAGAATGTAATCGATCTGACTGGCGGTACGGCCAACGTTCGAATACCAAGTCAGTAGATGTTTGTGAGGATGCTGAAAGCATGTGTTGGTAACAACCAGTCGGTTCTGTTCGGCAAACTGCAGCATCCTCTCACCATTGTCCGTTCGAGAACCAAACCCAAACCGACCAAGAAGGTGGCTGTTTGTCGGGTCACCGGGCCCAGCCCGGCCATTCCAGTCCCTGGCAACAATTAGCAGATCTCGGCGAGGGAGTCGTTCGGCTAGCTCCTGCAGCTGCGAGTAGAAATTATCTTTCTCTTGCTGTTCAGCCACCGACGTAGGTGCATACACAGATACGACCGAGATGTTCGTAAAATGGCCTTTTAGTCGAACATAGGCCATTCGGTCGTTGACTGGTTTCCATGCTAGTAGTGCACGGTTAGCTTCTTCCGAGAGGGCAATAGCCACACCGTGTCTACCAGATGAGTTACTCGGAACGCTGTGATGCAAGGTGAAGTGAGAATCGACCCCCGGGATTTTGATTTCTCGGGCGCCTGTGTCAGGGAGTTGGAATCTGACAAGCAACAAACATCCACGTGATATTCATGGAGACTGTGCGCTGTCAGGCTTTGAGTACCAGGTTCCAGAAATGTTCGCACATTCCAGCATCCAATACCAAGAGCCCGTTTTTTGTTTAGCAGTCCAGCTGGCACATTATTCGCCCGCACCACCGGACAAGGGTCGCAGAGCATGTCGGTTCCTGCGGACGTCGTAAAATCGTAAGTTGACGTGTTCATGAGGTTTCTTGGGAATTTTGAATACAGGTGGGTCTCCAACGGCTTCTTTGTTCAGGTTGTCTCCTCTAGCACTTTGGCTCCAGAACCTAACCACAAGGCAGTGGTGTTGGTGGCAAGCAAACCTATTTAATGGCGGTTCATGCTCGCCATGTCACAGTGTCGTCATTGGGCCTTGCGACATTTTATAAGGCAGTCGGTGCGCCAGACCTCAGCCCACCACGCCCTGGTAACACTGTCGCTGCTGCGTCCACGACTGCTTATTCGCCAGACCCGGGAGCCTGCTTATTTCGCAGCTAACCTTCACTGAAGGCTGCGCCACTATCCGCCACCCGTGGACGCGCCAGGTAGCCTGCAGCTTGGCTAACGGGTAACCCTCCTTTCCCGGGTAACCCGCCTTCATCTGAACATTTAAACATTCAGAAAACCTTCCCCTCGGACGAAAGTAAGGGTCCCTATATCGGTTACTGCTGCCAGTGCAACGATAGCCTTCGTAATGGAAGGAGGGGGGGGGGGGGGGACAGGGGATGTATCCCCCCTCCCACCTCCTTTCGATTCCGCTTCGACAAGCACCCTCCCAAGTGCGCTAGCAAATGAAGCTGGTGAAATGTTTTTTGAAACACACCCAATGTTTTCAGCTTGTTTTACACTTTTCACTACTCCCGTGCTTTGTATATACTTAATCTTTTGTATATCCTCTTGTACTCTCTTTGGGTACTGCGGGCTAACTCATTCAAACGGAAAGTGTTTTTTTGAACAAAACCGGAATTCGCTTCACGCCCAGTCACCTCCTCCCCCTCTCTATTTGAACTGTGATTCATCCGACTTGTCTGCTCCGTTCTGTCAGTGCTTTACGGAATAACCCTCTTTTTCTGTGTGGAGACTCACCAAGGAGGATATAATTCCACGTGTAGATACCTCTAAACAGGCTCTCTCTCTCTCCTATCATTTTGCTTGAGGAAAATAGTTATCCGCGCGGGCAACCAACGCTTTCAGTAGCAGAGGCTTGCATTGCCGAGTAAGCCTAACGCCATGCCATTAACGACAGGGGAACGGACCGAAGGGCATCCCCGAAGGCCTCCCTCGTGGTGAATGTCTGTGCTGCTAGCTATCGGAGGCCAGTGGGAGTCTGGCAGCTGCTTCGTATAACTACCATGCTCCTTGTGTTCCCGTATAACCCATTTCTGCAGCTGCCTCTGTTGATGGTTTCGAGTGAGAGTCTGAAAAGTCGGGCCAATCAATTTGGTCCAACGATCGCATCTTATTCTGTGAACGTATTGCTTGCTACGATAGGCTGGCGACCACTCACTTTCCCCATTTCTTGCTTTCTGGTTGACTAACATAGTATGGCGCATAAGTTGTGTAAAATGCCTCGTCGTAATCGGAATCACGAAAATACTTACAAAGAAGTATTGTGGAAGGAATTTTCTCGAAGTGTACCCAAAGCAGCAGTACGTTTACGTTTGCACCTAAAAATTCCATTCAAATGTATTGCTCACTAACCGGCATGACCGTACACGAGCTTACGAATTATCATACGCGTGTAACCGAATCGGCGCAATGAAGCAAAAATCTGATTGCCTTATTCCAACATAACTCAAGCAATGCATAAAGGGGAGACACAACTAGCAATTACGTTACCTTGCACGTAATATGGTAGCACGTATTTCCGAAAATTGTACGAAACGATTATCCTTCCACGTAATTTAACTTGTGCTGCTTCGTTCACTGGTTTAATTTGCATGAACAGGCTTTCTCTACATTTTCACTGTTTTCGGATTTTTCGCTTTGACATAAAAGCTGGTATGTCTAGACTGCGTAATATTACAGTTGCAGAGAATTCAGAAGAATATATAACGAGTACGCGTAGTTTTCTATGAATTCTCCATCAGAGACGGATGAACTGCGGCTCATTCGACGAGACTCGGCCAGTCATGCAAATTTTATGAGGCCGAAATTCTAGCAAGAGGTAGCAATCGTGTGAGTCAAGAATTAGTAGAGTCATAGTTTACGGACCCCCAGTCCATAAACAAGTCCAGCGGCTTGTCCAATCTATACTCGGTGCTGCGGCTGAATTTGCCCAAAGGAAGTCGCCACTTGGGGCACACACAGGCCACCGCGTTGTCTAACGCCAACATCCGGGGACCAGATGGCCGCGCAATCATCACGTCCAGTTCCACCATGCGTGATAAAAGTTCAGCAAGTCAGGGCCAACATTTTTCCGCGATTTTTTACCCTTCCACCGTCCCTTCCCCCCTTCTCGCCTAGCAAACAGCCAAGTACTATCGACACCACCCCCTCTTCCCTATGACTAATTTACCTCTAACGATGATCATAATTGCCAGCATGTTACTTTTTACCCCTCCCTAAATAAATGTTATGGCCGGAGGATAGTTTATCGAAAGCTCCGTATGCTCGCCAGTTACTCTTCTGAACGTACTATTACTTGATAAATCGCAAAATGCCCTATTTTGGAAAAGCACTATTACTTTATTGCTATAAGACTTCGAGGAAGGCAACGTGAGCTACTTTTGCGTAACAGGGATCTGATAAACAGACAATAAAACTCTGCCGCTTATACACTAAAAGTCAGGATGCAGTGTCGCACTTTTTGATTCCCGCACCTGACAGCGAACCCTGCCAGGTTTCGCTCCCCATTAACCGAACAAACTGTCTAAGGGTGAGTATAATCTTCTTCTTCTTCCGACTTTTTGTATGTTTTAGCAACTCGCCTGGATGCTCGGCCTAAAGTGTGCTCCCTCCCAGGGCCTTATTCACTGTCCCACAGCCAATAAGGACTCCGGCGAGACAATACCCGTGGACTTTGGTATAATGATACTGAATACTAGCGCATTCGAGACCGCCACCCCGCCCTCTGTTGGCTCGCTGCCTAACCTTAGCGGTGCCGCCGCCGCCGCAGCAGTATCCTCTGTGACTTCCATGGCCATCGCCAAAGTTATCAATGAACTTCCCTCACTGTCGCTGCTCCTTTCGGACGTCTTTGAGAAGTCGATGTGCGTGTTACCCTTTTGATTGTCTCTCCTATGCTTCGCCTTCTTCTTCTGTCCCACGAAATGGCCTTTCTTCTTGGCCTAAAGCAAGTCCTGCAAATGCTGCTCGATGGCCGTCCTATTTTGAGATATTGGCTCGGACCAATCTCCGCACTCGTTGTATTTTTTGTTGGCCGTTTCTCTAGAGTCCCTGGCTCTTGCACGCACATAGCCATTTTCTGCCCGGCCGGTTGAACCTTTGAACTTTGCAATGCCAGTTGGAAGCGCGCCCACTGGTTTGTGTGTTCTTTTGGTTTCTGTTCGAATGATGGCGAACTACCTCGATACGCTA
Source organism: Ligula intestinalis (assembly GCA_036362985.1). Lineage (NCBI taxonomy): Eukaryota > Metazoa > Platyhelminthes > Cestoda > Diphyllobothriidea > Diphyllobothriidae > Ligula > Ligula intestinalis. The sequence continues at coordinate 100,294,960 of JAYGXS010000001.1, forward strand.
AATATCTTGGCAAATGTGTGTTGGAAATACTTTGAAAAAAAAGGGTTTGGCAGGCGCACAGGCCACAACATAAAAGTCGCCAACTTCACTACAACAACCACGTACTTTGCCATTTAGGACATAGGTAATGCACCTGGAAAAATGCTTCGCTTTGTTAGCGTATGACTCTGGGAGATAATAAATTTACCACTTCGTTAGCGACATTCAACTGAGGACACCAGCGTGTCCGGATGAATCTTTCCCCCTCCTTTCCTATTTACTTGATCTGAAAGGCTAAATAAAGACTAACAGTAGCTCCTGCATCTCATGAAATTTCAAGCGGACTTCAGAAATGTTTTAGATTCAAGCAAATTATTTACATAGGGTTGTTATCTACAAACTTATCTCAAAGTACTTCCATCACCTCAGGGTGCCGGCTTTTGCTCGAGCCTCTTCCTGACCCCCTCCCACAAGCCGTGAA
>JAYGXS010000001.1:100295819-100335244 GCA_036362985.1 Ligula intestinalis
GGCGGCTAGGATAAAGGCAGAAGGAAATTACCAGCAAAGACAGGGGACACTAGGAAGGCCTTTTCTGCCTTGTTAAGCGTCATCGGCTAGTGATACCCAACCACAGTGGGGCCGCTAAAATTGCTGCCACACCGAGATTTGAACTCGCGATCTCTCCCGTCAGGGCGAACGTCCTAACAGTTGAGCTACGAGCTCACGGTCTAGCTGGCATCTGTGCCACTATATTCCCGATCTAATACCGGCTAGACCGGCTAGACCGTGAGCTCGTAGCTCAACTGTTAGGGCGTTCGCCCTGACTTCCTTCATCCTTCATCGCCAATCTGGCAACAACATTTATGAGGTTACGCGAGTCCATCATCGAGTTTTTATCTGAGCACCGACCACTTTCACGAGTTCCTTTGTTGTGCTTCTCAAGCTGTCGTCTCTGCTTTCTTTGTGTTAACACAATATGGGGAACTGGGCTGTTAAGTTTGTTTTTCCCCGTTTGTCTATCTTTTTTCGTTTTTGTTTCAATTTTCCGGATGGAGTGTTGTTTTGACAGTTACTGGCTCGATGTTTTGTTGACCACACTCTTTCAAACGTTAGCTGTCTACAACTTCCGCGTGATGTTGTCGATGCTGTCTTGACCGTTTACTGTCACGCGGATTCACTGTTGATACTACGCAGTGCAGGCATTTTCACCCCCGTTCCCCCCAAACTTGTAAAATGCAATTACTTTCCTTCGTGTCCTTCACTGGAATGTTTCCTTTAGTGGATTTTTGTCTCCGGGCAGAATGGAGGTGTACACTCAAGGCTGTCGACGGGTTACCGTTTTGTTGAAAGAAAGCCAGGAATGTTTACGTGATTAGGACAGAAATGCTGCGTCTTACTTCAAGGTAACACAATGCAGCAACTATTGACTTCCGGGAAATGCTTGTTTGCTGAAGATTATCACTTTTTATGCACTCACTTAACAAATAGGGCATGCTGAAGGTTTTTGCCAAATCCTCTGTTTCGGATCTATTGCATCTCCATGTTAAAGGCACAGCTAGTGGCTTTGAAAAGTGAATTTGCACCATATTAACGTCACAACAAGTTAGGCGTTTTCAGCTTCAGCTGCTGATATTTAAAGCCGGAAAATTTGCGGTGCTAGCCTTTTTATGTAAACCTCTTCGTTTTCGAACCTTCCCTTCAGTTCTGCCTTCAGGCAGAGCTGTTTCAGAAATACTTTTAGCCCGCATGCAAACTGCAATCTAAGTTGGGTTTTTGTTGACGGCTGTTCGAACATTGCTTCCACACTGTTTAGTAAAGCTAATGGCTATTAAATAACTTAGACTTGGTGTGTTATTAGCATAAGCATGTAGGCATTTGTGTACGAGTAATATCAGTAATATTTAATATCCCCGTGCTTTTATTGTAGTACTTTGCTTCTTCTTTATCCAGAATCCACTAAGTGTGTACACTTGGCACAGCCGTGACCCTTCTTATCTAGCTGGCCTAGTCCATGATACTTATTACGAATAACTGCTGTGGACTGGCCGTCAACGGCTACTTCGATTGTCTATTTTAAGTTACCTTCCCTAACGCCTAGGCTAGAGAGCTTAACAGTAGAAAAGCGGTGGCAATCTAACGTATCTAATCTCGCTTAATGGTGGTCGTGTATTTCTCCTGCCATGGCACTGTACAGTATACTATAGGGCAGCTAGTGCGCCAGACCTCAGCTCTCCAGGCCCTTGTAACGCGGTCGACGCTACTCCGAGACTGCTTAATCGTCAGTCCTCAGAGCCCGCACATTGAACATCTAGCTTACCCGCCCGGCTGTGAACCGTGGACGTCCTTCATAAGGTGATCGAAATAAAGGAGACTCTTGCACTAGGGAATAAATCGCATATCATTGAGCTTTAGTTGTAGGAATCTCCGAATGTCCCTATTCCGAAAAGACAAAATGTATCTTAATACTAAAACTAAACAACGAATCCCATTTTCGTAAAAGGACTACGTCTGTTTGAATTCTAAGATAGTGCGCCATGTCTTCTGACATTTGAGATCTACCCTGTAGAGGAGATTTTGAACACATTACCAAAGCGTCAGTTGCATATTCTTAAAGCCAACCAAGGGACAGATAGACCGAGACTAGAGGATGAATTTTAGGATATGGCATTAATATTTTTCGGTCTACCATTAATCACACCCGGGAAAGGTGTGTCTTTTTTAAAAAAAGATCTTTTTGAGCTGTCTATCCTCCTTTTTGCTTCTGTCAGTCTTTTAAACACCTGATCACCTTTGACAGCCGAATCACAGGACTGCTCCCTAGCTTGCTTTAAATTATCCCTCCGTTGCTAGCCTCTTATCTGCCATTTCCAGTCGTTTCGGCACAAATGCCAATCTGGTTAATTCTGCATCAAAGAATGACAGAAGTCAGCCGATTGCGGAATTATCATCCCTGAGGGTTAAAACTTTGGTTTATCTCCTACTGCCATAAGCGAATTGCGTCCCGGACAATCACGCACAGCAGTACGCCGGCCTGTGATTCAGCGGTAGAGCTGTTGTGCGGCGATCTAGGGTCAACCAGAACTCACCGTTTACTCTCGACTTCTATCAATTTACTCCACTTGTATGTAATTGCAACCCTTGGACTTCGGCAATATTTTTTGCTGTATGAAACCTCGGTTACGCATTGCAGTTAATCTGGCCGATTAGGCTCATCTCTTCGCGTACCTACGTAACAAAGAGTCTGTCTATTTCTGTAAAATTGGTCATGGGTTTTAACACCGCTCCAGGGAGTTTTAGCTTCCATGATGCCTCACTATGCTTTTCTTCATTGCTTGATTTGATATCTGTTTCTATGGCTACTGCGTGTTTGAGAGTTTACTTATGCGTTTCCACTTACACAGTAACAAACTGACTAGTCAAACGTTTATAGTCCTACGGGATATGATGACAGGCATCAGAAGATGCCCTTTCTTCTTCCTTCTCCACCCTCTTTCTTCCCACATACCTAAACAATGGAAACATCACTTTTGTATGACCACTGCTCATTTCAAAACATACTGTTTTATTTACCTCGTTGTGATATTGACGCTTATCTCCTACTCCTCCTTCCCCTCTTGACAGGAACCGAGCCACTTCGCGGTTGCTAAACTCACTGAAGTGGGTCTGGCTAACATTCACCGTCTAGAACTCTGGTGGCCGAAAGTCACGTCGAAAATTCTCTCGGTGAGTGTGTCTTCTGACACCGTCCCCTCCCACCTTCTCTTTTGCTTTTCTCTCCCTGTCAACAAACCCCCCTACCTCCCAGGCAGTCAGCTAAACATGTTCTAATTGTTTGAGGGCATTTTGTGCGTGCGGCGAAAGTTATTTTTGTTGACTTTTTATGCATGCATGCATGCACCAACCTCCGGCTGTGTGCAAAGAGTCAGGCAATCTCACGACGCTTTTACCATGTGAGAGAGAGAGAGAGAGGTTCGCGTAAACCCATCCCAAATTTGTCCCCTGCGCCAGTTGGCTACTTTTACAGCCCTTTGCTGCATCCTTGTACAGCCATGTAGGCTTTCCGATTATTTTACTTTACTTTAATTTATTGCACGGCCTGGCGTAGTAAACACACAGGGAGGAAATAAACTTAACTACTTCCGTAGGCGACTGGAGAGTGCCTGTAGAGCCGCGCGGCCACACATAAGCACGGCCCGGAAGTCCTCAACTTGTGGCCTATTTGGTCGGCATCAGTTACTTTCTGGGTTGCTGTTTTTTTCCCTCATGGCCTTGCAACCTCCTGAGCACGTGGCCCCTGCTGGTTCTGTGTTCCCTGTGCAACTGTGAAGACAACGGTCATTCAATTAGAAAAATTTATTCAGCCAGCTGTTCTCTGAAACCCTTCCAATGGGTATATCCTCGTTACCCTTTGGCTATCGGTATAAGTCCGCATATCAGGTCATAAATCTGCCTCTCCTCCTCCATATGATTTACCTGTATGTATGACAAACTCATACAACCGAAAATGCGAGTCCCAGACAGTAATTCAGAAGAAGATGACTCGGTCGCTAGGCCAACACTTTTATTCGCCCGGGGTTTCGAGCCGGGCTTATTAGCCGGCGGATTTTGTGATGTAAAGTTCCGTCCCAAGCTGATTTGGGCTTAATACGCGGCTGGGCTTATTAACCGTGGGCTTAATAGCCGGCGACTACAGTAGTGGAGAACTAGAAGACGATCGAGTCGTCTTCTACTTCTCAGATAACTTAAAGTTCTAATTCTCGATAATATACTTCCTCCAAAGGATTAATTAAGGGACTATTTAAAAATCTTCGCTGAATCACTAGAAAACATGTAAATACTGAAAAAAGGGGAAGCAATGCCTCCGCAGAATTCACTTTTTTTTCAGGGTGACTGACCGATTTTTGTTCAAAAGGCTGACGTGCTACAGTTTTATTACGCGCTCAGCAAGGCCTCACCAGTTAAATGCGCAAACTATATTCCTTGAGGTGCTTGCCTGCTTTTCAGCTAAACTTTCTGTCAGTGCTGGTATATTGGTTATGTTTCCTGCTTATCATGATGATATTTTATAGCAAAACCGATTTGCTTACTTATGTCATAGTAAATAGCATAGGGAAGTTCTTTGATATCCGGCAACCTCTGATTTGGCCTACATCCTGCCTGTTTTCCTTCCTTGTATGTAAAAAACTTTCCGAGCCTCACATTCGGTCTGCCAATCGAAATAGCAGGAACAACTGTGCGCTAAACCGCTCGTTCAAATTTCGAGCACGATATTGTGTGAGTTAGGTCATCTGTTCAACGAGGTTGTGCCCTCTAAACGGGCTGCATGGTAGATGTGCTGGACCAACCAGGGGAGGGGGCGAACTAGATTAGGGTACGGCAGACGTTATCGGGTTGCGCTCCTATGAAAAATGCCGAACAAGTTTACTATCACATAAAACGTATCGACATGCAAGTCACCGTCCCTGCACCATCCTGCTTTGGAGCACACGGTCGATATCATCGAAACCAGTGGCCGAACTGTCATGATCGATTAACCCCAGTGCGTGCTTTAGCAAGCTGGAGGCAAACGCGAGCACTTACGCATGAATTGGTATTAGAGGGAGAGAGAGAGCTTCGGGTCTGGCTCCGCCACTTGGATCACAATCTGTGTATGAAGTTTTCACGCCGCGCTAGTCTTTGCGCCATACGTTCCACCATTCTTCTAATGGGAACCACAGCAGACGCGTCTCCGTCGCGTTCCCACCCGCCCTTACAGCGGCTAAGGTCTGCTAAACCAAACCTCCCTACGATGGATCTATCTCTCCTCCTCTACATCTGTTTTTTTTATGACAGAGCAGCCCCCCCCCCCCCGACTATGCTGCTCCGACTCCTCCTTCTCCTCGCTGCCGGGATTGAGGCCCACCCGGCGGCGCTCTGGACATAACAAGGGCTACTAGCCAGCCATTCCTTTATCGTACGAAGGGAAACGGGTTAGGGAAGGTGCATCAGTGCTGCAGGCCTCCCTCAGCATAATGCAGTAAACGAGTGAGTTGCGGTGGTGGTTCGCGTAGAGTAAACCGAGAAAATGTTCGTGCTTGAATCTCACTGTGGATTCTCCTATCAAGACACTGTTTTTTATACTCCTCCTGGTGTTTGTTTGGACATTTTCCCACTGTACTACTGACTGCTACTCTGGATCTACACTTTAGCCTACCCACCACTTCTCCCTCTTCACTCCTTTTGAATATGGTGTCATGTCTCACATGGCTAAGCCTAATTGCTAAATGTCACACTACTTACACGGGTAGGACCTTGAGTCTAAGGAGTCTGGATCGTGTAGGTAGCTGTTGTACATGCTAAGCCCCTTGCCATTTCTCAGATGGTCATTTACAGTTTCCTAACAGATTGGGACCATCGCTTCCAGCAGCCATTTACTAATCGATTAATCTTATAGCTTTTGCAGGGAACTGGTATTTTTCGAAAAAGCACCAGCTTCTTTCACACATCGCACATCAGCTACCTGATTTTGAACAGCTGACGTTTGAGGCGAGGGCACAGGATAATTCATTCGAACCTGTATAATTAAGGCGTTCTGCGAGTGATGTGGTTTTATTAGGCAAACTTTCGTACTGGTTTCAGTTCACTTACTGTTGTACAATTTCTGATAGTTAAGCCATGGCACAGAATACGAACTTTTGTTTTTGTATCATTATCAACTCGCCTTTTCACAGTTTTTAAGAACGCATATGCATACATTGTCTTTTGTGAGACTTGTCAGCACTATGTATTTTGTCTTTTTATGTATTAAAGAAACCTGTTCATGTTGACCTAACTGCTGTCCCCTAGTTTGAGGACTTTGCTGCTGAAATCGTCGCATCAACTACCCCGTGTACTCTTAAAATTATACACTGGACGTGAAGAGTACATTCCCTAAGTGTATCACTATAATTATTTTCCTAGCTAGTGCTTGTACTTTTTCAAACTTAAACACACTTCTGTGTCGCAAGCAGACATGGGTTACTTTTACACCCTAAGGCTCAATAATATCGTACTGCGTACGATTTCCTAAAACGTCCGGGTTTGTTTTCTTTAGCTGCTTATCCCATTCTTATTTCTGCTCGATGATTTTTCCCCTAACCACACATATCAAGCTGTTATCTAGTTTTCGTTTGAAGCGCATCAAGATTCAGTAGGTTTCATCGTCACCTGAAATGTACTTCTTATCGTGTTTTTGCTACCTAAACATGCATTCTGTCGTTTTATTGACTACGTTTTCCTACATGTCCTTACCATGCATGCTTACCAATCTTTCCAGAGGTGTTTATAAATGTGATCATTGCGTTAATGCGAATCGGGGTATTACTTTTGTGAATGACTTCTATTTTGCTCTCTCACTTTACTTCCTATGTGGCAAAAAGGGGTATACAGTACTTTGACAAGTAACAGGTTTATCTTTGACTCTCTTATCTTTACAAGTAACTGTACGTGAATGGGAAGAATTTGATGGGGGGGGGGGGGGGGGGGGGGTATTTTTTTTAAAAAAAAAAAAAAAAAAAAAGGGGGGGGGGGGTAGTGAAGGACTTTCAGGCAGGTTGGCAAAACATGGTAAACATCTAAGACTTTGGCTTGCCTCGTGTACGCATCCAGTGCTCCAGTGCAGGCATTGGCCATAGGAAGTGTTATCTCCTTATCTTTTTTGACTCTTCATGACTTGCGTGTATGCAGTCTCTCAAGGGTTGCCGTCCATAGACTGGGCCGGACTTCTGCTCTCCTTTCTCATAATCATCCTCCATTTGTTTCGAAGCACCGTGCTGCTCAGAGGTCGCAGTTCATTTTCCTGGCCAGTAGTTTTGAGCCGCCGAAGCACGCATCCGCAGGTAGTGTGCATAAGATGTCGAAAACTGGCCCGAAACTGCTGTGACATGGCACAGTAGAGGATGAAGTTGGTGGAGGAGTTGAGCAGCACCAGCAGGTCCAACAGATCACCAATGGGCACATAGATGGTGTAGAGGAAGCAGTTGCCCATCTTGGCAACCATGGTGTTAATCACGCCCTGTGGAGCCTCGGTAATAATGAAACTAACCACCACAGCCATCAGCATAATGGTTGTGCGCTGGTTGCTGCGCATCTGGGCGCCCTCACGTTTGCGCTCCGCGGCGTCCTTTTGCATCAGCAGACGTTCCCTGCCATCCGCCGCGGCCCCCTCTCGACCCCCAGCCGGCTTACCATCCTCTCCCGGCGGCTGTGGCGGCTCTGACTTGTGCGTGTTTTCCACAGGCACCTCCAGCGGACCGATTGACTTCCTGCTGGAGCGTTTCAGGTTTAAGTAGCGTTGGCGAGCCCTGCGCATGGTGGCCAGAATGAGACCCGTAAAGAGGGCAATGAAGAAGCTGGCAGCTAGCTTGATGATGCAACCGTAGATGGCGAAATTGGCGCTCTCTAGGTACTCTGTGCCGTTGCGTACCTCGAACCACCAGTTCTCTGCGGTACTGTTACCACCACCGCCGCCGCCATTACCCTTGCGGGGTATAGCCACGACAGTGTAGCTGAAAAAGCCGGGTATAGTGAGAATGAAGCTGGCGATAATGGCACACAGGGAGGTTATTGCGGGCTCCCGGTACGTGATCTGACATCTGGGGTTGTAGAGGATCCAACAACGGAACGCACTCAACATGACAGTCGCGATGGTGGCCACAATATGTCCACCGATTATCACAAAGTTGCTGATGAGGACAAAGTAAATGGCCGCCCGTCCGTGATTAGCCCCGTCGGGCATGGGACTAGTCATGAAATGGAGGTACACGTCCTTGAGTAAATAGCCGATCATGGTTATACTGTCGGCTAGCGCAATAATGGTTAGGAGCATGTTTGTGGGGCTGCGCATAGTCCGTTGGGTTAGAACAATGGCGTTGAGGAGGTTGGTGGCGGTGCCAAAGAGGCAAACACTGAGCGAGAGGTAGGCGTGGATGGGTTTGTAGTGACGGTCAAAATCTTCCAGGAAGGGATAGCGTGTGCAATTGCTGATATCCTCGTTTGGCGTCTCCGCGGCTGCTTCTGGGACTATGCTGATATGCTCCATTACAATTTAATGGTCAAACTCCTGCTGTGCATATTTCGTGCAAAATCTTCTTCTTCTTCTTCTCACAGGCGGTGAAAGTGTTGCCTTGCGCATTTGTTGGATTCAACGCGCTGGATGTTTATCCCCCTGCACTGAGATTGGATCGTCCTTTCGGCGGTCCGCGCTTTTAGCCAATCACGAGGCGTTCTGTGTTTACTACCGCCCGCTCCTAATTCCAGTTGGCGGTGTGAATGTGTGTGTTTGAACTGAACCCGCGTTAGCAAACAAAACTACGAATTTGGCCAATATTGTTAGGGGATCGTCCGAAACCGAAGGAAAACTTGTTTTATCATGCCAATTCTACCTAACTTTTAAGATGAGAATATATGAAGTAGACGTCGTTGAAGTGGGCCTCATCACGCGTAGTGGGTATTTTTGACTTTGCAACACAAGCATTTAAATTCTTGCCTTTCTACTACAGGGATACGAAGTATTTGGTTTCCTGGGAGCTCTGTTAAAGGGGATATCTGGATTTGGCAGTTTTAGGGTTTATCCGTAAGATTATATCTGACAGTCTAAATTACAACGCTTGGCTTTGATGAGCGTCGGCAACCGGGCTGCTTGTTGTGGCTCCGACCAGTTTACGATAACGAAATTGTCCAAAATGCGTTCAGTTCATGAGCAGATTTTATCTTAGAATGCGCGTTTTTGCGTTGGTGGTTTCCAGTTCACATGAAATAAACCTTAAACCCGTTTGAACGTGAGTGCACGACCGAGTACGTCTGATTTTAATTTCGCTCTGCTGCTCCCGTCAAGAGCGCAGGCAGCGTTCGCGCAACGACGACTAAGCAGTTAGCGTAAACCCCACCCAACAGAGGCCAAGGCAGGTGAAATAGCTGGGTTCTAAAGAAAAAATCCATAAATGGCCATTCTAATGTCTTCTGCTACAGCAGTGGTTCCTTGCCCACCCTTTATTCGCTTTCTAAGCCTTTTCCCAGCAGCTTCCGTAGGTAGGACTTCGTCCGCGCATTTTCTGGTTGGCGAATTATTATGAACTATCAGTTTCAACGTAGAAAAATAACAGGCGTCTTCGAACAACCCGGCCGGCTTTAACGAAGAAAGTTGCCTTCTCTTGATAGATTGTGCTTTATTGTTGCTGTTGGTGTGCTGAAAGTCTCTCCTGTAGTACAGTTTGTTTTCGGCAAGTCCTAGCATCTCGTTCGGGCCAAAACTTTATTCTAGGAATTATATTCCATCGTGAAGTGGTTCATATTTGGAAATATATTAAAGTGAGAGCCATGTAATATAACTTAAGATTGGACTCAATTAAATGTGAGTTTAATAACCTCCGGATTTATTCTTTAAAATAATGTTGTTATAATGCTCACCGTTAATGCGACTTCTGGTGCTGCCTGGATTTGCTCATGGATTTTTAGTCTGGTCGGTAGTTGATGGGGTTAAGCTTCACGCTAGCAGTGAGGCTTTCATCCTTTAGACTTGGTCTTATGGTGGACCTGACGTATTTAAGATTTGTGATTGACTGCTCTCATGCATACGTGGATCCAAACAAGTTCAATACAGCAATGCCCACCTGCTGCCGTGTGTGGTATGTGACAGGAAGCGCGTTCCAAGGTTTCTTTGTTAGCTGGTCTTCGGGTAGAAGTTTTAATTTCTGTCCACATATGCTTTCTCGGCAACTCTGCTTCATGTCGTGCTATTCTTTCCAAATCTTCATTCAGTGGCTTGATCTTCAAAATCTCTAACGGATCTACTATAACCACTACACTAAGACTATTCCGTCTAATGAAAGAAAGCATTCAGATGTTAGGAGCGATTTATTGGTACACAAGGCAAGTTTCTGTGAATGGACTTGCGTGCTTGCGTGTGATAAATGCGTCCGTCTGGGGGCCATAAACACCAGGAACTATGGGTTGTCAAGGCAGGCTGGCCTGTGCGCGTAAGATAGCCTTGTCTGGCAGCATGACCTTGACTAAGCCGAGCTCAAGTCTGGGGGCTGTCGTGCTTTAGCAGAGCGTCTCACGGCCGATGGGACGGAGGAGAAAGGGAACACTGAACCAACTGCTAGGTCAAACCTAGGGGGGGGGGGGCTGGACCGCCAGAGATTGGTCGAGATTAATTTGATTCCAATATGCGTCTCGGCGGCGGCATGTAATTAGAGGAACCAAAGTCACAAAATCTAAAGTTTCTCATCCCAATTTTATCAGCGAGAATCAGATGCAATGACCGAAAGAGCCACATCTGGCTCGCGAACCATAGGTTGCCGACCCCGGCTCTAGGTTGAGGGCAAAATAAGCTGGATTTCGTGCTGAGTGTTGACCTGTACAGCAGATACTCACACATACCTAACGTATTAGTGGCATTTATGCGTCCAGCAATCGGAACCACTGACATTAAATGCAGTCTGTGCCATAGCTTAAGCATCCGTTTTGATCTATCGCATTCAATTTACGCAACCCATGGTAAGGTTTAATCATGCACATCACCGAAGCCTGTTAGGAGGAGCCAGCTACCAGGCAGTTAGCATGCAGGCAACGAACTACGCTCACGGAAGACTATTAATCGGCTTACACACAACGAACGCAACCTGCAGTCAATCAATCAATTCTTCAAAATTTAAGCTGAATGTCAGCCGCTGAGTCATAAACCAATCGTGCTGCTACTCACTCCAGGACAGAAGCTGATTGGCTCGATGTACATAGCTTACGTCTTTTTTGCGTCGGCCGAGGGGTGTTTTAATCAAGTGGCTCTTAAGCAGGCGCACTTATTTGGACGCACTTGTATATGCGGGTGTGTGCGCATGTAGCTGAATAAGCTGAGGTCAAATGTCGGGTCCGCTGGCACGCAGAAGAACGGAGGACGTGGACGCAGCTGTTATCAGTTAGCCAGAAGCAGCTGCGAGGTCAAGCTTCGGGAGCGGGGGCGCCATTTAAAGAAGGCATTGGAACAGTTAGTTGTGACGACACGACTTTGGGGTAGCGAGCCCTGGACAATGAAGACGAGATAAGCATTGTGGCTGTTCGCCACAATTCCTTCACTCTTTTTGTACTGGAATCTAACTAGCGTGCGCTGGCGTTTTTTAGCCTAATGGCCATGGCTAAAAGCCCCCCCCCCCCGTCTCCCACACTGGCCATTTATCTGAATGCGACAGTTGGCATCTTTGCACGGCATCTCAGTGGTTCAGCTAATGAGGATCTGACGTACAAACTGTAATGGTTTGCCAACCAGCTCCTGTACTGTGTACTTTTCTCTTCCTCCCGCTTCACATTAGTTGTTTCGCTTCATGTTCGTGCAGACTTTTTCACGCAATGCGAGCGAGTTATTACGGTTAGATCAGATCTACCTAGGGTGGGGATGGGGCTACAAGGAATGAGGTTTTCTCGAAATCTCCAGGTAGAAAAGGTGAACGAAACTCCCTCAAATATATGAGATGCAGGGTGGGCCATTACACAGCCTCATTTGTTTGCGGAATTTGCCCTAACGACTTTTATACGACTACATTTGCTTAAAAATCTGGTTACTTTCAGTATTCCGTTTGCGTATTAGGTTAAAAGGGCATATTTTCAATCTGCGGAATAAAACTGCTCAGAGAATCCCAACGTCCAGTGGACCTCCTCTCCCCTTCAATACAAGCGAACATGCGAGTCCCGGGAAGTAAGCGAAAAGTAGACGATTCGATCGTTGGGAAAATATATTTATTCACCTGACGTTTCGACATCCGTCGCGGATTCCTCATAAGAGACATGATCACAGGACGGCAGCAGATACGGGTAGTCGTGAACAGGAATCTGCCGTAAAATTTAGACGTTCAGACAAAATCGATAAATGCTTGGAGTGCGCGCTGATTCGTTACGTCAACAATGACCATCTGGCCCTGCGGTCTTGGCATAGGATGATGCGGTGGCCTGTCTCTTCCCCGAGCGGTGGTTTGCTTTGGCTGTTCTGTGATTATTTCTCTGATGATGAATCCGCGGTGGATGTCGAAACGTCAGGCGAATAAACTTATTGACCTAGCGATCGATTCTTCTTCTTCTCCCCTCCCCTATTATCAGAAAATATAGGCCTTTTGCGGCACAGCTGTTTAAAGTCAGTGGCAGTTCTAGGAAAAACGCAATGCCGTCTTGCTATTAAAATAGAACTAACACACGTTTACTTGAGTGACCGAATGTTCCTGCACCAAGATATCTCACCCTTCTTACAGTATTTAAATGACGGAAACAGATAAATGCTACAGACGGAACTAAACCCTGCCTTTTAGAACTGCTAATCATGGGTCCATCATGACCAATAACAAGAATAAAATTGGCTACTGTTTATTCTACTAATACAAGTTGTTTTGAAAGAGTTTTAAAATTACAGTAGATTTTCTATCTCAAGAAATGTTAACAGAAATTCTGGAACGTGTTTTCGATTTGACAAAACTACCTAAGTAGGGTTGTAATGGTAATTATCGTGCGGAAAAATCCCAGGACATTTCAGTCACGTCAGAGAGCCAGCCTTTAAATAACCTTCTTCTGAGCGTTCCAAAATATGGATACTTTACGCAGCCAAACCATTTTAAATTGATTTTTATAGAAAACCTGCATGAAAATATTCCATCTTGTTAACCATTTGTATTTCCTTCAAATTTGGTACTTCAAAAAGTTTTTTTTTGGTGTTTCAAAAATTCTATGAATTTATTTGATACCCTGAACTGAGCTGCCAAAAAGCATAGTATCTTTCCATCTTTTAATTTTGCTTATACAGTATACAAAATGATAAACGGTCGCTATATTATTGTTTCTGCACTTTATGACATCTTCCTAAAAGCGTACAGGAATGTACGATTTTCCTTAGACGGATTTTGATACCCCAGTGAAAGTGCAACTGCAAATTGGATTCTTACTTATTCGCGAACTGATAGCCTTAAAATGCGGAAAACAAATACCCTTTTACGTTTATGAAGACATGCATTGCTTTTAAATAAGTCCAAGAAAACATATCCTGTTGCATACTTTCTAGAGAAATATGCCTGAATCTATAAGTGCATAAACAATCGATAAAAAACTACATAGTGCATAAGTAGGCCTTTTTGCGGCAAGTATTTCTCCCAAACGGGCAGACAGAAGCTCATTCAAAAGCTGGCTTCCTGACGTGACTGAAATCTTTTTTTTGTTGACGCTGCAAGAGGATTTACCTCAAAATTTTATTCTCATCTGACCGAAAGCCTTCTCGCCGAGGGTAAGTGGAGCGTGGAACGGACTTCCAGACGAAGGAGTCCTTTCAGAAAGTGTTGAAACATTTAAACGCAAAGCGGATTCCCACTTGCTAAGAAACTGTGGTATATGTAATAAGCATTGTGTCAGTAGTGGCAGTTTGCGACTAGCTCACGCACATCGCTGATGTTAACTTTATATTTGTTGAATGTACTGCTGTGAAAGTTTTTTGCGATTTTAAGATGAAAGCCTTCTTTCCTTAATAAAGCGACTTTACGTACTTTTTCCAAAGCAAACCATATTTTAGTATTCCAGCAATTATTTCATGAGGCACACTATTATTTCTCTTTAATAAAAACTAAAAATTGATCCACTGGTAACTGAGGCGCCGAGTTATATATCCTTTGAAAATTTTCTGGATGGATAAAAGAAGGATTCAGGGTTGTGTCCGCGCGCCATAGTTGACGACGAAGACAATCAATAGGCGATTGCGACGCAAGATACCTTTGAGAATTTCCTGCTAACTTTTCCCGTTTAAAGACTTGTTCTTGTTTCTTAAAAAAAGCAATTCCTACCTACCTAACCAATTTACTCTCAAGTGTGTCAATTTTAACTGCTCTCAGCTTTTCAAACTGAGCCGCCACTTTCTCCTCGCTCGCCATTCGCATTTAAATTTTCTTATATATACGTCGGTTGGCCTACTCCGCCCATTATAAACCGATTTTTATCACTATTTTTTTATTTGAACCACAATGAGGTCATGAGTTCACAAGGTCACGACGCTAGCGCCGTTTTGAAAGCAGTCCATTTTGGCCTATATTTGACATATTTTTCAAGGCCATTTATCCACGATGTCGAAAATTGCATTCATTGGCGATTATAGATTGCTTTCAATTTCCTGGTGTTGTGATATTTTCCGCCTAATTTTATTCTTTCTGGATGGAGGACGTTTTTGCCGAAAATTGTGCATGATATATTTTCAAGATAAAGCATCTCTCTCTCAAAAACGACTGAGCTTCATTTATTTACTTACAGGATATTTCTGTCTTTCCCCGCTTCACCGATGCTGATTTCATCCTCTTCCCCTAATTTTTTTAGATGTGTAAATTGTCGCATTTGGAGATGCGAAAGCTCTCGGTGGACGCTCTGGTTCTACTCATAAAACAGGCCATCATGCTCCCCCGAAAAACGACCTTTTGGGATGACGAGGTAAGTGTGCGGCCGACACTGTTCGTGCGTCGCAGTGCACCGTTCTGGCGAACTGCCAAAACCACACTGCTGGCTCTCTCCCTCTCGCCCTCTTCACTCGTTAGATGATTTTGTCACTGTTTTTGACTGTGGCCAACTAATTTCAGCAGCAGCCGACAAAACTGCGACTGCAATTCATTACAAGGAGGTGGAGGAATGTTTGACCAATTCTGACCATGTCCATGGTCGCGCCACTCCACCACCAGGCCAGCCTGAATGCGAGCTCACATGCCGTTCTAAACCTCCAGATTTAGTTCGCAAATATGCGAACAGAGGTTTTGATTTGAGTGGTTCAGCTCATAAAACCAAGTACGTAGACTTTTGCGTAAGTGGTAGTGGTGGATAAAATTTGAAGAAAAAAAACGGCCTGACGTTTATTTTCAATGGGGTTATTAAAGACCGTATGTGAGGTAGCTTGTTTGCTCTGTAAAATTCATTTTTAGTTGTATTTAAAACGTTGCTGTGGGATAATTAAGTTTTAGCAACCTTCTGGCCATTGTGGCAAGTTACGTCGACGCTGGAGGCCTTTTTGAGGCCGACACAATGTATTATATGTGGTAGAAAAAATTATTTGGGTATCGTTAACAAACTTTATTGTAAATTTTCGACTCTGGTGGACCGCGTCATCGTCGGACGTGTGGGAAATGTGTACAGAACTGTGCGCATTTTTTAACGTACCGAAAAATCGATGTACATCGACGTCAAAGAAGCCTGGAAAAGGTTTCAACCAACAAAGCCTGCTATT
Organism: Ligula intestinalis; assembly: GCA_036362985.1. Taxonomy (NCBI): domain Eukaryota; kingdom Metazoa; phylum Platyhelminthes; class Cestoda; order Diphyllobothriidea; family Diphyllobothriidae; genus Ligula; species Ligula intestinalis. The sequence continues at coordinate 100,311,535 of JAYGXS010000001.1, forward strand.
GACCAAGCATAACAAAGCATTATTGATTTTTCGGTATGTTTAAAAATGCGCACTGCTATGTGCACATTCCCCACTCGTCCGATGACAACGTGGTCTGCCAAAGTTGAAAATTTGCAATGCATTTTTTACGTTTCCTAAAGAATTTCTTCTATCAAATTATATTTCTTGGGAGGCTAATTTTCCAATTCATACGAATGTATTATATTGTATATTTTGAAGAGTTGCAGGCAAGGAATGCCCTTGAGGACCCAATTAATGTAAAGTAACCAAGTAATTGTTAGAGTCCATAAGAAGTTTTATTAAGTTGTCCTGACATAAGATACAACATTCGAGTGAGTTGTTGCAAAACAGTAAGAAAACGGTTTAGAGCCAAGACTGGCAATAAGAAATCATGTTTTTTGTAAATAAAATGCCATCCAGTCTTCTTTTATAATCAGCCATGGTGTCGGTGAAAGCAGTCTCACTTAGTAGCGAGTTGCATGGTCGTACCACTCGTTGGCTGAAGAAAAACTTTCTGAGGTCCAATCGAGCACGTTCGTTTGTGACCTTGTAAGGATGGCCACGCAGGTGAGTTGTGTTAGCTAACTCAAAGAAATCCTCCAATCTCCGGGAGGAACCGTAGCCCCGGATTATCCGAGTAGGCTACACTGTAAGTGTCTGTAAGCCAAGGGAAGTAGTTCAAGCTTTATCAATCTCTCCTGATATGATAAGTCCCTCAGACCATCGATCATCTTTGTCTCACTCGGTTGCACTTGTTCGTGAGGGTCCACACCTTATTCAACTATGCTCTCCAAACTGGCCTTCTGTAGTCAAGATGTAGTCTCCCAACAGCACCAAATAGTTTTCCGAAGAGTTCAGATGGGAAGATTTTTTTAACGTTCGTCTGATCCAGTGCAGCATACTAATTGCCTTCTGGACTGCCTTTTTACAGTCTTTATAATGGCGTGTTCTGACATTTCGTTGTCATAATATACTCTGCCATTCATCAGTGTGCTAATTTTGTTTTATCATCTTGAATGGCAATTTTGTATTGAGTATGGATATGAGTACTTTCCAACACCGAACATGACAGAGAATGTCGGTGCTGGGCGCCTTATGTAGTATAAGGGCAAAATCGTATTGGTGCTGTTTGCTTGCTTTCATCCCTTTATTGTAAAGGATAGCAGTAGGGATACACATAGGCTGCATATATTCTTGTTCAAACCTCTGTGCTCATCGGGTTGTGTCATCAAACATCTCAGCGTTTGATCGCCGTGACCATTGCTACATCCCAGCTCGGCTAGTTTTGTTAGTTTCCAGGATCTCTTTGGTATTTCGCCCTCACGGGATGTTTTACCACGCCATCTGAAAAATCGTAGAAATCGCTCTGGGGGTTTTACTCAACTGGAAAGCAATCTCCTTCCAACTTAATCTTCTCGTACATTTGAGACTGTTTCACTTTTTGATTAAGTTTCGAAGTTTCTTTTAATCAAGCATGTTGAACGGAACCATCGTTCAAGTGTTTGTGTTTTAATTCACTTGATGAAGGGGTGAATTAATAAGTAGTTTGGTTTACTTAGCTACCACCGTTAGATACATATACTTAATAACTACTACATACCAAACTAAGTTAAACTAATTACAATTAATATTACACTAATAAGCTAACTAATGAACTTAAATGTTAAGCAAAACTATACCACTGGTCTCCTATGAAAGAATTATGGGGTTAGGTGTGTCTATGATGGTCGACCAAACAAACGCTTATCAAATTTTAGTCTGTTAATTCGCTTGATGAAGGAATTAAATAAGGTGTACAATATGAATACCTATAATTGTTCGAGTCCTTTGGCAGATATGCTTAATTCGGTTGATCCACTTGTGAAAAATTCGCTGCCTCGGTGAAAGACGAACAACAGGGACGGATTTTGCGCAGCCAACGCTCTACCACGGAGCTACGAGGCTCTCCGTGAGCCGCGAATTTAATTTCAATTGGATCCATTTTACCTACCCAACTTACTTCTCGTATGGAACAGCAAGCTGACTGTGCAGACAAGATTTCCTACGAAAACATCAAGACTCCACCAGACTGTCCAATATGCTTACATAATTGTTAGAGCAACAGTAGCTTATGTAGCCCCACTCATTAACCCCTACAACCTGCATGTTTTCCTACGAAAACGGTGTTTATCGGGTTTAATGGGCGGAAAATTAGGACAAGCAGTGGAATATACTTTAATAAATGCTCAATACATTTTTATTTTACTGTATTTAAAAGTGTTGTCGATTTATATCTGCAGATTTTCCTAATCTGTATTATCATTTAACTTATTGCAGAAAAACCCGATTAGCAAATTGCAGGTTTCTTTAATTTCCCGAAAAATTGAAATGGTAGTTAGGAGGTCGTCTACTTCAATTTAACTGAGGCCCAACTTACCGTTCTGGACTTAGATTAGCATAGTCCGCGGCGCAAAGCGCCGCGCAAACCTTTAATTTACTTGCGAAACAACCTGCTCCCAGCGGCCGCGTGAAGCAATTTCGATTGCATCATTTCACCTTACACTTCTAAACATTTCCTTTGCCTATCCTATTTCCCCACCCTACAGAACTCTATAACCACAGTTTTTGCAGGCCAAAATGCTAGGCCTAGGGGTATGTGAGTGGGCCTACATAAGCTTCTTTTGCTATTGTTAGAAGTGTTGGGCAGATTTGCTTGATTCAGTTGACCCAATTGTGAAACATTCGCGGCGTTGGTGGCAATCGAATCCCCACAACAAGGGGTGGCTTTGGCGCAGCCAACGCTCTACCGTTGAGCTAGGAGGCTCGCAATGAGCCCTGAGTCGATTTTATCCGCTCTTATCTAGAAGCCGAATTCTTCTTTCGTAACAGCAGTTAACTTGAAGTGGATAGCGTGTTCTTCCTGAGCCTGTTTACGGCAGTCTGCCCCGGCATAGTACGCGTTTGTGTGTGTGTGTACGTGCGTGTGCTTATGGGCTTTCTGGGGGGGGGGCTGTTCTGCCGATGGAGCCGTGCTGATTTCCGGACTGCCTGGCCCAGAAGACTGAAACGCTTTCTGCGTCCTGTTGGCGGTGAATTGCGGCTACTAGAGCGTGAGTCCCTGCACTGAACTCTCCCTTAAAAAGTGGCTTGGTGCACACTTCAGCCATGAGACAGAAGACGCGATGTCTACGCAACTTGCCTTTACTCATCGAACACTTCTCAATGCTGTCTCGCTTAATCTGCGCGCCTTGATTGACAAGCTAGGCATTTCACCTTACACGCTCAGGAGTCACGCTTACTGACTGCCTCATCGCCAGCTAAGGAAAACCGCCGCGCGGCCGGATAGTGGGCCTTATTCGGGTTGAGCTACCATAAAAAGAGGCTAATTATGGACGCGGGACTTTGGTGGTTCGGGTAGACGCAGACGCACGCCGCGCTATCAACTCAGCATGCCCTCTATGTCACTCCTAGTCGCTGGGATCTGAATCAGGCAGGGGGCTTGCGTCCGATCGCGCCCCGGGTTCTGAGAAAAGCGGAAGGGGACGGTAGATGCAATGCAAGTCTATTGTCCCCTAAAACCAATCCACATCTACGACATCATTCCTACACCACCATCGTGCTGTGGCACACACGGCGTACATCGACAGTCGAGCTGTCGGGATAGCGACTTATGTGTGTCTTCGCTAGAATCGAAGTAAATTTGCACACTTTCTACCTCACTCACTACTCTCACAGTCTTCTTGTTTCAATGTCAGAGTAGACTACTAGAGACGAGCGCCAGTGAAGCCGTGTCTATGCCTCCTACTGCGAGTTTTGGATGCTAGGCAAATGAGGGGCTCCATGAGGACCGCATTAAGAAGGAACCATTGCAGTCTATTCATCAGATAGAAGGACAGCCGTGCTGTTTCATCATTTGGCAACCTCTAAGGCCGTGTTGACGCGTCGTGCTAGTTTAAAGGCACGTTTGACCACGCATTTCAGTGTATTTGAAAGAAAGAGGCGGTTTCTTGTAAGCCAACCGACCAAATTGTGAAATCTTCGATATCCTCTGTGAGCTTTGAACTCACACCAACAAGGGGAAGGTTTTAGTACGGCCAACGCTCTAGTCAACTGAGCTACGAAACCTCCGCCTGGAGTTATGCCTTTAACCACACTTGGACCCATTTACCCGCCCAGCCTACTGCAACTTATGTAATCCACCAATTCTGATACGGTTAACTGACTGCCCAAGCAGGGTTTCGGCAAATGTAGCTTATGTAGCCCCACTCATATACCCCCTAGTCCCAGCATTTTGTCCTGCAAAAACGGTGGTTATGGAGTTTTGTGCGGTGGGGAAATAGGATAGGCAGAGAAGGAAATTTTCGGAAGTAGGTTTAAAGTGAAAAAGTGTAGTCGAAGTTGCTTTCCGCGGCCGCTGGGAGCAAGTTGTTCCGCATGTAAATTGAAGGCGTGTGCGTGTGGTAAGTTGGACCAAAGGTAAGTTGAAGTAGACGACCTCCTAACCAACATTTCAATTTTTTGGGAAATTCAAGAAACCTGCAGTTTGATAATTGGGTTTTTTCGCAATAAGTCAAATGATAATGCAGATTAGGAAATTCTAGAGATATAAATCAACAACGCTTCTAAATACAGTAAAATGAAAATGCATTTGCCATTTATTAAAGTATATTTCGCTGCGTGTCCTAATTACCTGCCCATAAAACCCGATAAACAACGTTTTCGTAGGAAAACATGCAGGTTGTAGTGATTAATGAGTTGGGCTACATAAACTACTGTTGCCAGGGTTTCTGTTATGAACGGCATCTGGTACTGCTAATTAGATGGAATGCCGAACCAAAGAACCCGTAAGAGTGAGCCAGAGAGCAGACCAGTTGGTCAGAGAGAGTGAGTTTCCTGAGACAAGCACGTTGCAGCAAGTCAGAGTAAGTTCTTGAGTGTGTCACAGGTATAACAAAATTAGGACAACATGCGACTGCGAGCTAGGTCCAGCGAGCCAATCAGCTTTCGGCTACCGCTGTGATTGACCGGGACTCGGCGGCGGACATTCAGCTTAAATTTTGAATTATCGATTGATGTGACTGGAAGTTGTGTTTGCTGCCTGTAGGCCGATCGATAGCCTGCTGTGCGAGCGCGGATGACTACCAGGCCCACTTAATTATTAGGAAGGGTTTGGCAGATTAATTGTTTATGAAATCGTGCTTGAGCATTCAGCTTGCTGTATCAGTATTGCCGGATTCCATACTCTTCAGTAGGCTGCGCGGGTAAATCGACCGTGGCATGTTTAAATTCGCGGCTTTGGTGACTAGAACGTTGGCTGATCTAAAGCCTCTCTCTTCTTAGTGTGGGATGAAATTCCAGCGAGACCGCCAAACGTTTCATAATCAGGTCAGTTGAAGTTTTAACATTTGCCAAACCCTTCCTTATATTTTTAACACGATTTATTTGCTAGCGGGGAAGAAACTAAGGGTTAAAGCCCACCCGGAATGATCTCCTCGCCTTCCGTCGTAATTTGGTAGTAGCAGTAGCTGAGCAGTGTTTGGACTGTGTCTCGATGTTTGACCTGATATGAAGCGTTTATTTAAATTTGCAGACATCCATACACACAAGTAGCTGTTGTTGTGGACGTCGGACGACTGCAGCGATTGAGGCATTTTAATGCTTTAGTCCCCAGACAACATCACCTACCGCAGTAGTATATTGGAAAATTTTCGATTGCTCTTGTCTTCTAGTAGCGCTTTTACATATCACTTGGTTTATAATTTAAAAGTTCATTTTTTATGATATAATACTGCTTCTCTTGATGCTTACTCTGCCTGTGGAATTTATGTAATTTCTTCATCCTCCTGATCAGACGTATGTTGGCCTAGTGATAGTTCGACCATCGATTTCGATTATCTCCATATGCTCAGTGTATAGTGAAATTAGCCGAGCGGTCATCTAGCACTTTCTAAACATTTTAAAGTAAGTGAAAACAGCAGAATTTATTTGTACATTCGCCGCTTTAAAAATGGCCTCGCCATTATTGATTCTGTGAAAATTGAAAATGCTGTGTTCTCCAATTGTTATGAGTAGTTGACAAGCTCTCCTAAAATTTATTTGTACAAATAAAGTCTGCTGTTTTCGCTTGCTTAAAATTTGTGCTCGATAAAAAACGCTCTCAACCCTCTCCCCCCTTGAACCAGTGGCAAGACAAAAGTCAACATGATCGAGCAGGAATCGGGCGTATGGCGCTTTCACCAATCCAAGCCAGCACACCGCCTTCTTACTCTTATGTATCAGTTGTCTTTTTACGCTGGTACTACTCCACTATCTACCCTCAATCATCTTTAGTAAGTGTTAAGCCAAACTCAAGGAAACCAAGGCTGGTACTGCTACTGATATTTCTAAAATACTACAGTAGTCGCCGGTTATTAAGCCCACGGTTAATAGGCCCAGCCGCGTATTAAGCCCACATCAGCTTGAGACGGAATTTTGCATAGCGAAATCCTCCGGCTACAAAGCCCAGCTTGCCTACAGGATAGAGTGAGATTCTCATCTCTCTGGGTGCGCAACTGGTTACATACTTTTGGCCAGTCTTGCGCAAAACAAGATGCCAGATGTGATTTGTTTTCATTTTTAAGTTAAATTTCCCGCCACGCTGTTCGAACAGCAGCATACATGAGGGGTCTTTTCTTGTACATAACCAAGCTCTACACAATACAGTACGTATGTAATATATAGTCCCTATCTTGTGCTTGCTAATCAAGAACTAGGACTCTCCGGTTAGTGCGCCTGCCGCTTATTAAGCCCAATTTGGTCTGGGCCCGAGGTGGGCTTAATAACCGGCGACTACTGTACTAATTAGGGTTGTAGCTGAGTGATAGTATTGCTGGTTATATTTCTGGCCGTATTATTAGTCAGAAATGACGCTGATTAATGGCAGCACTGGGCTCATATCCCCTCACTCTCACCAAGAAGTACCATAGTACTGGTACTAACACTGACGGTACGATTTTTCAGAAGTGACTCTGATTTAAGTTGACGCCCAGGCTCATACCCCTTTGCCCTCAACAACGAGTGTGAATCTGGGTTTAAACTATTCCGTGTAAGTACATTTGGGGCCCTGAGTAAAGCAGAGCTTGCTTTGGTTTTCACCCTATCAACTCTATCCATCAGGCTTTGTCCGTCTCTACTATGTTTAGACTACAATACTGCTGCTAGAAGTACTTGCCTATGCTAAAGTTCTGATTTTATTAATCATGCCAGTAAATATTATACTATAATACGGCCTTTGTGTCAGCACCCGTCATACACTCCTCATCTGTATGAGCTAAAGTGATTAGATTATGGGTTCAATAGAACGTTATTAAGTAATAGCATAAGTCCTACCATGCCTTTATGTCGTGAAGTTTGCCGTCTGTAGACTGCACTTTATGATTGCTCTTGCCTTTTAGTGGCGTTCTTATATATCACTTGCTTAATAATTTAAAGTTCACTTTTTGATACGCTACTGGAGGCCGGCTTCTCTTGATACTTTCTCTGAGTTTGGGTGTTGTGTACTTTATTTGATCCCCTGAGCTGACGTAGTAAGTCCTGCATGTAGTACATCGTACTTTTCCGACTGGCAACATCGGACACTTAAAAAGTTTTTTTTTCATTTGTAAGCTGCACCCCTCTGCTACCCCATGCAGATTAATCAGGGAGCATCATTCGTTCTAATTTGGCACGAGTATTGCCTGACCTACGTGATTCACCACCCCATCGGTCCAATTATTTTACGCCAGTTCTTATAGTTCATGTGCGTGACTTGTAGAGTCGCCCTGGCCGTCCCTAATGTGGCGAGGGATATTAGGAGGACAATTTTGTGGTTTGTTTAGCACCATCGGTTAACCCAAGCAGCCACTGACGTAGTCAAGGTACGACTGCGAGCTGGAAATTATCATTTCCTTCTTCGTTAATTGACTACTGACTGTAGATTGTTAGCTTGAAGGCAAAATTAAAATGTCCGTTGTTGTTCCCCAGTCAGAACCGAGCTTTGTACAATTTTTTCACCTGTTAGGCTAGCAGCAGTAGAATACAGTAGGTCTGACACCTCACGAAATGTTAACCGAAGTTTTGAAATGTGTTTTTTTTTGTATCGAAAATATTTCTTCAATAGGAGTATACTATGAATTATAGTAAAGGATACTACCATTATGTTTCAATCTCTGCAGGATGTGGGCTGTATAAAGACCTACTTTTCAGCAGCCATCAAAAATTACACCTAAAAAACTGAAAACTTTATTAGTAGGCAATTTTCTCATGGACGTTGAATGTTGATATTGCTTTGAGTATATTTTATGTGAAACATGCATAAAAATATTCTTTCATGGTGTGTTTTCTATAAATTTCATGCTCTAAATACAAAAATTTGTAATTCTGAAATTTTCAAGTCTTTGAAGTATCCGTTCATGAGGCATCATATACTTCTATTTGTTATATTCTTTTGTCAAGTTCACATCCACTACACAATTCTATGATCCCTGTGTGATTTCTTCCCTGTGTACTTTAGGGAAATCTGTGGTATTTCCCTGGGGGAATATGTATGCTACACGTATTTTGAAAACACTGAAGGCAAGTGTAGAGGGTAGAGGGTATCTAAAATCAATGTGAGCAATGAGCGTACCCTTTGGGAAGTCATTTTATAGTGTGGATTTTAAAAAGCAGCCGGAACAAAAGCTCGTTCAATACACACCATGCCGATATGTGACCGATCGCTCTTGAGGTTAGAGTGCACGATAAGTAGTTTCATATGCGCACTTAAGTAATGCTTTTTAACCAAAATATATTTCAGAATTGCAGTTAGCATTTCTTGAGATGAGTTATGACAACAGCCGTTTAGAGTTCATCCACTGCACTGCCCAACTAAGTTCGTACGCTGAAATCACTCGCCCTCATTTTAGGCTATGACTACACTCGTTCTGGACCCACTGAGCCATCTGACCGACGTTGTCTTCAACGATGTACAGGAGAAACAGTTACAATGTGTTCAGTATCTTCTTCACTGCTATGGCGAGCGCATCAACGGTTGTTGGCTTCGTCTCATTAACATTATCGGCGCCATAAGCCAGTCACAAAGGTAAGTCCTCGCAGCTCCAGCTCCGTCGATTGATTATGATTCTGACTTGCTTTCCTGTTGAGATCTGTCAACCTGCATTTTCTCCAGCTTCTGTGATTTCCACTTTTCGCCCTCCAGTCCTATGTCAAACTTACACACTACCGAGTAGTAAAGTGCATTGTCAAGTCATTGGCCTGGCAATTCAAATTTGACGGTTGCCAGTTTATTTCCCACCACCACTTTGGTGGAAATTGGCAAGTCTTCGTGACGCTGACGCCTGTACACTGTGATGCGTGACCGAAGCTGGACCAACCGTTTACTACCATAACATTTTTGGACTAAATTCGGTTGGCCGGTTTCGATGCCTTTTAGATTTTTCTTCGCTTGGGTCACGCTTTAGCACAGGATACTCCCCCTAAAAGTGCATGATTTTGCTGAAGACCTCAGGGACGTCATCGGTAGTCCTTACGTCTCGACTCACGTTGACAGTTAAATTACTTCCGAACTTCAAAATAGAATAATATGTTAGATCTGCTAACTTCCTTTGAAAGTCCTGAAGTAGGCAATTGATCGTTTTAGAGAATCTGACTTACCTAGTTGGAAAGAGGTCTACCGTTCCTTGGAATCGTTGAGAGCGGCTAGATCAGGCTCACAGCTGAAACACGTACAAATACGCAAGCATAGATATGAAGGTAACCAACAAATCTTTGTCAGTCATCGAAGCATTTTTGGCCGTCGAAGTTGTTTTTACGTCGACCTAAATTGCCCAAAACAAATACGTCTGCTGTGGCCATTTATATAGATTAAGCTAATGGCGTGCCCTCAAAGATTGATACACGTCCGTCCGATATCTGCGACCACCAGCAATCGATCGGTGCAATTGATCGACACGCATGCATCAGGTACGGTTATGACACGTGGCTGGTGGAAAATCGGGCGCCGCACTTTGAAGATAAGAATGTTTTCGAAACGCCAGCTTGGTCCCAAGCATTGCCCCTTCTTCTTCCTCCTCCGGGGATGATGAAGGCACTATATTCAAAAGTGAATGAGTAACCAATGACGTTCTTTTGAGGAAATAATTATCATTATAAAACGCTGAGCGAAACCTATTTTTTCCAAAATCTATGCACATTTGACGACACAGCTCCTATTCTAATCTGCAGAACCATTATGAACATCTCTAACTTGCCGAATGAAGCACTATCCTGGCCCTCACCGGAAATGCCGTACTTTCCGGGCCGGATAAAAGAGGCCGTCGTAGAAAATGAGAAGAATCTGAATATGTTGTCCGTTATTATCTCCGGAGTTCATCGGGACTTTTTGTCTGTGTGCCGCTTTTTTCCAATGGTTTTTTTTGCTGGGGCCGATTTGCCAGCAAGGGAAAACTACTCAGCCATTTAACAAGGAGAAATTCTTTGTAATCCTATTGGAGTATCTCGTTGAACGGCGGATTCTCGGTTCAGGTGACGGAGAAACTTAAATCTTTGTCTTATAAGAGTTTGTGGGGGACATGTTGCGGTCTCAGTAGTGGGTGTACTCGGATCATTACAGTCATCAGGTCGAATCCCAGGTTGGAGGGAAAAGGCAAGAGTCACCAGAATGAGGAGTTTTCTGTATGCATAACTCCCATTTGCAGTCTCAGGTGGCATTGGCCACTGGCGAAGCCAGGGCTGGTCCTGACTGCGTCCACCCAGGTCTGAGAGTGTCGACTGTGCGTTGTGTGGGGGTGATGGCGGTTGCTTGTACATGACTGTGAAGCGAGTTCAAGTGTTCTGTCATTGGTGTGTTGCAATTGCCCGAACGGATATCGCCTGTAGAGGTCTTTGCTGCATCGACCGAGGGGTGGTGTATTCAAGTGGCACTTAGGCAGGCGTTCTTATTTGGATGCACGTGTTCACGCTGGCATGTGCGCACGTGGGTACGGACTGAGTAAGCTGAGGTCAACTATAGGAGACCACAGGAACGCCGAAGGTCGCTGTTATCGGTTCGCCAGAAGCAGCTGCGAGGTCAAGCCTCGGGGGGGGGATGGCAGCGCCAGTGAAAGAAAGCATTGGAACAGTTGTTTGTGATGACGCGAATTTGGGGTAGCGAGCCTTGAATAACGGAGGGGGATAGGCATTGTGGCTGTCTGCCACAAACTTACACTGTATTGTTTTCTTTGAGTCACGGTCAAGTCAGCAACAAGCCAGCCATCTCTCGATGCCTTTTCTGATGACAAAAATGACCTTCGCTCCTGGGGAAATCTACTCAGTACTCATTTACGCCGGTTGTTTTCGTCTCGTGAAACGGGCCTCACTCCCTGGTGCCACGACGTCCAGATCGTAGCCGGAGCTATCCTTTTGCGTCGTGGGAAGGGGGTCAGTATAACTTGTGCAAAGGGAAGCAAACATCTCGGATCGCCAGAACAGGGCAAAGATCACTGATGGGCTGTCAGAAATTCGGGGATTAGGACAGTGATTTGTGTTTTATGCTAATTAATTTGATCGCGTTTTCTGCCCCCTCAAGCCACGATCAGCATGCTGATGGTGAGTGAGAAAGTAAGCACTTCTACGCTTAGCTTAGGCCGCTTAGGCAGTTTAGGTCTTTGCCGTGTCCCACTGTTATGACTTGTCAAGCGAAAAAATTATGCGGAATAGCTTGGGCTGAATAAGTACTGCCTTCTTCCTATGACTATTGATCGAGGGGTGGGTGTTATAACCTCGGGTGTGCCTACGTCGACACTGGTTATACCCCCCAGTTGTATGTTAGGAAGAGAAGGCAGACAGGATAGCAGTGAATACTTTACTGTCACAGTTCCTGCTTGTAAATCAACTCTGTGTCCGGCAGCTTGTCCTGTACCTGTTAGCAGCGGTCTTCTGTCGTCGTTGTCTCTGCTGCAGAATGCGCCTTCTGCTCGCACTCTCGTATTCATGGGGCCAGCAGTCTTTACTCCCTATATCTTCTTATAGGTACGTTCGCGAGGCGCTTATTCGGACAGACGCCGTATGGGGCTGATGACCTCGGTGTGACACGTGCGCCAATATTACGCGCACATGTGCATGCGTTCTTTCGTGGTCCTATGTCAGGCGTGACCTCATGGATGGCAAACCCCGGCCGGCGGCTGTCCTTGCTGCCTCTCGTGTGGGCCTTTGAAGTTCGCGCGTCTGCATTTGCTCGCTTTCCTTGTTCTCTTGCCCTCAGGACGGCCAGGGCGATAGATCGCATTCCGGGCCGTCCTAGCAGTTAGGGTACGAGAGGGTTTTACTACCAGGCTGGAATCTATCTACCCCGTACCTTTATTTTCTTTAGCCAGCCTCTCCAGATTGCTAGGCAGATCATAGCTTTGAGAACCGACAGCTGAGGTCTTGGTGTGAATTAAGGCGGTGCACTGCAATCACTGCATACATCAAGCTAATTGAAAAATTTGCCAGCGTTACACGGTGAAGTCCTAACCATTCCTCAAGGTTGACGCATGTCGCTGAAGTTTGTCTAAACTCCCTCAGCGGGCAATCATAAACGTTGACCCGATCTTTGAGTCCCTATTTTGTGACTGTCATGAGTCGACGTGGACATGTATAATTTTGCTTAACAATCCTACCGTTACGACTGGTGTTCTACTATTGTGGTCTTCTCGGTTCGTGCATCGCCGCGCACAGTAAAATATGGCGAGTACTGCATGCAAAATGCCTAAGTTTGTAAATGTTTGATCCTTCCTCGCATATCGGCATGAACGCATTTACGAAAACCTAGCAATAATAATGAACAGCAGTAGCCAAAGTTATTGCCCATTACTTTTAATTAACTTAACTAAAAGGACGATATGCCTAACTAAAAAGCCTTCGCAGGATTAAATCTATTTAGTGGATCAAGATAACGTGAACAAATATATGCTAACCTACAAAGTCAAATTTCGTCTTGAATTTTGCTCGCAGCACTCGCCGTACTGTTCATTTAGGGTGTCCCAAAAACTGTATACACATTTTAAATAATAGTAAACTTGGTGTTTATTATAATTTTTTTATTTCAAAAATGGAAAAATATTTACAAGTACCATTTTTTCACTGCATATCCGCGTTATGCAATGATGCCATTTGGAAAGTTATATCTCAGGATTAGTCCATGCTCTTAATGAAGATGATCTAAACAGAATAGTACAGTATAGCGAGTGTTATTTAGAACCATGTCTGGATCAAAATGGACGTGAGTTTGAGAACATGTACTGAAAAAATGATACTTGTAAAGATTTTTAAATTTTCGAAATAATAAAATTATAATAAACATCAAGTTGGAGAAGTAGAAGACGACTTGATCGCTGGGACAATATGTTTATTTGCCTGACGTTTCGAAATCCGTCGCGAATTCATCATCAGAGGCATACTCACATAACAGTAGCAGAAACAGTTGGTGTGTGCACAGGGTTTTGCCGTAAAATTTTGACATACAGAAAAATAGATAAATGCCTTGATTTTGCAGTGATTCGTTGCTTCAGCAATGACCGTCTGGCCCTGCGATGTTGGCATAGGATAATTTGGTGGCCTATCTGTTCCCCGAGCGGCGACTTGCTTCGGTCAAATTTAGACTCAGCACCGAATATGGATTCGTTGCATTTGTTGATGGATTGGGGGCCCGTGAACCATGACTCAAGTAATTCTCGGCTCACTCGATCGTCACCTCTTGCGAGAATTTTGGCCTCGTCGAATTTGAACGTGTGGCCGTGTCTCGTCTAATGAGCCCCAACCTGAAAATTGGCATCATTTCGCCGCACTGCTGGCGAGTGTTTGGCAATTCGTGTCTTGAGAAGTCTGTCAATTTATCCGACACCAAGTTTACAATTATTTAAAATGTGTATGCATTTTTGGGACACCCTGTATAATGCCCATTGCGGTGGCCCGGAACGGCCTCTGTACGTCATAACTGTCATCCTGTGGATAGGTGCTTTTATTTCTGAATGCAGAACTCCTTATTGTTATCTTTTATTTTCAGCGATTGAGAATTTAGGCAGACAACTTTATTTTTCTCTTTCCTTTTTTAGCGATCAGCTCATACGTACTGCCTTCCAGTGCTTCCAGTTAGTCGTAACGGACTATTTGTCAACGCTGCGTTTTGACTGCTATCCGGCTTGTGTTCAGACCGCATCAAAGTTTGGTCACCAGACCGTGGATCTGAATATTGCCCTGTCGGCTATTGGCTCTCTCGTAAGTTCAGTGATGATAACCATGTAGGCATTCAGGAAGTCACGTTAGGCGAACGAACGTTTTCGATTAATTCATCAGACAATACAATAATATAAGTGAGAGTAGAGTTAACGAATGTTTAAACAGCCAATCAGCAGTTATATGGGGGGGGGTGGAGCGGAGAGGCGTAAAGGGATCAACGGGGGGGGGTCAGATTCCAGTTTTAATTGGGGACCAGCTAGGGGAAAGGTTGGAGGAGGAGGCGAGGGGAAGGAGTCCGAAAATCAGTTAGTGTCGTCCCATCGTCCTTGGCTCGCGTTTTGTTGAGAGGCGTGAAGACGCAAGGTGTCATCGTCTCGTGACGATGTGGTTGGTCTGGGGATGCTTGCTGTCGAGGCCTCATCACTTTTTCCCGGCGTGGTAAGACGCGTGGGGACGGATGTTGAGTTAGCCTTCGTCATTGTTAGCGCATCGACTGCGGGAATCTCCACCAGAACAAAATTTAGCAAGTGACCATTTTTTTATTGAAATCACCATCCTTCATTTTTATCTCTGCTTCATCACCTACCCGCCCTTTCCCTTTGCGTGCTCTTTTATCCGTTGGTCATTCTTTAGTACTAGGTATCATGTCACGTCATTCATATTCTTTCCCTAAGACACTCAGTCTTAGTCTAATCTGAAGAGCCTGTCGTCAAGTGAAGGTACGCACGAAGTAGAGAGGAAAAAATACGAATAAGTTGGGTCGTTTATACACTCTGATTTTGTCGCTTCTGGGATGGTCGGCAACTTTTGTTTTGGACAGTGCTTCTTGTGCGGGACTTGCGCCTATTCACTGCTTGTACTTGTGCCAAAACTCCCTAACAATTAAGTCAGCCTAGTAGTCATTCCGGTGGATTCTAGATGATTGTTTAGGAAATCCTGCCTGGGCATGAAATCAAGTCAGACGAACGAACGTTTTGGATTAATTTATCATCAGGCGGATACAATAATATAAAAGGAGGGTAGAGTTTGCCAAAATTTAAGGAACTAATCAGCGGTAATTGAGGTGGAAGGGGGGGGAATGTTAAGAAATCAAAAGACAGGGGAAGGAGGGACGGGTTCTACACTCGGTCATTTAACCCTGTGGTCTCGTCGCCGCTTCATGGCGTCTGGACGCCAGTTGTCACTGTCTCATCACTGTCTGGTGGCATGATAGGTGTGCGGACGGACGTTGAGTTGGTCTTCGGTCGCGGGAAGACTGACTCTGCCGTCGAAAGTATTCGCTGACGCAGGAACTTGGAATGTTTCGCCGGCACTTTACACAAGACTCGAAACGCTTGTTTTACGTCTACCCGATGACCGCTCTCAACCGAGTGAGCCAAACTCGCACTAGATATTCACTTTACTTCGCCTCTGTCTAGCCAGACAGGATGGTGTTTCTCGCTTGCGCTTGGATAGCCGCCTAGTTGTTCGACGGAATGCGTATAGACCTCCAAGTTTGATGAATCTGCAATTTTTGTCAGAAATGAAAACCATATAACTCGTCTACTTCTTCATTGGTTTTTGACCGACAGTCCATCATTGGCCCCTCCAGCCATATTATGTGCAGGTACTGCCTAAGCAGGGTAGCTAATCGTGCAGTGAAAAATGGATTGGTACACTGCCTTCAGTGCTGTTGCCTGTGGGCAACATTGCCGGCTTATTACGTCGCTAGACATTGCCCTTTAGAAGCGCCTCTACATCGGTTTCTGTTGGAGGTTTTTTGCTACAAAGACTGGGTTTCTTTCGGAGCTCTAGTTTCTTATTTTTATCCGCTACATCTCAAACGTACGTAGCCTACTCACCGAGACACTTAAGCATAAAACAACATCCCCGTTTTGTGCTCCATCTAAGACCATATAGGTGTCCGAGTGCAGGCCCTGATTCCTAAATGTGACTTAGCGAGCAAAGCATTAGTTGCATGCCATACCCTTCGTTAGGTCAGAAGCAGCATGCTTCATAGCTGCACATTCCTCCTCTTGAAATTTATTTGACGACGGACTTTCAACTTTCCCGTTCCCTCGCATTTTCCGATGACCTGCTAGACAGTCGCGTCATTTGGCCTGCTCACTTTCCTTTTTATACTTCAATTTCTCGAAAACCAGGGAGTTAAAAGACGCATGGCCCTATTTGTCCTCAAATAGACTTAACTGAACTTTGGCCCTTCTTATGACGCAATTGCCTTAATAGATTATTTATCATTCCCATGGGGCTGCTTCCTACCGTTGAGACTTTTTAGCCTAAGTATTTGCTTTTCCTCCCCGGTGCTCTGCCTGCTCTTGATTATCTCCAGTTGCGATCAATTATGCTGCGTTGGGTAATTTTGATACGCAATATTGAGTCTCTCATTGATTTGCCTACCGAACTGAACATTCCCTGCATTTTTAGTAGACTATCTTTTATGTCCAGTGAGCTATGGATCCTCTATATTTTCCTCTTCTCGTTTCTTACCTATTTTGGCAACTTAACAAAGTCTGATTTGAACCTTTGCATTCAAAAAATCATTACCGCATTGAAAAGGAATTTTGAGTGGGTATGCAGTTTCCGCTGATTTTGTAAGTTATTGCGGACTAGTAAGTCCGTGATTGCAACCTATCTTTACCTCTTCCTGTCCTGTCGGTTTTAGCTCCACTTGGCGGACTTTTTATTTCAACGGGAAGCCGGTTCTGACGAGGCCTCCAAAATTGAAACGCTCTGGGTAGAAGTCTTCTGTTGCCTATCCAATCTCTGTCAGGATCGGCGTCCTGCTGTGCGCAAGTCTGCCGGACAGACCCTGTTCAATGCAGTTGAATGCCACAGCTCGCAGTTTGTCGACTCCACCTGGTGTGATCTCCTGTGGACGGTAGGTCATGCAGTTAGGGAGACTTTTTTTCTGCCAGAGGGGTGGTAGTAGTGATATGTGCAACAGTGCGTTGTGGAACACTTCTGACAGTAGTCCACAAGCCCCTGCATTGCGCGCTTTATCTTTAAGGGTTTTCTTTGTTTTCGAACCACAAATATGTTATATGGCCTCCCCTTCCCCTTATACCCACTCCCGCTGTTTTCCCTTGGCAGGTTTTCTTCCCGCTGTTGGCCAAGGTGCAGGAGCACTGTGCCAACGCGCCGGCCGAACGCGAGGGACGCACTACCACACTTCTGTTGCATCACACCCGTGACACAGCGGCCAAACAGTGGGCCGAAACAGTTGTCCTTACTCTTTCCGGCGTGGCACGCTGTTTTGTCTCCAAGCAGGAACAACTTGTTCTCTTAGGTAGGCTAAACAAAATACGAGACTGTGTTTTCCTACTTTACTTTCCCAAGGTGCAATGCTTTTCGTCATTCCATGCGCTCCTTTAAGACTGTGGGTATCCTTCTCCTCCTCCACCTCCTCCTGTATTCTTCTTCTGCCTTGACCCCTCTCTTTTTAAATCATTTCTTTTACTACTACTCCTACTATTAGTGCCTTCTGATTTCATGCGCATTGCAAATTGTCGCAATTACTCTTTCACTCCCATCATTGGCAGTATTCCGCCCAAAAGCCCAACGTCAGAATCAAAAAAGCCGCTCTTTAAGGTTTTATGGCAACTGAAGTTGTCCGAGGCGGATCTTCGGGTCATCAGCTGTGTGTACTCGTTGTGCATTCGACTTCCTCCCGACTGTTTTAATCGGCTAAATTAACCCTAATTTGCTGTAGGCTAGCGGTTAACCTACCCCACAGGTTGCGATTGTTTAAGTGTATGTCGAGAGCCGAGCTAGTAGCGGAAAATTCGGAAAGGACGAAGTTGCGTAATGGTTAGAAGACAGTGGCTGTCGCATCGAACGCGTGAGCCACGTCTGAACGATGGGTTTCACGGAGAGTGGTCTAGTAGGCTTTTGTTGGTCACTGTTGCGTGTTCTCTAGACTGTGTGATTATTTTTTTTTGAAGATGTTCTTTGGGATAAAAAGTAACTTTGATGAGTGAATTTTCGAGTTTTACGTCCCAACTCGTCTTCGAACTAACAGGAAAAGTGCGATGAACGACTAAAATTTCAAAACTTCCGAAAAAATCAATAGTTGTACAAAGTGAGACGTGATTGGTAGGTTTGGTCTCAGTTTGTCTCCGTCGTGTGGCCTCTGTTTTTCCATTGTTCTTTGACGTGCTTATAAATACCATCCAACTCGGCGTGCCGCTTGATGCATGGATCGTTGGAGTGCATGGCTTCGAGGAATTCTCGGCCAGTTTTTGGCATTGTAGCGCGTGCTATTTTGATTATTTGTCATCATATCCTCAAATTGTGATTTCTTTCCTATTCCTTTTTCACCGCGGTTGAGGTGGTGCTGACTGATAGTAGGGGACCCGTTGATCTATTTAAGGCAAAATAATGTTCTGGAGCTCACTCTCAAGCCCGTACGGGCAGCTGCACAGCAAGCTGTAGAATATTTTGAAGCAGAACCAACGAAGACAAGGGAGACTGGAATGGCCATTTCTCAGACGGCCGCTAAATTTATGTACAATACTTTGTAGCTGGTGTGATATCTGGGCCACGCATATTTTCGACCATTGAGGGTGTGGCGCACAATCCTGCTAACTTGCGCCCCAAAATCATACCGTTTTAGCTTTATAGCGGTTGAAATTTAAGCCTATCGTTTACAGCTGCTGACCCTTTTTGCTCCGTTTCGTAAGGTTACATGAGGCAATTATTTTCGTATATACGTGTAGAAATTTACAATGTCTGTGACGGGATTGACACACGCCAGGGGCTTCAATTCTCACTTTATGACAGTGTACTGTGTGGCTGTTTGAAGAAGCACACAGGGAAATGGGGTTCCCGTCTCTAATTTGAATAACTACTTATTGCGTAGATCTGCTCAAGCGTTGAAGGCAGATGTATGTTACGATGAGGCATTTACTGCGTTGCATATACAGATGCACGTGCCTATAAATAAATAAGGACATATTTCCTTGTTTCGGTCAGATGTTATTTCGCCGATATAGCATAGGTAACAGCGACGGATGAATATAGTACAACTTTAAATAATATTATTGTTGTTCATGCACTAACCACAACAGCCTCTGTATTTCAGTTTATGCTCTTTTCTACGTGATTACTATCTAAAATTGCCGCTCTCTACAGAGCGTTTCTCGGAGGCCTGGAACGCTTTGCTCTCAAACATCGAGCGTGCTGTCCAAATGCCAAACGCGGAGATCGCTCACAATGCCCTGCAGACGCTGGACATTCTGTTGAGCTTCGATACAGCCAGCTTAGAGGCTCGCAGTGGTCCACAAACAGTCGCAGACATTTGGCTCTCCTTCTGGCGAACTTGGATCTCAATCGGGCACAGTTTTGTCTCCTCTTTTGTCACTGCCTCTCCCAGTGCCGGTTCGGGAACAACGACCGCTCCCAACAACAACAACAACAATTCGAGCGTTCTCTCCACCTCTGGCCGCGTTAACTCGAATGGGCCCGTAGCCGCAGACACAGCCACTACACAACCCGTCAAATGCGTAATTCCATATTATTCCTCTATCTTTTTATGACTGCCATTAGAAGAATTACCACCGCACTGCGGTGCATGCACAATAGTAACTTACGCTGCAATGTTTTCACGGTGATACTGACTGGTAATGCATCTGCCTTGATCATTTTTATCCCGCACTTGGTGTGCTCAATGGCAAGACGAATCCAGTGCGATCGAGAATGCTCAACTACCCGTCTGTACTTGCCTCATGTGACCTGTTTCCCAACCCTGCACGTAGCATTTGAGTGTGATGGGTTTAGGAGCTCTTGTCGAAGAGTTGTCTCATTAAGAAGGAGCCTTTTCAACGGAGGGTCGGTTTGTGCCATCGGCCGTGATTTTTAGTTTGTGATACTTATCTCAGATGCGTTAGGGTTTGTGTTGTGAGCGCTTCCTGTCCAAGCCTGTCGAATATTGAGAGTGGGCTTACTGGTTGGACATGGCCTAAACCATCATGTCACACATATATGTTGATGTATATCTATAGGCTAACGAAGCACCAGCCCAAGTGACATACACGTTAGGTCGGCTGTCGCTCCCAGGTTTGTCTGTCTCAGCGATAACCCAGTTTGTTTCTCCTATCCGTTGATGAACAATCCTTCGGCACCACTACCCCTGCCGCCTTCACCAACGGCAACAGGGAAGCAGTGATAGTGGCTTCGTTAACTATTCAAGTTCCAAATATCCGGCTGTCTATCTTTCTGCTCACCGTTATACCAAATGTAAATCTATATCATAACATAAACACAATAAATCTCACTTACGCTACATAGGACAAGGTTTCTGGCACTGCATTCGTATGACTGGGTGACATATCTTAAGCTTCCTCTCTGTACTGCTATCTTGCTTCTGTTCAAGGCCAACGCCCAGCCCGACTCACTAGCCCTTTGATCATTGTAGTCACGTTAGAATATGATATCGCCTGAAGCAAGTTAGCATACTGTCACATAAGCGACCGCTTGAGTGAATATTTGGGCAGCTCGTTTTTGTTCATCCCCAGAACCATTTTACTCGCCCTTCTTACCAATAGCCTATTGTCTGTTATATACCTCTCTTTCTCTCTATTTTACTGAGCAGCGTAGGGCGTTTTCATGCTCAACTTGGCTGGCTCGGCCTTCCCTCCTGTTTTTGTTTGTTTTGAGCTTTGTAAAAAGACCTCTCAGAAGAAAACGACAATAAATTGCATTGCCATTAGCCATCTGCTAGGTTCTATGGTGGGAAAATTGGGGACAGGCTTTTAGTTTGGGTTCGGATACCGGCCCGGGTAACCTGTAATTTAGCGGTAGACAACCTGCAATGCCCGAAGTGGGGGGGATAACATGTTTAACAGGTATCCTGCTCTGTAGTAATAACTTTGCACATTCCCTCTGTTGTTTCGATTCATGATTTTTAATGCTTCTGCTGTTTTCTTTCCCTTTTGTGATAGTTGATGAGCATTCCCGACGGCCCTTTTTTCACGCTCTACTTTGAGCTCTTCAAAGCCCTCTTTTCGCACATACGCAGCAGCTTTAATCTGGACTTCTTCACCGAGCTGCGAGGCATCATAGAGCAGGGTGTCCTCGGCCCCCTATACGCTGCCAACGGACCCGCCGCACAGCAGTCCTCCAGTTACTTTGCTGCCATCAGCTCCGCTTCTCTCGTCGATGACAGCGGACTTACCTCCACCCAGAAAGCCGTCTATGACATTCTTGTCCTCTTTTCCAATGTGAGTTTTGATGCAACTTTGGGACAGGTTTTCCCTTGCATTCTGCAGCCAATCGGTAATGCTTACCTGCCTTTAGTCGTAAGTACACACGCGTCAATCGGGGCGAGGATACGTTATCGCGCGATGGGAAATCAGTTTACTTTACATGCCGTCATGGCTAGCGTGTTCTTGAACAGAGCTCATTACTGCTGTAGATACATCCCTATTCTTGTTCTATCGGCAAGTTGTACCTTTATTTTGGTCAATTACTCTTATTATACTGCTAAACTTAATTCAAGAAGTCTAGCGCATATCGCCTCCTGGCTGGCTGTTATCCTCCGTGAGTTCCTATCCCAGGCGCATTGCTGTGTATTGCCGGTCCACTGATTACTGGCCCCGAGGTGTTTCCACATTAGCCCACCCACCAATTTTATTTAAGTATCGCTCAACCATGCACATCTTAAGTGTAACTGACCAAATGTATGTACAGGCCCCATCTAAACATACTAATTACTGGCCTTCACAAGTATGATTACTAGGATTAGCACTCCTGACATTTACATACTTCTTCTAGCAGGGATATCATAGCCCTCGTAATCCAAAATTTAGGAGAAACCAGGGCTAGTGTTGATGTGCTCCGGGCCTCAAATATCTACTCTACTTGGAATAGCAAAAACCCAGATCCCCACTCCTAGTTGAGATCGAGGGAACACGGGCCTAGATTTGGCTCTAATCAGTGTCATTTCTGTCCAAATATTAGCGTTAGTAATAGTACCAGCACTACAATCATCGTCTTGATGCTAGTGAGCAGCAGTATAAATATTAATTGCAGTAGCAGAAATACGAGCCTCGGTCTCCTTGAGTTTAACTGGGCACCTACTGTAGGTGTGTGAGAGTAGATAGTACAGTAGCACTAGCGCAAAAGGCTACTGTTACTTAAAACTAAGTTAGGCGATATTTCTGGCCTGCATTGGAGAAAGCGGGTTACGCCTGATTTCTGCTCGATCATCTCGTCTGTGTCTTTTCACCGGTTCAAGCGGCGCGAAGATTTGGAGTGGAGTAGATGGCTGCTTGTCTACTTTCACTATAACTGAGTACAGTCACAATCCCAGCTCTTGGGCATATGGTGGACATCATCGACTTCCATGGTCGAACGCGCACTTGATAAGCTAGAAGAGATTTCTGCATTTTCTTCGGTAAGAGCAAACTACACCTTGATCGTCCTTTTCATTGAGGATCCTTTCAAGGCAAGTGTCCACAATTAGCGGCGATTAAGCGTAACTGATTCCTCATAGTCCACGCCCAGCAAGGAAGGCTCGTTAACACAAAAATAGGTAAGGATTTCTAATAAGTATGCATAACTCACTACTTATTAACGGAAGTAAGCCCGTGGCACTCCCCACACGGAAATCTTGTGCGTGCGGCCGCTACGTTTCTTTCTAACAGTTTTTGTTTAGTTTGTAGTTGAGTTTCCAACTAACTATTTTATTTTATCAGCTTTTTTAGTTTTACTAAAGCCATGCGGGTGCTTTTCAGCTTACAGTATCTGTCCAAATGCATTAGAAGCTATTGTGTTTTGAGAAAATGGCTAGAAAGCCCACTTTTCATGGTTTTACTTGAATCTCGAAAATTCGCAGGTATTAGCACATTTCCGCATTTTTCGCACTTCCGCATCTTACGCAGTTCTTGTCTCCTATCGGTTATATTTCTCCTTCTAATTATCGCGCTCCAAACATTAGGTAATTTAAATGCTTATTCCTATTCTTATTTTTACTTTCAAACGCTCTTTTTTAGTTAGTTTTCCATTCCTTCGGCCTGACCTAAGCATTTTACCCCTTTTACCACAGATCCCTTATTGCACAAATTCAATTTTTTTATAACTGTCGTGTCCTTACGCCAAACATATTTTCTTCAGAACTGGGGTTTTCTCTTATAAAAAAGGTTCCCCTATCAGTTGTTTCTAATTCATTGATTTTTCCTATCTGCTTTTTCTCCTTCAGGAAATGCGGAATGGCCTTTCCAACGTCAAAGGTTTTCTCGTACCCTATATGGAATTGCTTCTACGTCTTTCTCTGTACGCAGTCTACATTCCGCGACCGGGCTCCTCTATTCTCTCCTCCTCAACCGCCTCATTGTCCGGTCAGGTTAGTAATGCTGCATTGTTTCAGTCCGTCCGTTTTAGTATGTAGTTCTTACCATAACGAAAGTTTTGGAAGGTTGCTGGGTTTTATTTTTTTTTGTCCGCTTTTGAGTGACCACCCCATACCGCAAAGGGAAGCTTCTGATGTGTTCTCTGTTGAGAAACCCTCGGCTAATAATAAAAT